>NW_023591115.1:103318-190113 GCF_014843425.1 Jatropha curcas
GACAATCTATTAACGACTAGTTGCCTAAGCAGGGGAAACACACCGCTGGCCATAAGTACATTCCCTCATTTTGCATGCCATAGCACGATTTTCAATAAATACACACAAATACACACAAAACACATAAACTCACACAAACACACATGAATATTGATGCACTCACAAATTCATGCATTTTAGTGTAAAATCACGCTTCACACATGCACACTGTTTTCCTACCAACCTTAACTACCAACCAAAGGCCTGTTTTCCTACTAGAAAATTCATTTTCGCAGGTACCTCCCTTAGTCGAGCATTTCAAAATTAAAGTCCCTCGAGGCAGCTAAAGTCCCAAGTGGTGTACCCAAGCCGTCCCATGTGGCTCACCAAAGCTGTCCCATGTGGTGCACCCAAGTCGTCCCATATGGCGGACCAAAGCCGTCCTAAGTGGTGCTCCTAAGCCATCCGAAGTGGCGCAGCCAAAGCCATCCTAAGTGTCGCATCAAAGCCCTTCAAAGAAGACACCATCCAAAGGACAACCTCCCACAGTGCAGCATTCCAGATTTAAAGCCGTCATTTAACGCAAAGCATTTCAACAAAGCCGCCATTTGGCACAGATAGCTGTAGAAGCCGCCGAAAACCACCTTGGCACTCCTCCTCCGCTCTTTATGTCTATAGTGACAACCTCCCACAGTGAAGCATTCCAAATTTAAAGCTGCCGTTTGGAGCAAATCACTTTCTCAAAGCCGTTGTTTGGTGTAAAGAATTTTGTCTAAGCTGCGTTTGGTGCAAAGCATTTCAATGAAGCTGGCAATTGGCGTAGATAGCCGCAGAAGTCGCCAACAATCACCATGGAGTAATTCGCCCGCCTAACAATCGCCAACTCGCAACCCACATAAACAAAGCCGCCAAAATGGCGCATTTCATCCATCCAAGCCGTTTAAAGAATGCAAACCAAGTATTTCTTGCTTACGCATCTACTTTACATTGACGACATCTTGCTCAAAAAGCAAAAAGTCATCAAAGTGGGGGCAAACTGTAGACGCTCAATTTTTGTCTTAAAATGACTTAGTGATGATAGCCTTTTTATGATAAAATGAGCTTGAGACGTCCGATGAATTTCATTCTCGGTCCAATGATCCATTTTAAGAAATGTGATCCATCGGGTCATTTTCACATTTTTAGGGTTCGCATTAAAATAGGGCTCAATAAAGCGTCTCAAGTATGCCCGTGATGCACCGCGGTGCACTGGCTCATTTTCGTACCACTCGGGCTGATTCTGTGAAAATTGTGCCTAACGCATTTTGAGGCCAATTAGTGGCCCGTGCCATGTAAGGCCCAAAACTAGGGTCACCTACCACTCATTTGCCTATAAATATACTAAGGGCTTAGGCAAAGTGGGATGATTTTTGGGGTTGCCTAACCAAACTCTTACAATTTTGATTCTCAAAACACCTTAATCCAAATCCTTAGCAAGTGTTATTGATTTGCATTAAGGGAGAATATTCTTATAGAAAGAAATTCAGTGGGTTTGGCAATCAACTTTTCTCAAGAAAAATTTACAAGTAAACAAATCTCGGATCATTGATCAAAGAACAAAGTTCTTGGGTGTTTCTTGCCATTTTCTATCCAATCTCGAGTTCCTCTGCAAAGAAAAGGTAAATTGAGAGTCTAAACCCTTATTCCTCCTCTTTTTCTTTTCTTTAGCTTAAGCCACTGTTCTTAATCCTGGTTGGTGAGGGAAAGCAAGAATCAACCAAAAGAGGGCTTTCTGCGTCAAATTGGCGCAATGAGAGCAATAGCCACTACGTGTTGCATGCACCACTTGCTTTGGCCCCGTGCAACTTCCTACCATATGGCTCTGAAATGCTTATTTTTGAGTTCTTTGATCAGGATAAGATCCGTGCTCCACTATGTGTGGCGTGCCCCACTTTAAGTGGCGGACGGACCTTCATTTCAGAGTCTTAACAACTCAATAATCAATAAAATGGCTTCGATTCGGACACCCAATGGCAAAGCTCCAACCTTAGGTTATTTGGGATGCATTTTTGTACATTAATGGATTGTTTTCGCACCGCCCCCGAGCGACCCGAAAAACGCTCGATTTTTATATTTTTGGAAATGTGATCTTTATTTTTAACAAGTGGTGACAAAACCTTCTCGGATACGATGCTAATAAATCGGTCTTATAAAACATTGTGAGTCGCCACCCATTTTTTCGGCGATGGGACTGTTTCCAATTAAAAGTGACTTCATTTAAAATCTAATTTTATTTAAGGCCAATTTAGAGAACTGGTCAGGCACACCAAGTGCGATTCTGGATAAGGGAATTAGGTACGTCGGCCCGTTGGAAGAACTGGTCAGGCACACCAAGTGCGATTCTGGATAAGGGAATTAAAGGTACGTCGGCCCGTTTGGAAGCCCGACGCCCGAAAAATCGGCCTCTTTTAACCTTACAATTTCTAATTTATTTTAATTTAGAAAATTCCAATTTATTTATATTTCAAACCACCGAATAAATCGAACTGAGCTTTCTTATGCGGAAAATTATTTAATCGTCCCAAATAAATTCATTCAATTGCATTCAATAAACCATTCAAACCCACACACCATTCAACCCCACAGCAAGTTAAAGTCAAAGTAATCAAAAGACTGCTCTTAAAGACTCGCTCTTGCCTTATGGTTAAAGGTGGGCCACAAACCGAACCTAAAATACATTCTACCCAATTTAAATCCAAGAAACCCTAAGAAACCCGAAGTCATACATTACAATATATTAACGTACTAGACTTGATTAAACCGCAATCTGCCCACAATTGGTTGTCTCTTGAATTATTGAAAGAATTGAATATTTATTAATTGCATAAAATTGTTATTATTATTATTTTTTTTAAAAAAAGGAACTAAAAAATCGTTTCTGGAACCCTAGAACAATCGCGTCACGCAGCTGTTCTATGGAAGAACGGTTGCGTGACGGATCCAATAGCTGCGTGACGCAGCTGTTCATGATTTGGGAAAACTTTCAAATCCATCAGTCGTTTATTTCAAATACAATATTAAACAAAAAGAATAAAAGTGAAATAAAATCATAAGTACGAACAGTTCTGTCACGCAACTAATCGAGGCAATACAATTATGTTTTGGACATGAACAGTTCCGTCATGCACCGCACCTTGTAGCTGCGTGACGCAACTGCTCTGGTCCGTAACTACCTTTCAAACAACCCTTTTTACATTTTCTTTTTATCAAAACTTGTTTTAATATTTTTTATCAAAACTTGTTTTAATATAACCCAAAAACATCCAAGAATGGGCAGAGTACCGTTTAATTAAGATCACACTACTAAAACATCAATAAAATAAATAATAATGAATAAACCACTAAAAATATCAAGAAAAGTCTTAGATAATTACCTAACCCTCAGATTGAGATTGTAAACAATCTGAATGTCTTAAGGAACGAGATTTTAGGGTCCCAGAAGTCTTTGTTCACCAAGTTTCAACAATCACCTCCTTCTCTTTTGCTTTTCTCTCTTTTTTCTCTTTTTGTATGATTTTCGTTTTAACCTAGCTAATCATTAAAGACTGTTTTTCTTCAGGATAACTCAGAAGAGTTTCTGCAGAAAAACCTAGCCGCAATTGTCTTTTTTACGCCCTAAAAATTCCTCCCCGAATAAGATAAAAAACGCAGTATTTATAGTATTTAATATGGGTAGGCAACAGGGGATAGTTTGTGTCACGCAAACTGATGGCTGCGTGACGGATCCCAAATAACTGCGGTGACGTCAGCTCACTTTCTGGACCGTTTGCCACCTATCAAACAGAATGTAAAAACCGTTAATGTCGGCTTCCAAGGTGATGTCATCTTAATTGGGAGTTGCGTGACGCAACTATCGTGCCCGTCACGCACCTTATAGCTGCGTGACGGCAACTCTAATGGCAAATCAGTCCACCCTCAATTGGTGACGCAACTATCAGTGCCGTCACGCACCTTATAGCTGCGTGACGCAACTCTAATGCAAATCAGTCACCCTCAAATTGGTTTAAATCAAATCCTCGGGTTTAAAGACTTTCGGACAACCATGATCCCTCATTCCGCGTCCTCGTATCCTCATCGGGTTAGGCGGGGGCATAAAGACACGCGTCAACATGGATCAAATAAATAATAACGAGAAAGATTGAGAGCAATGATTGGTGTATTTGTTCATCATTCATGATGAACATCAAGGCCAGGAACTTAAATCTTGTTCAATCTTTTGAATCCTTGCCTTTTAATTACTGTCCTTTACTTTTCAAGCTCTTTATTATTCTGTCTCTTATATTTATGCCTTTTAACTTAATGGATTATGATTATTATTGCACTAACCCTCTATTTATCAACTTTGTAACTAAAACATGCATTATTTGAGCATTTGTTGAATGAACGAATGGTTCATGATTGTGGATGTATGTTTTTATTTTTGTGAATAATGCTTATATTGTGTTTGTATGGTGTGAATGTTGTTATTTTGGTTTACTTTAATGTTATGCTATGGCAAAATGTAAGAAACTATAATGGTCTCAATAAATGCTTGTTTGTATTCAAAAGATTCTAGTACACAATTTTTCCAATCTCTATGGATACGATATTTTTATTCTACTTGCACAACCCTTTAATACTTGCGATACAATCACATCATCTGTTGTTTGCGAAGCCGCGATCGAGTTTTGAAAAATAATTAATCAAGTAATTTTATTTATCTGTCATTTATTTCTGCTTTTATTTTTATTTTTTATATTTAGTAATTTCTTTTCTTTTATATATCATTATATATAATAATAATAATATATAAATACAAAAAAATATAAAAAATATATTTCTGTAGACTACCTTTTATGGTCAGATCGAAAAGTGTTGATGTTGTGCCTCTAGGTCAAAAAAAATAGAAAGAACAGCATGAACCTTACGGAGAATCAACAAAAGGTACTAGAGGAGAGATAGAAGTCCCTTCCGAACTGGACACCGAAGTGTCGAGACGTTGCGATCTGAGCTAGAAGAGGTAGGGAAAACATAATCTGAATCAGAAGAGTTAGACAATAGATAACTGATCAGGGCTAAGGAAAGAACTTCATGGGATTTGAATATTCCAAACCCTGGAGGTGTCCAAACTACTATAGTCAGACCACTTGTTGCTATAAACAACTTCGAGCTCAAACCAGCACCGATCTCAATTTGTTGGTTTGTCGAGTGAAGATCCGAATGTTCATCTAGCAACATTCACTCAAATCAACGACACTCTGAAGATTAATGGAGCCAGTGATGATGCCATTCGAATAAGATTATTTACTTTCTCTTTGAGGGACAGAGCCAAGCTTTGGTTACACTCTATGTCCCCTGGTTCATTCACCACCTGAGAGGAGTTAAGTCAAGCTTTCTTATAAGAATACTTCCAACCAAGCAAGACCTTAAAGATAAGAAGTGAAATAGTCACATTCTAGCTAGATGATAGAAGACGAGACTCTTTACGAAGCTTGGGAAAGATTTAAAGATCTTTAGCAACAATGCCCGCACCATGGGTATGACAAACCATTCCTAATTTAACTATTCTTTGATGGTGCATTGCCTTCAATGAGAAACGCTCTAGATGCAGTCGCTAGAGGATCCTTCCTAAAGAAAAGAGTCAATGAATCTTAGAACCTATTAGAGGAAATGGCAGCAAGCAGTTATAGATGGAATGAAGAATGAGGAACAATGAAGAAAGTAGCCGGAATGCTTGATGTTGACGGACTCATATTTCTATCTGCAAACTTTGATGTTTTATCTAGGAAACTAGATAAGCTAAATGTGAGTGTTGTTGGAACAATACAACTAGAACTTAAAATCTATGTTTAGGCAGGGCACACATTTGCAGAAAATCATTACGGAAATCTCTTGGAGCAAGCCAACTATGTCCAAAATAACTACCCCCAAGATCTGCGATGAAACCAATTTCCTAACTCCTACAATAAAGATTTTAAAAATCGCCCATATCCAGCTACTAACTAAAACTTCAAATCACCACCACCTAGATACCCTTCAAGACAAAATTCATTGCCACAGTTCACTCCAGTCGAACAAAACCAAAATCAATACTCTAGCTTTATTTCAACCCTAGAAGCCACTCTATAGAGCTTCATTGAAGAATGAAAACAAGCTATTGATGGTTTCTGCGACATGTTTGAAAAAATGAATGCAAGAATTGATCAACTTTCCACTTATATGAAGTTCATGGAGAATCAAATAGCGCAGCAGGTAAGCTCCTTAGGAAGCAAAACCTATGGTAAGCTTCCAAGCCAACGAGAACCAAATCCAAAGGAGCAACGCATTGCTGTCTACCTTAGAAGTGGAAAGACCCTAGAAGAGCCAAAGAGAGCAATGCAGCAAGAGGAGAAATCAAAAGAAGAAGAATCAACAAACAAAAAGCATGATGAAGCAGCAGAAGAAGATAAGGAAACAAGAAAGAAGAGACAAGAAGATTCAAAGGAGAATAAGGGCCTTTGAGAGGAAAGCCATTCTATTTTCCCAAAGACTCCGACAGAAAAATCTAGACAAACAATTTGAGAAATTCCTGGAGATGTTGAAACAACTGTACATCAACATTCCATTCTCTGATATTATGACTCAGATACCTACCAATGCCAATTTTTTGAAAAAAATTCTGGAAAAGAAATGCAAGATGGAAGAGTTGAAAACGGTGGCACTTACAGAGGATTGCAGTGCAATCATCCAAAATAAGCTGCCACTGAAAATGAAATATCCAGGAAGTTTCTCTGTTCCATGTGAAGTTGGAGCTGTAAAGATCGACAAAGCCTTATGTGAGCTAGAAGTCGGTGTTAGCTTGATGCCATTATCTATCTTCAAGAGACTCAACATTGGAGAGCTTAGACCAACCCGTGTTGTCCTTTCATTAGCCAATTGATCTGTCAAATATCGAAGCAAAATTATAGAAGATGTCCCAATCAAAATTGGTTTTTATATTCAGGTGGATTTCATGGTACTTGATAGGGAAGAGGATACACAAACGCCCATCCTTTTAGGCTGACCTTTCCTAGCAATTGCTAGAGCTCTTATAGATGTCAAGGAAGGCAGACTTACCTTAAAGGTAAAAGAAGATGAAATAGTCTTCAACCTACTTGATATAATGAAGCAGCCAGCGCAAAATATAGAATGTTTCAAAATTGACTTCATAGATGAAATTTCAAAGGAGATAATCAGTAACTAAATATGTAAGGATCCCCTCGACAAGTTCATTCCAACCATTTACAATGATGAAGAGGAAGATCCTAAGTAGATCGAAATAGACCCTCCACCCGATGATTTATCAATTGGAGATCCAAACATGCCATTGACTACAAAAATCATACAAAAGGTAGACCTAAAACCCTTACCTAAGGAACTCAGGTATGCATTTCTCCATCCTAATAATACTTACTCGGTGATAATCAATTCTTCTTTCAATCCTGATCATGTAGAAAAATTATTGCTTTTGCTTAAACAACATAGGAATGTCCTAGGGTATATCAATTCTTCTTTTCAATCCTGATCCATGTAGAAAAATTAATTGCCTTTTGCTTAAACAACATAGGAATGTCCTAGGGTTATAATATTAAAGGATTATAAAAGTTGGTAAGTTCATCAATTTGTAATGACACAATTTTATTTGAAAGAATGGATTTAGAGCCTTCAATTGAGCCAAAAAGAAAATTGAACCCAAATACTTAAGGTAGTTAAGAAAGGTAAACCAACTCTATAGCCTGTTGACCTCATCGACTTTGGCATGGCGAATGTTGCGATTGTGAGTTTAATAGAGGAAGGTTAATGATATAAAATTTGAAGCTTAATCTGATCCATCAAGAAAACGAATAGAATTACCTAAGGAACTCAGGTATGCATTTCTCCATCCTAATAATACTTACTCGGTGATAATCAATTCTTCTTTCAATCCTGATCATGTAGAAAAATTATTGCTTTTGCTTAAACAACATAGGAATGTCCTAGGGTATAATATTAAAGATATAAAAGTTGTAAGTTCATCAATTTGTATGCACAAAATTTTATTTGAAGATGGATTTAGACCTTCAATTGAGCCACAAAGAAAATTGAACCCAAATCTTAAAGTAGTTAAAAAGGAAACAACTAAGCTGTGACCGGATGGCGAATGTGCATTGATTATAGAAAATTAAGTAAAGCCATCTGGAATGATCATTTTCCTTCACCTTTTATTGACCAAATTTTAGAAAGACTAGCTGGTAATTCTTATTTCTGTTTTCTTGATGGATTTTCTAGATTTTATCAAATTTATATTCTCCCTCGAGATCAGGAAAAGACCACATTTACTTGTCCTTATGGTCTTATACATTTAGATGTATGCCATTTTGGATTATGTAATGCACCTGCTACCTTTCAAAGATGTATGATGACTATTTTTTCAGATTTTCTTGAAGAATGCATGGAAGTTTTCATGGATGATTTTTATATTTATGGCTTAACATTTGAAGCTTGTTTAGACAATCTAGCTAAAGTCTTGAAACGATGTGAATGTGAAGAGACTAACCTTGTGCTAAACTAGGAAAAGTGCCATTTTATGGTGCAAGGAGTTGTCCTCAAACACATCATTTCAAAGAGAGGCATAGAAGTTGATTGAGTAAAAGTGGAGGTGATATAAAATCTACCACCACCATCATCCATAAAAGAAATCAGAAGCTTCTTAGGACATGCTGAATTTTATTAAAGATTTATCTAGGACTTCTCAAAAGTATCAAAGCCATTGTGCCATTTGTTAGGTAAAGATTTTCCTTTTCTTTTTTACGATGTTTTTATGAACTCCTTTTATAGGTTAAAGAAAGCACTAATATCTACACCTACTCCTTTTATAGGTTAAAGAAAGTGATGTAGCCATTGGAGGTGTACTTGGGCAAAGGAAAGATAAGAAAGCATATGTCGTCTACTATGCAAGCCGAACGCTGGATAAGACATAGGCCAATTACACTACAACAGAGAAAGAGTTTCTCACTGTAGTATGGGCTTTGGATAAATTTAGAGACTACCTATATGGATCCAAAGTTACCATATATACAAACCATGTGGCAATAAATACTTTAATGGAAAGAAAGATGTGAAGCCGAAATTGATTAGATGGGTCTTATTGCTACACTCACATTTGACTATGAAATTAACAGACAAGAAAGGATCGAGAAACGTTATAGCTCATCCAGAATCAGAAAAGAAGAAGATATCGGGACGACCCCTTGGTGCCCATTGATGACATTTCTAGGAGAGCAAAAATTTTTGCCTGTCCAATAAAATCAAAGTGCTGTGGTCACAAAATTACGCCAATATTTAGCAAGCATAAAGCAAAATAATTCCTCATCACCTCACTTTTGACCAAAGAAGATGCTTTCTCAGAGAGGTGAGGAACTATTATTGGTATGAACCATTCCTTTATAAGAGATGCGTAGACGAAATTTTCTGCAGATGTCTACCAGAAGGGAAGTGCTACACACTATCTTTTAGTGCCATTCTTCAGCATATGGAGGACACTTCGGCACTGTAAAAATAGCTGCAAAGATCCTAAAAGCTGGATTCTTCTGGCCTAATCTTTTTAAAGATGTGAAGTAATTCATCGCCACCTGCAATAGATGCCAAAGAATGGGGAATATATCTAGGAGAAATGAGATGCCATAAAAAAGCATTTAAGAAGTAGAATTATTTAATGTTTGAGGCATTGACTTCATGGGACCTCTCCCGCCATCATTCAACAATAGATACATTGTAGTCGCCATGGACTATGTATATAAATAGGTCGAAGCAATGGTAGCATCGATAAACGACTCAAGGGTGGTTGTAAAATTTCTGAAGAAGCACATCCTTACTAGATTTTTTACATCTAGAGCTCTCATCAGTGATGGAGGATTGCACCTCTGCGACAGAACTTTGGAGATTCTATTGAAAAGATAAGGAATCACTCACCGTATTGCTACTCCTTGTCATCCTCAAACAAACGGATAAGTCAAAATCTCTAATCGTGAATTAAAGGCCATCTTAGAAAAAATAGTAAACAACTCTAGAAGAGACTGGTCTTTTTAGATTATATGATACTTTATGGGCTTACTGAACAGCTTTCAAAATACCAATCAGAATGACTCCGTTCAGACTTGTGTTCAAAAAATCATATGACTTACCACTAGAACTGGAACATAAGGCATTTGGCCTATCAGAACTCTTAATTTTGACTTGAAAAAGGTATTTGAACGAAGTTTACTGCAGATAGAAGAGTTGGAGGAATTACAACTTGACGCCTATGAAAATTCAAAGATTTACACAGAACGGACCAGACACTGGCACAACAAACACATTCTGAAAAGGGAAATTAAGAGGGAGACCAAGTATCGTTGTTCAACTCCTAGCTCAGACTATTTCCAAGAAAATTGAAATCCTGCTGGACCGGACCTTATAAGGTGATCAAGGTGCATCCGCATGGTGTAGTGGAAATTTGGACCGAGAAATCCGGAACATTCTAGGTGAACAGCCAAAGGCTAGAACTCTATCTAACCGGAGAGAACCTGCCTGACGTAAGTAGATGGTACCTCGTCGATCCAGGTTAGTACCCTATCCTTAACTAATATATATAGTAGTATGTAAATAATTTATAAAAATAAAAAAACAAAAATTTTTAATTATTAACTATTTATAATTAGGATTTTTATTTCTATCTTTCTTAGATTTTATTTCTTATCTTTCTAGCATTATGCACATTAGTAGAATATATATATTATATATAATAATTATATATATATATATATATATAAAATACTAATAATAATAATATAATAATAATAATAATAAAGTTTCTAATAATAATAATAATAATAATAAATTCTAGAGCAAGTTAGGCGAGAGCCTCGTCTCTTAAAATTGGACCATAGGCTATCACCTAAGGGTAAGCTGAGATACTCTTATGAGATCGCCTGGAACAAGGAAAGAGCTGGCCCAAGTGACCACCTGAGCAAGAGCAAAAATTGCCTACCTCAGCCAACAAGCCAAGGTAAGTGACCACCTACCAAGAAGCAGGAGATTGCCTACCTCAGCCAAGAAGCCAAGGAAAGCGACCACCTCCCAAGAAGCAGGAGATCGCCTACCTCAACCAAAAGGCCAAGGTATGAGATCGCCTAAGAGGACAAAAATAAGAGCTAGGCGCATGCCTACCATTCCAGGTACGCAACTTCAAGCACTCACTTACTCAGCACACAATTGTTACTCAAGAGATCGCTTAGACCACTAGAATAGCCAAATAAACCATTAGGGAGGTGAGTTTTCGACATGCAATGAAACAAAAATAACACGCATCACACAACCATCGCACAACATGTAACAAATGTAACATAAGCCATGCAAAGTACCTTTTTGCATGGTTTATAAGCAAAATTGAGCAACAAATTTTACTTCTCTCTCGCCAACTTTGCTAAACACTCAGAACCCTACCAAAGCTAAACCCTTTAAACATAGAGCTTCACCTCCAATTAATGGCACCTAGAAGAAGGGTTTCAACTGAACCAGTGATATACAAATGCAAAAATGACCCAATATCACCTGGTATGCCCATCGTTCCTTGGCCAAATCCTCAGAAAACATTCAACAGACCAGAGAAAGCAAGGATTATCATTCCATTGAGGTACATTGATGATGAACTCCTTGATTCACTAAAGATGAAGGAAAATTGTCATGTTATGATGGAAGAAATGGGGTGGGGAAATTTTGCAAAGTTCAAGTATAGGACATACATGGATGTGACTGAACAATTTATTGACTCTTTTAGTTTCTTGTATGATCCTAACAATGCAAATGACCCTACTTTAGAATTTACAATTGCAATTTTACTACCACAATAAAGCATATAAATAGGTCATTAGGAACACCCCTAGATGGAATGAGAGTAGTACCTGATGACTACAATCAAAATGCAGCATGGGAAAATTTAAAAGGGGACACTTATAACTTTAAACCTAGAATTACCGATCTTCAGCACTTGCAAATAAAACTTTGAGGGTTATTTATAGGTTTATCAATGCTTTATTGTTAAGGAGGGATAATGACACATGTAGACTGTATAAGGAAGACCTGTTTTTGTTGTGGGTAGTTGATAATAGGAGAATTATCGATGTAGGACTCCAATTATGTCATACATTTTAGAATTACAGGGGACATCGGGAGCCAAAGTAGTACTAGGAGGGATTATAACAAAATTAGCAGAAGATTTTGGACTCTTTCGATGTGGGTTTAGAGAATTACCGCTGGAAGAATAGCGAAAAAAAAAAGATTTCTTTTGAAAATTTTGAGCGAATGAAGATTATCACTCAATGTGGTAGTTTCTATTACTATATGAATAGTAGACGACGTGCATAAGGAGACGCTCTAGTCCCAATCCGACAAAAACATCAAGCCCCACCATCAGAGCCCAAGTCAGAAGAAACATGAGATATACCAACTGAACCCGAGCCAGCAGCTGAAATTAGGGTTGAAAACACAATGGAAACTGAGAATACAGTTCTAATAGCCTTAGGTGCCATGGATCCTAGATTGGCTTGGATGGATTTGCAGATAGGCGGGTTGAGCCTTATGATGGATTAAATAAAAACAACGGTGACCTATCTTCTGCATTATCATGGTTTTCCTCCTAGACTTCCACGTAATCCCTTGTGAGAGTTGCCCATTCCCATTTAAAGTTAGTGCTTTTTCATGAGGGCAAGAAGAATTTTGTTCTTTGTAAAAGAGAAAAAGAAGAAAAAAAATCTTATAAAATAAGTAAAATCCTTTTTTTTTTCTTCAGTACTATTTTTATTTTGTCAATTATATTTCATACTCGCTTTATTTACTTGCTGTTTATTTGCATAAAATATAAAATGAGAAAAAACCAAAAATATTTATACTTTCATGTAGTAGTATTTTAGACTAATACTAATAAAGAGAAAAGACAAGAAAAAGGAAATAATGAAAATATAAAAAATATATATAGGCCGAGGAAGCTAGGCGAGCAAATAAGCCCAGCCTAGGCGATCGCCTTGCTTGAGTTCCATGAGCGCCCAAGCGCTCGCCTCGCCCTTGCTTTCCCCACACACTAGTGCTCACGTGCTCCTCTTGTTTTCCATACCTAGGCGATCGCCTAGCCCCTCATCGAAACCACAAATAGTTGCTCACTTGATTTCTCTCTTTCTCTTTAAATGCATGTTTCCTATTCCTCTTTCTTCTTCTCTCTCTCTCTCTCTCACAACTCTCTCTTTTAGCCCCTCACGACAGCACCGCTCGCTCTTACAGTGTAACATCCTAGACTTGAAACATCATATGGTGATCATACATCTGTATTTATGAACATGACATATGTGACATGAATGTGTATACACATGCATTTGCAATCGACATGTGATAAATAATAGGCAATGATATGCCTAAACACGACTTTGCACATAAGCATTTGATAAGAATGTGAATATGCAAATGCATAATCTGAATAAGCTCTAAACCTGAAAAGCTTAGTGCCTTGCATACAGAGGGTGCATATATGTTCTTTAAAGTCCTTTGGTACACCTACTTATGGTTTTTATGAATGTGTTGACTCAAGTGAGAATAATGAGACTATTATGGAAAGTTATGTCCGTTTGATGATTAAATTGATTAAGACTAACTTAATATATTATTAAGGAATTGTTAATAACAAGATTATAAGTTAATCAAAATAGAAAATAATTATGGAGATTAATTAGAAGAAGGTTAAATGTGCTCCTGCTATAGCGATGAGAAGCTAGCACATGAAGCACGTCAATTAGTGTTTTGGTTAAGTGCTTAATCACTTAGTGTTAAATTATCTAAGATGTTTAGTTAAGGCCTAAACAAAATTAACTATGTGTTAATAGAGGATTATGGATTAGATTAACATAAAATAAAAGTTAAATTACAAATGTGGGGAAAAGCATAAATAAGCAAAACTTAAAGGATTTAAAAGAGGATAAGAAGTCATGTGACTTGCACATGACCTACTAGCTTTATAAAAGCACTTACTACTTAACAAAAACCAAATAACAAAAGTGAAAGGAAAGGAGAGAGAGGGGCTGACGCTTAAGAAGAGAGGAAGAAGAAGAAGAACCTAAGAGCTTAAGGTTTCAACTTGATTTTCAAAGGATTTTTATTGGAAATGAAATAAGGTAAGTTAATCTTTGTTTTATTCATGTTATTTTCATGGTATGGAGAAGATTTGGCTAGGGTTTCAAAGTAGATAAATTGAAGAAGAAATCGATTTTGATGTTAAAAAGTGATGTAAACATGATTTAGGTTGTTAGTTAGTTGCTATTAAATCAATAACATATGAATTGGGCTTTAGATTTGATTGAATTAAGAAAATCATACTCAAGGTTAAGGATGGAGGCTCTGTCAATTTGAAATGATCACAGAAATGATCATTTCGAAGAGAAAATCACATATGAGGCTAAGATTGAGGTTTTGTCAGTTCGAAATGATCACAAAAATGACCATTTCAAAGACAAAATCATACTTGGGGCTAAGAATGGAGGTTTCGGCCAACACGAGATCATCATTTCGTTTTGAATTGCTAAGTTTAACTAGTTAATTAAGTATTCTAATAATATTACTAAGTGTTGGTTTGGAAGGAATTATGATTGAATTGAGATTTCCATATTTGTATGGTTATGGAAGTTTAAGGAACTTAAGAAATGTTCATTATTGGTGTAATATTTGATGAATTTTTAATAACATTAATTGTTGAGCAGTTGAATGAGTTCAGATTACAAGATTGTTAAGTGAGTGTTGGAGAATATATAGGATTTTCTGGGAGTTCAAAATGTAAAGAGAAAAAAAAATATTAAGCATTTAAGTCATGCACACTAAGTGTTTGATTAAATACCTAAATAAGTATTGAGGTGCTTGCTTACTCATATAGGTAAAAGAGTCGTAGAAGGGAGTGAAGGAGGAGACTCTTCCAGGCCTTGATACCACTACCTTATATACTATGAGTAAAAGCGTCTAATATTCAATTATATATGATGAATGAATGATTTAACATTTGTTATGGCACCTGTCATATTTAATATCCTACAATGATAAGAACATGATTCTTATCCTTGAAAAGGCAAGCTAAGCAAAAAAAAAAAAAAAAAAGTTATGTGCCATCTTAAGGCCAATTAGCCTAATATGTGATGGATGTTTATTTGGGATATCTGTTACAACAATAAATGTATTTAATCTTCTGTTTTGAAAGAAGCATGATGTGATACTAAAAGGTGACAAATTAAGCAAAAGGTATGTATTACTTTGAGGCCTGTGAGCCTAATCTGTGAGTGCAATTCTGCTAATTCAACATATAGCTCATATACTGTTTTCTGTTTATATGGAAACAAAATAACACAAATTAGAACATGATAAGCATACAGAGATTAGTACCAAATAAAAAACAAATTAGAACATGTTAAGGCATACAGAAAGCATACAGAGATTAGTACCAAATAAAAACATACTACTTGAGGTACCTAATCATCAAAGTATCATGTGTTCTCCCCCTTTTTGTCATCATAAAAGAGGGTTAAAAAAGACAGAGCAAATAAAGTAAAAAAAATTAAACAGAATCCAAAACAATACAAACGACAAAGACAAATAAAGAACTAAAACAAGTAACAGAAATAGTTCACAAAACATAGTTAGAGCAGATTAGAGGGAGTCAGAGGGGTTTGGAATCAGTTCTAAGTCTCTTAGAACTTCTGAGGTTCTATGCAGGAGAAGTTTCAACAGGACTCTCAGGACATTTGGGAGAGGGATGCAGAGGAGGCTTCCTTCTATGAACTTTATATTTTCCAGCAGTGTGCTTCACTCTCTTAGGCTTTTCTGAGGTAGGAGTGTAGGGTGTGCCCTTTACCTTTAGAGTAGCTAGCCTTCTCTTATTAACATTCTTCATCCTTTCTAAAGACTCAATGAGGGACTGATTGTGTGCAATCACAACCTTACCTTGTTTGATAGCCTCATCAAGCTCCTTATTATGCTTTTCAATGAGTTCTTTTTCCATTTTGCCCAGCATAGCCTCTTTACTCCTTTGTGCTATCAGATATTCTGGTTCCTTTTCAACCTTAACCTCAGTTTCTTTTTCTTCTTCACTCAACTCTAATTTTTCTGTATCATCATCACAAGCTTCCTCAACTTCTACATCCTCTTCTTTCTCAATCTTTTCTTCAGAATCCTTCTTCTCTTCGCTTTTATTTCAGCTTTCTCTTTTTCTCTTCCAATTCCTTTTTTGATTCTGTCTCAACCTCAGCCACTGTCTCCTTTTCTTCTTCTGTTTCTTCCTTCTTCTCTTCTTCTAATTTTTCTTTCTTTTCTTCCTTCTCACTTTCTAATTTTTCTTTCTTTTCTTCCTTCTCAACTTCCTCCAATTTTCCTTTTCCTTTTTCCTCTCTTCTTTTCTTCTTCTCAGCTTCTTCTTTTTCTTCTTTTTTTGTTCTTTCTTTTTCTTCAGGAATTCCTTTTTCTTTTTCCTCATCTCCTTCTTCATCCTTTATTTTCAAAGATCCACTGTCCAGCTTTGAAACACTGTGACCCTCGCTATTATCTAAATTCACTTTCAAAAACTCAAACATAGGAGTAAGCACAATACCATAGGATAATTTCTTAAGGTTGTTTTGCATTTTATCAAAAATAGTGTGACACAGATTGAAGGGTTTCTTTTCAATTGTATGCCACATTATGCACATCTCAACCTGGTTAACATAAGTTAGCGAAGCACTCTTTGGGTAGATAAAGTGCACAATCAACTTATATAGCTACTGTAACAGACTGATTTTTCTTTTAGTGTCGGTAATAGTGATTTACCGGTCTGTGAATAGTACCATCGGTCCGGGACTTGGTATTATTTTAGTCCCCGGAAAAAGCTTACTATGCTTAAGTTAATATTTATTTACTATTTTTAGAGCATTTGCATGATTAGGTGCGGTAGAATATTACATGGAATATTTTTGGAGAGTTTTATGTATAAATGATGAATATTTCTAGTGTGGTCATATTAAGAAATAAAATTGAGGAATTATTTAGTGGAGTTAATTTAATTAATTGGTTGGAGTTAAATAAAGAAGTAGGAGAGGAATTATTTGAGGGAATACTTTAGAGCCATTGATGAGATTACTTAGGACTTGACTGCCCACACATTTTGATGATTTTAGAAGGTCAAATTTGACTTTGGCAGTTAAAAGTAAACACCACAACAATTTTGGTCTTTCTTCTCTTTCTCTTCTCCACGCCATTTCCATTTTTTCTTCCTTCTTTTTTCATTTTCTTCATTTTTCTTACCTCCAGAATTACCACCCAAACTACCTAATTAAACCATTTAGAATGGGACTTAATGCTTAAGAATAGGAGTAGAAGTTGAGATTTGTGATTAAAAAAGCAAAGAGAAGTGAAGTGTTACCACTTGAAGCAAGTTAAGTTGTGGTTTTTTGAGTTTTAGTGAATGTTAAGTAGAATTCATGGTTTAGACATGTTATTGATGCATAAATTCATGCTCCAACTATTTCTTTTGCTCAAGTTGCTGTAATGCTTTGATTTTTCATGCTTTTGAAAGAGGTTGAAGGAACCATCCTCAAAGAGGGGAAAGAGAAAGCCAAGGAGTAAGGCTTTCCAAGCTTAATCAAGCTTGTTAATAAGGTTAGTGCAATCATAATTTCACTTGTTTAAGTTGTTTTAAATGGTTAGGGTTTTGAATATATTTTGGGAACTTTGTATGTTTTGTTGAAATTGCTGAATTTTAATGTGAGATGTGTTCTGCCGTGGGATTGGAGCTCATTTTTGACCCCTTTATACTTCCCATTTGTTTTTTACTTTTTCATGAAAGTTTTAGCTCTATTTCTCAGATTTCCAAAACATATTCTTATGTCTAATTCCAATACTTGTAGCTCAACTTATGATTGAAATACCAAAACTTTATGATTGAAATACCAAAGACTGGGTTCTGTTTATGAATGTCTTACCTGTAATATCCCGAAATTATTGTCCATTTTGACCAACTCATAATGGCAAAATAACGTTTAGATGTTCTTCATAAAAAGTTAAAGCTTTAACTCTTAATCTTTCAAACCCATCCTCGTGTGCTAAAATTGGATATACATAGCTTCAACTTATGGCTGAAACACCCAAACTGACTCTGTGTGTCCGGGCCACAGATGCATTACTAAATTGAGTGCCCCCATTTTGACCACTATAATGAATAGATTAGTTTCTGAGTTCTTCAATAAAAAAAGTTGGTTTTCCCCTGTGTCTTGAGAAAGTTCTTCGTTCTTGGATGGTTTCATTTGGAGTGTTTGGTGAAGTAGGAATTTAAAGAAACCATTGGACTTGGTTCTGGCTGAATGCAGGTCTGATCTGTTGAGTCCTGTGTTCTGAGCTTTTGTTTTTTGTTATCTTACTACTTGTTATCTGGGCCTGTGGTCCCTTCTGACATTTGTATCATTTTTGTCTTAGCTTTTCTAATGTAATCTGATTTCATTCAATTTGGAGACCCAGTAACTCAAATTATGTGTTAAAAAAACCCAGCGAAGAGATCAAGTTTTGGGAAATGCTGAAGAAGTTCTTGATTCATATAACTTTTATCATATTAAAGTAATAATATACATTTATGAGTGTTTGAGTAAAACCTTTTGAACTATGAGTACTAAATGGAGAAGAAGGTTTGATTAAGAATTATTGCTTTTTGTGAAAGAATGATTTTGATTGGGCTCACTATCATGACTGAAGACGTGGTATGATGAGAAAAATGGATTTCCATTATTGGAAGCTATAATCATATGCTAGGGGGTTAATCAAAGGCCCTTATAAAATAGGCGGACGCGCTTAATTTGTGTGATGGGTGGGTTGCTTCCATAGGCCACGGTGGTGCTTTATAAGGCCCACGAGTATGTGAATGTGGGGTGCGCTAACATAGGCCACGATCAAATCTGCTTATGTTCATTCTGCATGAGTATGAAGCCTGTATACGAAAAAATTTATTACTCTTGCATTTCTTCAAGATTGACGGAAAATTTAGAAATAAATTTATGTATTAAGCAGTTAACAAAATACAAAGTTCTATATGCATATATGCATATCTTTTACCATATTTATTTATTTATTACTCTTGCATTTCTTCAAGATTGCTGCATTTATTAGTGATTAGTTCATTTCTTAAATATTGTGCTTATAAGGATTTTTTTCTTTTTTTATCACGCGCAGGTTAGGAGCGGAGGGTGTTCTTCAAGACCAGAGGACAAGCATCAGAGTAGAGATCACATTTTGGGTAGGATATTTTGTGGATATTTTGTAAAATGGGATTTTTGCCATGTAAAATATAAAGATGTTTTATGGAGGTTGTATATAATAAGTTATAATGTATTAAGAAGTATGATTATTGAAAGGAAATAACATCTTATTATATTTTTGGGGTAATGATGATTATATAATTCCCTTGAAAAAGGAATGTGTTTAGACTATGATTGCGTAATGTTGGATGGATATTTAGATATGCTTGTGGTATATATGTTGAAATGGATTTTTGGGGTTTTGGGAGAAAATTGGAAGTGTTGTATATTTTTCTTTGTGTGGCGAAAGTTAATTTTTAGGGGAAACTCTTGCGAAATTTTTCGTAGGAAAAATTTTCCTTAAATATTATATTTCGTTAAACCAAAAAAAAAAAAAACAAAACAAAAATGTTAATTACTTGCCTCCGTTATGAAATTTAATACCACTTCTGAATTTGTGATCTAGCTTTGCTTTAATAAGTGACATAAGACGGTGCTCCGGCACCGATTGTGGCATCCGCCGTCTGGTTCTCCGGGATTGGCCGGTGGGTGTTACAGCTACTTTATGCTGTCAGTTAAATTTGAAGATTCAATCACACTCTGTTTTTCTGCAAAACCTTTCTTCACAATTTTCTTTACAAATTCTTCCTTTTTGTACCCATTTACCCTAGAAATATCCTTGATTTTTATTACTCTAGACCCAGTGTTTGGTATTTTGAAAATCTTGCTTAAATCAGTGTAAGATAGCGATTTAGTTTCTCGCTCAATTTTCACAGAAATTAATTTTGAACCACTGGTTTTGAGAGAACCATACCATAAAATTCCTTTACCACATTCTTATAGCCAAAGTCTATTCAAGGAACAAAAACTTCCATCCATTTTTCCAATCCTTGGAACTCCAAATAGTTCCCTATAATGTTTCCAATTCTTTCCTTTCCAAATTCAATTCTTCTTTTCCAAAGAACTTCCAGTCAATAACATATGAGCGCATGAGAGGGTAAGGAGATAAAATAACTTTACCTTTGCTGCGAGAACCAGGGACCTGTTCCTTCAATTTTTCTTCCCTTTTTGATTTTTCCATTTTACCTTTCGATTTGTCTTTCTTTGAACTCAATTCCTCAATGGATTTCTTTTGTCCTAATTCTTTCTATTCATACTTCTTAGATAACTTCTTAAGAAGTTGAAGTTCTTGTTCTGTCAGAGAATCAGAGGAGGAAAAAGTAGAACTTGATCCGGCGATGGTTGGGGTTCAGAAGCAGAAGGTGTTTAGGGTTTCGTTGCAAGAAGGGAAAAGAGTAGATAGAGCAATTTTAATAGAGAAGAAAATTGATTAATTTAAGAAGTTATAAGCTTTAGGAAAGAGAGAAACACTTAAAAGAGAAGTTAACAAAAAAAATAAATAAAACGGTTTTAAGGAAAATTAAACCGACTCAAATATTTAAAAAGAACAAATACCGCCAAAACTTAAATAAAAGATATAAAATAGACAAAAAAAATAGACTATTTTTAATTTTCTCTAAAAATACGATCTAATAATGACATTAGAATGTCACACTAGAGCAATATGCATTTCTTTTAGACAAACAAAAAAAAAAATTTTCAGAATCACACAGAATAGTGTATTAAAAACATAACACAGAGTAAGTTTTTCAATCTCAAATATAGAAAGCATTTTAGAACATACTTACAGAATTCTAAAGTTAAGAGTTTAGAACTAACATACCAAGTTCTCTTCTTATTAAGTAGAATTGGCTTTCACTTAAAGGTTTAGTAAAAATGTCTGCCAATTGCTTCTCCGTAGGAATGAAGTCGATCACTATATCACCTTTTTGAACATGATCACATATCTTTTTGAACATGATCACATATGAAGTGATGTCTGAGTTCTATGCACTTGGTTCTAGAATGCTGAACTGGATTCTTAGATAAGTTGATGGCACTTATATTGTCACATTTAATTGGCACTGTTTTTAATTTCAGACCATAGTCTGCCAATTGTTGCTTGATCCATAGAACTTGTGCGACATGGCTTCTAGCAGCAATATACTCTGTTTCTGCAGTAGAAAGAGAAATAGATATCTGTTTCTTGTAAACCATGATACAAGGGCGCTACCTAGAAACTGGCAAGTTTCAGACGTGCTTTTTCTATCTATTCTGCTTCCTACAAAATCAGAATCATTATACCCAAATCATTATACCCAACAAATGTCGAATGTAATCTACCTTTAGAATACACAGACCCCAAATTAGAATTCCACAAAGATATTAGAATTCTTTTTTTCAGCAATTTAAATGAAGATTCTTTTGGGACCTGATTGAAATCTAAAGCACATAAACAAACACTAAAGTGAAAATGTCAGGTCTTGCTTGTAGTTAGCTATAAGTATAGAAACCAATCATACTTCTAAAACAATTTAATATCCACATCCTTTCCTGTTTTCCATCTTTTTCTAATTTTGAGGATGGACTCATTGGTGTATACATACACTTGGCGTTTCTCCATTTTGAAATCATTTCAACAATTCTCTAGTATATTTACCTGGTTTAATGGAGAATTCCATTTCACATTGTTTGATTAGAAGTCCAAGGAAGAAATTATTTCCCCATCATACTCAATTTCGAACTCACTTCTGCATAAATCTTAGAAAAAGATTCCTTATAAAAGAAGGCATTAGTAGAAATCAAGACATTATGTCCGTCAACATAAGATTTGCACAACTAAATATCAATGTGCCTTTAAGTTTTTAATAAATAGTATTGTTTAATCACCCTTCCTCTAGAAAAACCGATTTCTAATAAAAACTTGACTTAATCTTTCATACCATAGCTCTAGAGCTTGTTTCAAAACCCATAAAGAGCTTTAAGTAGGTTTTAATAAACATGAATTTGGTTTTAATCATAAACCTCAAGAATCGGGTGGTGTTGAACGCAATCCCTTTAGGCCCCCTAACCCAATGAGGATACAAGGATGCGGAATGAAGGGTGACGGCTATCTAGAAGTCTTTTAAACCAAGGATTTAAATTAGACTAATTTAAAGGTGTCTGATTTACATAGAAGTTGTGTCACGCAGCTTTTAGGTGCGTGAGGGCACTGTCGGTTACGTCACGCAACTCCAATCTAGATGACATCACCATGAATGCCGACATAACTGGTGTATTACATACCTTGGCATTCTCCATTTTGAATCATTTCAACAATTCTCTAGTATATTTGACATAAATGCATTGCATCATTTTGCATTTAACCTAAACACCACCGAAAATCCCAAAATAATCGAAATCGGATCAGACTTTAAGCTTGAGCTCAGAAACGATCTCCAAGTATGTCTTAAGAGGAATTCAGAAGTTTTCGCCCGGAGTTATGCTGATATACCGGGGGTCAATAAGCCAATTACAGAGCATGTCATCCCTAGCAATGTCATCCTGCCGATCCAAATATCAAAGCGCAGATGAGACAGAAAAGAAGATGGGTCAGACTAGATGGCAAGATAAGAAATCAAGGATAAAGTTTCAGAAGAAGCAGCTAGATGCAGATTTCTTGGAGGAAGTGCATTACCCTGAGTGGTTAGCAAACATAGTCCCTATGCTCAAGAAGGATGGGAGACTAAGAGTCTGTGTCGACTACACAGATTTAAATAAAGCCTCGCTCAAAGATGACTTCCCTCTTCCACATATAGATGTTCTGAGCGACAGTGCTGCGGGAATGGGATGTTATTCCCTTACAGACAAAAAAAAAAAGGAAAAAGAAAAATGATGATAAAAAATAACATAGTTAAAAGAAAAAAAAAGCCGAAAGTGAGTTTTCCAAAAAAGTCCGGTTTATCCATTGACTGCCAAACAGGTGACTAGATTTATCGAGCGAAACATTTTCTGTCGCTATGTTGCTCCTCATCACATAGTTACAGACAATGGTTTCCAATTCCAAACAAACGTCATCTTGGAGGGAAATTCAAATGCAACTGGCATGGACCGTTCAGAATTCAGAAACTGTTGGACAAGGGTGCCGCTGAATTGGTCACTTCGAAAGGAAAGCCTTCTAATCGGATCGTTAATCCTAACTCGGAATCGTTAATCAGCCCGATGAAAAGGCATCTATGTCTGGAGAATGAAGTGATTTTCGATTAAATAAAAAAAAAAGAAGAAAAGAGAAAAAAAAAAAAGGGGCTAGGTTGAAAACCCGAAAGGGTGACCCTAGGTAAGAAAATGAGCTCGCTAGGTTGAAAACCCGTAAAGGGCGGCCTAGGCAAAAGTTAGAGTTAAAAAAATAAAAAAAAATAAAAAATAAAAAATAAAAATTTTTGAGATTAAAACGCATGGTGCCTTAAGTTTTAAATGCGAAATCTATGCCATGCATTCATTGACATACTTTGCGACTGGTTTGCTCAATGCCATCAACCTGACTAGAAGGAGAATAGGCCGAATGAGTAGTTAGAATGAATGCTATTGTGTATAAAGTATTGCTCTTTACATTTGTAATGATGTTGAAAGACAGTAAGGTCAATAAGAGCTTGATCTCAAAAATTCTTCTTTCCCCTTTTGTTTCTTGGGGCAGAATCATTGATTACAAAGACTCTTCCTCTCTGCCTATAGTGGCTGCCTATATGGTCAGCATTTGCTCATTTGTTTTGAAGATTTTTGACTATTGGTCCTGCCCGGGTATTGGATCCTCTTAGACAGCGATCAAGAGGTCAAATGGTATTTTCCCCGGTGGTTTCCTTGGACGGATCGACAAAGAAAAACCATGAATAAAATCCTTAACGCTTAAATAGGTTCATGCATACATGAGGAAGTTGCATATTTTATCTCTTTCTAAATGTAGCAAGTGATAAAAAGGTCATCCGTTCTCTTTCAAAAATGTAATCCTGTTTGTTTATGTGGTTTTGCTTAGATTTTGCTTTAATGTCTTTTGTGGATGGGCATTTTTGCCTGCATTAATAAGGTGGACCACTCTTGCATGTGGGTGGGATGCCTCCATTTTGTTTTTGTGGCTTTGTTTTCTTTGTGCAGGAATAAAGCAAAATCTAAAATAAAGCAAAATCTAAAAAAAAAAAAAATCAATTTGGAGTCGGTGTGCGGTTCATATGCTTCAACAATTCCATCTACTCGCCACACAGGGGGCTAAATCATCAAATTGCCCAATTACCCTCAGGTAAGTTTTCTTTCAACACCGCATCAGGAAAAGTATACCTGAAAAATTTGAGACTAGAAAAATTTAGCAATTTTTGCTAAAATTTAAAAGACTTTTGTTAAATTCAAAGTTCAAAGGATAAAAAATAAAAAATTTCAAGGTTTGCTTAAAAGACAATATTTTTGGTCTCGGGATGGATTCCCGACTGGGGGCAAAAATAAAATCTTTTGCCCTGATGCAAAATTTCAAATTTCAAAGTTTACGATTATTAATGCATGGGGGCATGTGACGCTCCAACATCTAAATTATTAATGCATGGGGGCATGTGATGCCCCACACGTCTAACAAAAGCAAGATCTGTTTGTACACATAAATTGCTCTTTCCTTTTGAAAATGTTTTCAGGTCAACCGGTGAAGATTTCACGAAGCCGTTTAGTCCCACCGAGCAGTGATGATGCATTACGAAGATTGTTTGGATCTTTTTCTCGATTCGTGATGATGCACGAAGCGGATCGAGTCAATCCTTTTCCTGGTTAAATGATGATGTATTACGAAGTTGATCAGGACAATCTCAACCAAAATCCTCCCCAGCCAATCAGACCGCACTTCGGAGGTAACTTCAAGGCCAATCAGACGCTTTGTTTGTTTGGATCGTTCAATAAAAATTTTCCTTGGTTAAATTGATGATGTGTTACGAAGTTGATCAGGACAATCTCAAACCCTCTAAAGCCGATTAGACTGAGCTGAGGAGGTGAACAACAAAAGCCGATTAGACTGAGCTTTTGCTGTTTGGAATCGAGTTCAATGCTTATCTCGGTAATGATTGATTGAATTGAATTACGAAGTTGATCAGGACAATCTCAAACACTCCAAAGCCGATTACACCGAGCTGAGGAGGTGGACAAAGCCGATTATACTGTGCTTTGGGGACACAACCAAACACTCCAAAGCCGATTACACCGAGCTGAGGAGGTGGACAAAGCCGATTATACCACGCTTTGGATTCTTTCCAAATCCCCTGAAGCCGATTACACCGAGCTGAGGAGATGAATAACAAAGCCGATTAAACCGAGCTTTAGACAAAGCAAAATCTGTTTGTATACAGAAAATTGCATCAAGCGAGATCTGTTTGTATACAGAAATCGCTCTTACAGAAAATCCTCTCTTGACCCCATAAAGCGAAAATCTGTTTGTACACAAAAAAATTGCTATTTGGAGTGGGGGGCGTGAGCGGCTGGGGGGTACCATCTGTTTGTATACAGAATTTAAGCGCCAAAATCTGGGTTTGTATACAGAAATCACCAAGCAAAACGAACAGAAATTGCTATTTGAACCTACCCAAGGCGAAGATCGTTTGTATTACAGAAATTGCCATTTCAAAAAAATCATCTTGAACGTTGGCCAGGATGACTGCCGATGCTTAGATACTGGTTGATTGTAGTCCGGACTGGAGACTTTCAGGTAAATTCACAATTCTTTCGAGCACAACCAAATTTAAGGCTTATGGTTATTAATGTATGGGGCAATGGATGTCTCCAACATTTAAACAAAGGCAAGATCTGTTTGTACACAGAAATTGCTCTTTTCTTTTTGAAAATGTTTCAGGTCAAGCAGTCTGGATATCACCCAATCATCAAGACCTCCAAAGAGAAGTTAATAGGCCTCATCATGCGAATTTCACGAAGGCCTGTTTGGATCCGCTTTCACATTTAATCTCTGATGGCGGCATTATACGTACAGGTCTTTGCATCTCTAGTCAAAAATCCTTCGAGCTATAATGATGGTGGATTACGAAGTTGATCAGGGCATTCAAGCAAAATCCTTCGAGCTAATCAGACCGAGCTTCGGAGGTATCTTCAAAACCAATTAGACCGAGTTTTGGAGATCGTTACTGATCTGACTGGAGCCTTCAGAGCCGACTAGACTGAGCTTTGGATGTGACCAGATGATCAAGACAGTCCTTTCATGCAATTCAAGGTTGAAGGCGCGTCAATGGACCACTTTAACATTAATCGTTTATACAATTAATGATAAAGTGGGGGGGCAAACCGTTGACGCGTGTCTTTATGCCCCCACCTAACCCAATGAGGATACAAGGATGCGGAATGAAGGGTCACGGCTATCCGGTCACGGCTTTATCCAGAAGCTTTTTTAACCCCAAAGATTTAATTAGACTTAATTAAAGGTGTCTGATTTACCATAGAAGTTTGCGTCACGCAAGCTATTAGGTGTTGTGACGGCATGTCGGTTTGCATTTCACGCAACTCCCAATCTAGATTGATGTCACCGTTGGAATGCCGACATAAACTATTTTTCATTCTATTTGAGTACCGTGGCAACGTCCAGAAAGTGAGCTGAGTGAGCTGCATCACGCAGCTATCGGGTCCGTCACGCAGCCATAAGGTGCGTGACGCAACTATCCCCTATTGCCCTACCTCTATAAATACATCATTTTATCTCTTATTCGGGACAGGAATTTTAGGGCGTAAAAACACACACTTGCGGCTAGGTTTTTCTCTAGAAACTCTTCTGAGTTCCCTTGAAGAAAAACAGCCATTAGATATCAAATAGGTGAAAAAACGAAAATCATAAAAAGAAGAAAAAGAAAGAGAGAAAAGAGTGAGTGTTAAATCCTTGTGGACAAGGCTTCTAGAACCGTTTAATCTTCACTCTTTGAGACGTCAAGTTGTTTACAATCCTCAGTTTGAGGGTTAGGTAATTCCCTCAAACCTTTCTTTATATTTTTAGTTATTTATTCATTGTTATTTATTTTGTTATTGCTTTAGTAGTTTAATCTTAGTTCAACGGTATTCTGTCCACTCTTGGTCGTTTTTAGATTTTATTAGAGCATGTTTAAATAAAAGAAAGACGTAAAAAAGGTTGTTTAAAAAGTAAGAATGGACCAGAGCAGTTGCGTCATGCAGCCAATGGTTGTTTAAAAATTAAGAATGGGACCAGAGCAGTTGCGTTCATGCAGCCAAATTAGATCCGTAACGGAACTGGCAGTTGCATGACGGAACTGTTCATGTCCAAAATATCGTTTCTTTAACCAGACTAGTTGCGTCACGCAGCTATCGGATCCGTAATGGATCTGGAGGCTGCGTGACGAAACTGTTCATATTCACGATTTCACTTTATTTTTAATATATTATTTTTAATTATGGATCTAAAATATAAGTTTGATGGATCTAGAATTTCAAGAACGGTTAGGTCACGCGACTACTAGCTCCGTCACGCAACTGTTCTTCCAAAGACAGCTGCGTGACGCGACTGTTCTAGGGTTCCAGAAACGATTTTTGTCCTTTTTAAAAATAATAGTTTCGTACAAAAAAAAAATAAATTCTTTTAATAAATCCGAAGACAGCTAATTGTGGGCAGATTGCAGTTTAACCAAGTTTAGTATATTAAAATGTAATTATGCATGATTTTGGATTTTTGGCTTTCGGGTTAAAATTTTTAATCGGGTAGAATATATTCTTAGGTTTGGCTTGTGGCCCGCCTTTAACCATAAGGCAAGAGCGGGTCTTTTGTTTATTTTGATTTAACTGCTTTGGTTTGGATGGCGTGGATGATTTAAATGATTATGGATGCGATGATTGAATTTAATTGAATTTGAATGGGACGATTAATTTTTAATTGAATTTTAATGGGACGATTAATTAATTTTCCACATAGGAACTCGGTTCGATTTCATTCAGGTTGGGTTTAAGTAAATAAATTAAATTTGGCTTTTTCTTAACTAAAATAAATTAGAAATTGTAGGTAAAAGAGGCCGCGTTTCGGGCGTCGCTTCCAACGGCCGACTTACCCAATTTCCCTTACCAGAATTGCCTCGGCTGCGCCCTGACCAGTTTTTAAATAATTTTTGGCCTTATATAAGATTGAGTTTAAATGGAGTCATTTTTTATAAAATAAAACGGTCCCATTGCCGAAAAATTAAATGAGGTCTGGTGCACTCAAATGTTTTATAAGATCGATTTAATCGGCATTGTATCCGAAAAGGTTTTTGTCACCACTTGTCAAAATAAAAAATCACCCTTTCCACCCAAACAAAAAAATGGGAAACACATTCTTTCGGACGCTCGGGGCAGTGCGAAAACTTAGAGTGGTTATTCTACATACAACTTCTTCATTTAGAAAAACCATTTTAGAAAAGCATTTCACATTCCATTTTGATATAACATAAGTTTTTACAAACATGACAAAATGCACAAAGCATCCTAATGGACCTCAAAGTCTTTAGCAACCGGGGCAAAAGTCTCATCAAAATCGATTTGCCTTCCTCTTGCCGTTGTACCCTTGAGCCCACTAACCTTTCTTTGTTTCTCACAACATTACCTTGTTCATTAAGCTTATTTCTAAACCACCCATTTGTTCCAATAACAAAATGTTTTTAGGTTCTAGGAAACAAGTTTCCAAACTTGGTTTATCTTCAAATTGATTTAGTTCTTCTTGCATTAGCACAGAATCCAACTTTTTCATCATTTTGAGCAATCTTCCAAATTTTTTAGGTTCTAATTGCAGAAATTGACAGCAACATTACCAAAAATATCTTCAACATTACCAAAATATCTCTTAAATTGAGCTCTAGTCATCATCCTTTTTGAAGGATTATCCATGATGTCCTCTTGAGGATGATACCTATGGAATCGCTATTCTTTTGGTAATTGAAGATTTTCATTTTCTGTTTCTGGCATTTGACTTTCAGTTGCATTCTGATCTTCATGTTCATCTTTTGGTTTAGCCTGATTATCAACATTCTGCTCATTTTCTAGTTGTTCTAGTTGTTTTAATTGTTCATTCTACTTTTCTTGATTAGAATCTACAACATCATCATTTTCTAAACTTCTAGAAGTAGAGTCAGATTCATCAAACATAACATGAATAGATTTTCTTCTACAACTAGAGTTTAGTTTTCTTATTAAACACTCTATATGCTTTACTATTACTAAAATATCCTAGAAAAATTCCTTTATAAGATTTAGCATCAAATTTAGCAAGATGATGTTTCTTATTATCTAGAATAAAACATTTACACCCAAAAATATGAAAATAACTAATATTTGGTTTTCTACCTTTGTATAACTGATATGGAGTCTTTTTAAGTTTAGATCTTACCAAAACCCTGTTTATAATATAATAGGCAGTGTTGACGGCTTCTGCCCAGAAATACTTTGGTAATTTAGAATCATTCAGCATGGTTCTGGCCATTTCTTGAAGTGTTCTATTCTTGCGTTCCACTCACTACTCCATTTTGTTGAGGTTTCTAGGTGCTGAGAAGTTATGGAGATTTCCTGATTCTTTACAATAAGCATCGCGAATTTCTAATTTTTAATTCTCCTCCATGATTCATTTTAATTGGCAGAGATGTGTTACCCTTTCTCATTTTGTTTCGTCTTGCAAAGATGAACAAACATGTCAATTATGACTCACCTTATTTTCTAAGGAAGGAGTGTTCCAGTTGAATCTAGAATAATCATCTACAATACAAATGCATAAAAATTTCCTCCAAGACTAGGAGTTAATAGGTCGAATAAATCAATATGTAGTAATTCTAAAGGTCCTTAAGAAGTAGAAATATGCCCTTAGATTTGAGATGTTATTGGTTTGTTTCCGCAAATTGAACAAGCTCACCAAATGTGATTCTTTTTCAAATTTTAGCTTTGCAAACTCGAAACCAAGTTCTTCTTAGACAGTTTTTTAGAAAATTAAGGTGCATGTTGTATGTCCAAGTTCTTTCTATGCCATAAACTAGCTAAGAATTGTCAATACAAACTAAGCATAAATGTCTAGGTTATGCATATCAGAAAGATTCTTACTAGGTATATATCTCAAACATTTTTTTCAACAAAATAATGTTTTGTTATCAGCATGTTCTGAACTTCACAAAAAAGATGGTTCAACTTCTAATTTTATCACAAATCTGACTTTACAACTTAACAAGTACACTTAACAAGTTATAATGTAATCCTTCTACTAAGCATACATCTTTTATTAAAGGATTAGAACCTACCACACAAATACCAACAATTTTACCTTTCGCCACTACAAAAAAGTTGCCAATTTGCGACCGATATTTGCGACCGAATAAAATCGGTTGCAATATTGCGACCGATAGACAAACAGTTGCAAATTGTAGCGCTAAAAATTTCCGCGAGTTTGTTTTTCAATTTGCGACTAGTATGCGACCGATTTGCGACTATGAGTTATTCCGTCACAAAATTACGCGGTTCAAAATTAGGAATAAATTCTGCGACCAATTTGCGACAGATTTGCGACCGAATTTTTACGACCGACAGTTAGAGTCGCAAATCGGTCGCAAATTTATTACGAAGTAAAACGACGTCGCAAAGTTAAAAATTACGACCGATATTAATGAAATTTGTCGGTCGCAAATTTTAGGGCTTTAAACGTCAGACGCCCTCCTTCTTCTTTCTTCTTCTTTCTTTCTTCTCCTCCTCCTCTCCTCTTTTCTTCTCCTCCTCCTCTCCTCTCCTCTGTTCGCAGCACAGCTCCAGCCTGCCTGATGCCACTACAGCCCCTCCTGACGCCGCTCCAGCCACTCTGGTCACTCCACTCGGCTTCTTGGACAGAAGTTGAGGTATTTTGCGAATTTGTTTTCGATTTTTTTTTTTTCGAATTTTTTTTGTGTGATTTATGTGTATTTGGACATTCTGTATGGTATATTTGTTTGCTGTGTATTAGATTAGGAGGGTCGGTACTGTTATTATTATTATTAATTATTAATTATTAATTATTATGATTAATATTATTAAAATGTAATATTGTTAATGTTACTGAAATTTATAGTGAAAATTTGTACACATTAAAATAAAATTTTATACTATTAGTGAATAAATTTCATTTACTAGTCATTAATTTTTAAGAAATAATTATTATCCTAAACAAGAATAATCACGTACCAAAAAATATAAATTAAGATGCTCGTAGTAATACTAAAAAAATAAAGAAAAATTATATTTTTAATAGTCTTAATTTAAATATAAATAGTCTTAATTTAAATATAATAATTATTTTTAATATTAAAATTTATTAAAAAAGTTATGCTTAAAAAAAATTAATACACATATACTTTTACTTTTCTCCCATTGTGAATTAGCCTAAAAAATTTGCTTATGAGCTTCAACACAAAGATAAGGTTATAACCTTAAAAAGTATTGCTCAAAAAAATTCAAAAAATTTGCATATTGATATTTTGCTTATGTACAACATATGATGGTTTAATTCAAAAAATTTAAAAAATAAAAGTCTATAATTAATCATTAAAGACACCTAATATACAAATGTTTAGGGAAAAAAAAGCAACTATATTTTAACGATGGTTTAATTTTTTATTACTTAAAAGTATTATTGAAAAATATAATATGCCACCTAGACATTGTTTTAATTTTTTTATATGCCACGTGTTATACCACTTGGCAATCTGGTGCCAAAAAATGAATTAAAACGGCCAAAGGCATTTTTAATGTTATAAAATTAAAGTTGAAGCATTTTAAGTTACAAATTGAAGTGTAGGTACAATTAAATGCATATGCCCTAAGTTGAGGCACCACCAATCAAATTAAGTCTTCAATAGAATGAACTTTAGTTGCTAGTTCTAGATAAATTTTTGAAGTTAGTAATTTTAAACCAATATTGATTAAACTTCATTTTGATTCTAATTCAAAGCAGACGGTGATGATGTCTATTTATTTGTAAGAGAGGCATAAATTCCATTTTTATGAGCTTTAACAGGCTAGTAGGTAAATTAGAGAGGGGGGAATTAATTTTAAGGATTGCGAAATCCCGTGGGTGCAAAATTATGCGCCCTTTAAAATTTAAGTAACAATGAGCGTCAATGTAAGTAATAATGAATAATATTTACATTTACCCTCTACTCGTTGCGAAGATGTACAAAGTTCAATATAATAAAGCTTGCAATTGCATTATTGCATGATTAATTAATTTTTTTGTTTTCAAGGAACTATTACTATTAGCTCGGGATCCGTTCTTATTTTTCTCAGGACTGACGTCTTATTTCTTCTCAGACTGATGAATCTGAAGCTGAGTCAAGAATTGATGAGGTAGCACTTTATCTCGAGGCTGTAGGGGGCGAGAAGAAGGGGAAGGTATACGGCATCGGGTCTCAGGCATCACAGTTTTACTGTGGCTCAGCATCTCACGCTTCTGCACCCAGCGCACGACCACAGCCCCAGCACACTCCCGAGGAGTTTACTAAATTACGGGCTCATGTTGATGATTAGCAGAGACAGATTGCATAGCTTAGAGCCCATGTGATGCGGCTGTCCGGTGAGCCCGGTGCTGGTACTTCTTCCTCTGATCCTGCACCTGCCACAGACCGAAATGTTTCGACGTCTCAGCAGCAGCCGTCTCCTAATCCCAATGTTGCAGACGATACTTAAGTCACCCCTCCCGGCAACTTACAAACACATCAGCAGGTACTCCTCCCGGCGAGTTGACATTTGATCGTGCGATGAGCAACCGCGTAGATTGATTTGACTCTTTTTAGTTTCAGTTGTTTTTTTACATTTTGTTTCAGTACAATAACTATTACATTTTTATTTGTTTTTGAGTTGCGTTTGTGAGTAATATTTATATATATATATATATATTATATATATATATATATATATGCCAGTTTTCACAGGTGCAATTTAAAATTATGGTTTTATAATAATATTTATTTTTTATTTTTTTTAATTTTGCAACCAATTTGCGACAAAAAATAAAAACTTTAAATTTACCATTTGCGATCGATTTGCAACCGATTGTCATAATTGCGACAGACTTATTCTGCGACTAGTTTGCGACAGCGTTTCCAACGCCAAACACGACCAAATTTTGCAACCGATTTTTTCAATTTTGAGACCGAACCGAAAAAATCGGTCGCCAAATTTTTTGCAACCAGCATTTTTGCGACCGATTGGTCAGTCGCAAAACGCCGATTTTTTTGTAGTGCGCTTTATCTCCAAAGCTTACTATATCTCCCTTTTTCTTTTCTAATCTGGTGAATTTCTTTCTATCACCAGTCATATGCTTAGAGTAAGCAGTTGTCAATGTACCATATTTTTGTTTTCAGCTCACTACTTAGGCACACCTAGATCATGCAGATTTACGTACCAATTCATATGATAGGTCCTGGAGGATTTAGTGGTAATAGGTTGTATTTAGACTTACTATGATTTTTCTTTCTGTTAGATCTGTCAGATTTCTGATGCTTCTAAATGGTTCACAACATTAGAACAGCATTTTTCTTATTTAAGAAACATATTCTGTTCTGAAATGCTATTCATAGCTAGAACTTGTCTTTTCTTTAGAAAATGATTCTAAAATTGATTTTAGAATTCTAATCTCAATTTTCAAGATTCATTTCAGGAATTCAGATTCTTACATTTTCTTCAAAGTGTTTTAGCATTTTTAGAGAAATTTATCATTACATCTTAATATCTTTGATCTCTATTGATAAGATCTTTGCATGGTAAAGCTTCTTGATAAAAGGCATCTTTTAAATGATTGGCATTCAGTTTTTTAACCTTTCTGAAATCCTTCTTTAGAACTTTTATACTTTCTAACAAGCTTTTCAAAATCATTGCAAAGGTCTATTATAAGTATCTGAAAGATCATTTTCAAATTCCAGTCAGGAAATACGTTAATTGCTTTCTTCGATGCTTGGACCGTTGGACATCTATTTCAAATTGCTTTCAGCTTTCTGTGTTGAAGTCTAGGCAGTACTGATTTCCTTGCAGCTCAGGAGATGATAGTGGCCATTTAGACAGATATTTGCAGTTTCTTCTTGATCGACTTTGGGTCTCAGATATTATGAAACATCTTGAATCACTCCAACAACTACGAATGTCGTGCCTTTCAAGCTTTTTCTTATCTTTGACTTCTTTCAAATTCCAGTTCAGAAATATTACTTACATTGCTCTCTTAGCAACAGGTGCTTAATCATTACTTATCAGATCAGAATATAAGAACTTTCGTTCACTAAAAACTACTTCAAAGTCAGTCCTTCTTTTTCTTATCTTCTACAGTCAAAGAAGATTCATCTCTCTGAAACAAAAGCTTCGCCTATCAGCTCCTATCAGATAATCATAAGTAACGGGAGTCTCTTTGTAATTCATAACAGTTCCTATAGAATCCCATTTTTTAGGTAGAATTCTAAGGATTTTCCTAACAAGCTCATTTTTTGAAATTTCCTTTCCAAGAGTTCTCAAAGGATTAACTATATTAGTAAATCTAGTATTTAATTCAACAATAGTTTCTCCTTCTTTCGTACTAAATATTTCATATTCTCTCCAAAGGATATTAATTCTGGATTCCTTTACTCTATCTGTACCCTCATAGGTAAGTCTAAGTTTTTCACAGACTTCCATTGTAGACTTACATCCAGACACTTTGTTGTACTTTGTTGGATCTAATGCACAGTGAAGAATATTAATAGCTTTTGTGTTTATAGAGATATCATTCCAGTTAGCATCAGTATATTCTTCTTTTGGTTTTCTAACTCTCTCATTTTCTACAGTTTTCATAGGAATATGAGGACTAGTAATGACGTTCCTCTAGCAATTTATGTCAACTGATTTTATGAAATTCTCCATTCTGGTTTTCCAATAAGAATAATTAGAACCATTGAACAAAGGTGGTCTAAAAACAGATTGACCTATTAAAGATGTAAGAGTAGAAACAGATTGACCTTCTAAAGATGTAAGAGAAAGTGGGGCTGACATGAGATCTTATCTCTTAAGCTGTTAAGCTTTGGTAAGTCAAGAGTCAAAGCTCTGATACTAGATTGTGGGTCCTGTATAAATATGGCATAACCCAAGAGGGGGGTTGAATTGGATTTTCTAAAAATAAAAATTTAATTTTTAAAATCAAACTCAGAATTCTGTTGCAGCGGAAAAAGTATGGATTTGTGAGAATAAGTTATTAAGATCAGAACTTCCTCACAAAGTTCTATCTAGAAAATAAAAAGAATTTGTAAAGAACAATTATAGATTAAAACTGCTTCACAATATCTTATTCAATTTCAAAAACTACTTTATGAAGGAAAGCTATAACTTTTAGAACTTCCTTATAAAGTTTAGATATATATTAATGACTATGTGAGAGACAGTTATTGAATTCTGAACTGCTTCACAAAGCTCTAAGCCAGATTAGAAAATTGATTAAAACCCAAATAGTGAGATATACTTGAAAATAGAAGAACAGTTTAGAACTTGGTATATTCACTATTCAGAAGTCCAAAGTTCTAATGTTCAGTAATAGATAAAGCTTATTCCAGTTTAGAACATCAAAACCATTAACAACTTTAGCATCATTAACAACTTTAGCATTTCTAAAATATAAACAGAAGTGTTAGTAAAATAGTATCAAGGAGAATTTCAGAAAATAAAATGATTAACACAGGGATTTTAGAGTGGTTCGGCACTAACTCGCCTCCATCCACTCCCTAAGACTCATCTTGAGATCCTCAATTATGTTATCTCTTTTCAAGGGTAAGAGACAAACCAACAGAACAAGGCACTAGATGAACTCCTAGATCTACCCGTTGCCCCACTAGATTTTCTAAGGTTCTAGTTAGCCTCAACCCTTTCTGTTTTTGGCAGAGAATAGAAACTCAAATCAAGACATTAGAATCTCTCTCACGGAGAAGGTCGTTTGATAACGTCCCGTTTGATAACCCTATTTCACAATAGCTTTTCACCTAAGCTATTACACACATGTTTTCAAATAAAAACCTATCTACAAAAGATTTACAGAATCTAAATGACAGACAGAAATTGCAATATAAGCACAGGAAAGTAGTATTTAAGATTAGGAAAACTCGTTTCCAGAGAATTAGAACTTGTTTTTTCAAAGAAGTTGTTCTAAAAATTTCTTTTCTCTTTTAAAGATTAAAACGTAACGTGAAGTAATAAGATGAAAAGAAATAAGGGGATTGAGAGTAAGTTTTGAGAGATAAAAGATTTGATCAATGGACGTATACTCTTAAAATAAAAACTCTTGCGTCATTTAAAAAGAAAGTCACCTTTTATAGAGAGGGATGAGAATCCCATTTTAGAAAGTAAGATCTCTTCTTTTCAAATTAGAATATTGACTTTTCAAATTTAGAAGATATAGAGATCTTTGTTACCAAAAATTCTTTGAGTCAATATCTTTTTCTTTTAAGTAAGCGAATAAGAGTGATATTTTAGACTTTCCTTTCAAACATACTTTTTTGCAAAATTAAGAATATGTAAAATCTTTTTCGAAATATTTTATTACCAAACACGATTGAGACAAAGTCTCTTTCATTTAGGTAAGTGAATAAGAATCAGATTTTTATAGAGATATTTTCCAAAACCGAGAAAATCTTTTTCTAAGAAATAAATCTTTTTCTAAGAAATTTGTTTACAAAAATGATCGAGGGCATAATCTCTTTCATTTTGGTAAGGGATAATAAAGACCGGAAGCCTTTGGACTTTTTAAGGAAACATTTTATAAAAAGTAATTTTTGATAAAGAGAGCAAAATTATTTTTGTGCTTATTTTTGATAAAGAGAGAAAAATTATTTTTGTGCTTATAAATGAACATTCTCTCTATCCTACAACAAATCCTAAAAAGCTAACCACTAAAATCTTCAATTGGTCTTCATGATCTTCGATTTTCCTTGGATTTGTAGGATTTTGCTTTGTTTATTATTTTCCATATTTAAATCTACATAAAATAAAATTAGCACAGATAAAATAATTAAATTTATTTGTTCTGCTTTAATCATCAAAATCTCGAGATTAAAAATTGACCCTTAAGCCAACAAATGGTTTCATCATGTTCTAGGTGCATATAATCCTAGGGATTAGATCTAGGGTCATTCCACGCTTTTAATGATTTGGTTTAAAGGGTCTCATCCGCTAGAGTTGGAATATACCTCGTTATTTGACCATATCGTATCAAATGGAATGATAGGTACGCCAAACCCTTTACCCTATCCTAAAGAATGGATGTGCACAGGATTGGTGAGCAACATTCTCGACCCAGGAAACTCTAAGGAAGATTGCCCCTAAGTGATAATAGCAACTCAGTTTGCTTAATTCTAATGATGGGAAAGGATCTCAAATGATGCATCTGAATGTATGCAAGGGTGATTATTTAATTAAACCCAAACTGGAGATTTGAAGCCTACTCAGTAGTCCTCTTACTATGTTTTTTAGTTTGAAAATGTTTAAGTCCCCAGCAGAGTCACTAACTGTGAGCCCCCTTCCGAGCGCCATGGGAAAGATCCAAAGGACATAATCAATCCAGACCGGCCTATTGGTCGGTTCGTCATAAAACTGGGAGGAACTCCTTATGGTTCCTTTTTGTTTGTTTTAGATTAATTGTGGCAAGATTTAGCGCTTAGGTGAGTTAGGTTGGCTCCTTAGACCGCTTTGACAGGTGTGTGGTATGTTAGAGTCGCCACCTTAATTTCTTTTTATTTTTGAGAAAAGACTAAGGAAAAAACCCTATGTTGGACTCCATTTTAGTTTGCCTTTAGGATAAAATGCACTAGCCTTGAATCATTGGGTTCGAGGACTAGGTTTTCAGCTTCTTTTGAAATGAATCAATGGTTTGGGTCATAATTGAAAAATTAAAATTAGAGTTTTGCATGAATGTCAGTATTATCGATTCATGATCATACTAATAATGCATGGCAATATCAGAAATACAGGCATTAAGAGAATAATTAAAAGGTGGGTAATTCGGAGGGTAGCCTGACTCTAGCCTCGTTTATCGAGGATTCTAAGTCATGCGACACATTCCCCTAAATCTCGATCGGCCAATTTGGTCAGGAGCCTGCTACCTAGGATGAAATCCGTAGGTATGCCTTTGTACCTCGTTTGTATGAGGATCAAGCCTCACCAAGTTCTACCATCAATTAGGATGGTAGGGTTTTGGAGGTGCCAGTCGTGGATTGGGCTTATAGGATGTCGGATGGACCAGGCTTTCAGTTTCAAATTTGGTTTTGTCGATTTTGCCGGACAGACTAAGCTTAGTATGCCGGACGGATCGGACTTAAGAGTTGATATGGTGCCGGATGGATCGGGTTTAATGGACAAAGATTTGAGTTTGAGTGATTATACTCTCGTGCTTATGACGTGACTGAATTAGAGCTCCACAGTTGTAATCAACCAAAGAGGTCGAGTCTCTCTCCAAATAAGCTAAGGTAGGGCGCAAGGACCCGAATTATAGTTTTATATTATACTAGTGTTAATTAACGGATTATTAATTACTTCTTGAATTAATTAACAATAAATTAATTAACTAATAGCTTTTGGTCTAAGGAAGACTAAAATGTGATTAAAAGTCAAAACGATCAACTTTTGAGTACCAAGTCGGGCTTAAACTCAACTAAGGAACAAGAGTAAGGTATAACTATATTGCCTTAGAATCGTAAATAGAGAGAATGAGAGTTGTTGAAGTATGAAAAGCGCTCGATCAAGCAACAAGAGGTAACAAATGAGAAGGGGCAAAATGCCTTTTACAGGCCAAAGGGTTGCTGCGTCAGGGGAAACTTGATATCGAAGTGCCCCTAATCCGCGCTGAAATGCTTATATTCGGTACTGATAGGGCCTTCGGTGTATACAAAATCAGTATCGATTAAGGGATAAGCGGTGCCACGCTGAGCTATTTGGCACCGATCAGGGCCAATTACTGCCTTGCCCTCACCCTTTGATTCTAGGATTTTCAGGCTTCCGGATGTCCGTTAGAGATCCAATTGACGTTCGATCGAGCTGATTCTGGCGTCGTTGGAACCGTCATGGAATTTCTAAAGCCTAGTGCTAAAATTAAGGTCAACAAAATCACATTTAAAAATCATATTAAATTAAGATATCTAAATTGAAGTTAAATGAAGTAACAATTGACTAAGTCACACTTGAATCGAATTAAATTAGACAATCTAATTTGAATCAAATTAAGTCACAACTAAAATTAAATTGAAATTCAATTAAGTAGTCATTTATTAGTTCATACTTAGAACTAATTAAAATTAAGATAACCAAACTGGAATAAAATCAAGTAAACAATTGGTTAAACTTACATTTGGTCACACAATTGGTCACACTTGGGATCAAATTAAATTTAAACAAGTAAAGTTGAATTAAATTAAGTTACATACTATTAATTCATACTTAGTCATACTTGAACATTAAATTAAATTAAGACACTCTAATTTTAACTAAATTAAATGACTATTAATTAAGTTTCATTTGACTTGAAATTAAATTAAGTACAGTTTAAATCAAATTAGATTTAAACAAGTTAAAATGAAATAAATTAAGTTTCGTTTAACTAAGACAAGCTTAGAATCAAATTAAATTTAGATAATCTAATTTGATTTAAATTAAATTATATTTGATCAAGTCACACTTAGACACACTAAGGACCATACAAAATTAAGATACCTTAATGAAAACAACATTCATGTTATAGATGCTTTTAGATATGTTATTAGTTATTATTAAACAAATATATTTAATAATTTAAGCCACCCTTTGAATTAGATGCATCCCGACTGTTTGTTTGTATTTTATCAATAGTGGAGGAAGTTAACAGTTTTGTATCATTATATTGTTGAAGTTATTGATTAAATTAATTGCTTAGCCAATGTTCATTAACTATTTGGATTAAAAATTTTAAATCGTAAAAGACTTTTGATTATTGATCTTCAGTATGGTTATATTGATTTTAGGCTTAAAATTTTTATTTAACTACAAAAATTTTTCGATTAGATGGCATGACCAATGGTAGGATCCATACTTTTATTAATATCTTTATATTGAATTTAGACTTAAAAATTTTTATTAAAAGGATTCATTTGCTAGGATTTTGTATCCTCTTAAATAAGTTAAAAGGTATTCATATATACAGTGTTGGTGCACTCGAAGTGGAACCGATTGGCTGTTTGATTCGATTATCAAGTTGGATCAATTGTGAAAAAAAAATGGATTTTTTTGAGAAAATCAGGTTGAACTGGTGATAAAATTGGAAAAACTCGGTTGTCTTGATAAAATTAGAAAAGTTAGATTTTCGTAATAAAAATCAATTTTTTGGGGGGAAAAAATAGACTTTTTGAGAAAATTGAGTTCAAAATAATTTTTGTTCCACTTTATATATATATATACTTATGACAAATATTAAAAATAAGAAAAAAATAGAAAACATGGTTGAATCGATCCAATCCGATCGAACTTTAACTCAGTCATGATGCTAATTCGGTTGCCAGTCTATTTCTAACAATATTATTCATATATGAAGTTACAATTACTTAGGTATTGTTCAATCCTTATAGAATTTATTTTAAACTTAAAATTTTGATTAACTATAAAAATTATAAATATATATATTTATATACTTACAATAAATATTAAAAATAAAAAAAAATAAAAAATAGAAAACACTGTTGAATCAGTCCAACCCAATCTAACCTTAACTCAATCATGATGCTAGATCGGTTGCAAGTCTGTTTTTGACAATATTGTCCATGTATGAAGTTATAATCACTTGGGTATTGTTCAATTCTTATAGAATTTATCTTAAGCTTGCAATTTTTATTAATTATATAAATTATTTTGATTAGCTTGAATCAATTTAACGATGACCAATAGACATGATGATGCCAAAAATAATTTTTTCTAAGTCAAAAATTAATGATTGTCATCATTTTTAACAACATTTATAATTAATTATGTGATAAGATGAAGAAAAATCATTGATTGTGGGAACATGTACTTAATGAATACATTTTCTTCCAAAATTAAGTTGTTTACCATCCTTTCATCCCTTCAAAACTACTCACTATTATATTTATTATTTTGAATGTCATGATCCAAGATCACCGTAAGCCAATTAATGCTACTCATAAATTTTATGTATATGATTCGAGAAGTAGAGTAAGATGGATTAACTTATCTTGTATTCATGGACCAATTGAATTAAATCTTAATCAACCTTCATAGATTATACTATTATCCTATGCACTCATATTACAATTATATCCTGCCCATGTACTATTCATCTTTTCTATTAATTCCAACTAAGACCATACCCCGGATTAAAAGTCGGGCTTTATACTATCTAAATAAATTTATTTTAAGCTTATTTCAATTTCTTTAAATATATTATGAATAGTATTATCCATGTATTAGGTAAATACCAGCAACCTCTTGGGTGGCACTATTCACAATCCAAGAATGTCACTATTCATGACCCAAAAATTTGGAGCGTTATAACCTCAATTCTTATAATCTATTTTCACTATATAGTACCCTCAAATAATCCCATCAAACATAAAAAATAAAATATCAACATTTATGCACCCAAGTCTTAGTTCATCATTATTTATTAATTTACCATAATTTACGAGTTTCCAAAATAATTTAGAAGTGACTATAAAGTTCATGATTAAAAAAAAAAAAAATTGATACACTTATTAAATCTTAGTGAGGGTGGTCCAAGGGATTTTCGCAAGTGATTAAACCAAAAATGGGTTTGGTTTATTTTTATTTATTCAATTGGTGTCTCTTGCTAGACCCGCTTTAATGTCCTAAGAAAAGCGACCTTATTTTTGAAAAGGGGTGTTTTTAAAAAAAGGTTCTTACTTTGGTAAGAACTTTATTTTTGGAGTTGCCACCCTCTTTAAAGAAAAATTCACGAATTAACCATTTCTTTGGAAATAACTAATTCGGTTTTAACCAGAGATTGGGTAAAGAAGTTAGGTATGGTCACGAGAAGGGGTTAAGCACCCAGACTGCCCAGTTGAAAACCGAACTCCATCATTGTCCATTCATTCAAAAATTTAATGATATGATTAACTTTAATGAAAAATGAGTTTTAATGCAATTTTCAAATATGGCAATCATGAACAATAATATTTAAATAAAGCATAAAACATAAACAAACAAAGAAAGGGGGAGGAGAAAACAATTACATACCACAACCTATTTACAGTCTACCATTTAACCCATCATAATTTCCCAACCCTTTAAGATTACAAATATGCAATTAATGGAATCTATTATGGACCTTTACATCAAACTTAACATAAAACACTAAATCAAATATAAAGAGTAAAGCAATAATCATAACACATCTATCAAACATTCATAGGCCATGAGACATGCAACAACATCCAACAATCACAACAAAAGATAACAATACTAATGAACAATGGTTAGCATAATAAACTATAATGCAATAATATGAAAACATAAAGGAAATGACTTCAAATTTAAATGACAAAAAATAAATGTACTGGAAATTAAATGACAAAAGAATGAATCATTATTATTTAGTTTTATTTGAGTTCAAGAGCTTACTGTTCATCACGAATGATGAACAGCTATGACCATCTCTATCCATTTCTTATTCTTAATTTGTTCATTCGGACCAAAATGAAATCTATATGCATTTTAAGCTAAAGTGCTTAATGCTTGACTACATCGGATCTTAAAATTATAACACATTTAGAAAAATAAACTTTAGGGCTTGAATTGGAGACCCGTGCGCCATTGGAAGTGGCGTGTGCCACACATAGTGGCGTGCGAGGGTCTTTCCCCGATTAGTAGCCTAGAAGTTATACTTCTGCTTTGTTTGGCTTGCCACAGTGGTGGGCGCCACACGTCGTGGCATGGCACCTTTATCACGTGGTGTGTGCCACTGTAGCTTAGATAACAGAGTTTGGTTGATAACAGGGTATCCCTCACAACCCATGCAAAGCAGGCATTTTTAACGCTTAAAAGGATAAAAATGAAGGAAAATAGTTCGGACCCTCTGAGGTTACCTGGTTATGGAGAAAATCCAAAGATCTTTGCAAAAAGGAACCAAGAAACCTTAATGTTCTAATACTTGTTGAACAATCTGAGTTTTTGTTTAGATGATATTGTTTATGGGTTTTTGATCAAAAATTTAGGAGGTTTTTAATCAAAAATAAATGATTGAACTTTTGATTCAACCTAGGACTATGAAGTGTAGCTTTGAATCCAAAGTTGAGAAACAAAAATGATAGAGTTTCCCCTCTATGATCCCAAAAACCTTCCCTTATCTCTTAAACCCTTGCACTATTTATAAGCAAATGGGGAGATGAGGTGGCCTTTTCTTAGGGCTTAGGTACAAGTGCCATTGGTGGCCCCACAATCGGGCAGGGCCCTTTTTACTAAAATTGTCCAAGTGGCATACAAAATAAGGTGGCACACCAGGACGCGTTTCGGGGAACCTAAGGCACTTCCCATGTGATTTCGCTGCGAAACCCCTTGAAACCCAAAAAAGTAAAAATGGTCAAATGAGTCATTCTCCTTAAACACAGACCATCATCCAAGAATCAAAACAATCGAACTCCCGATTTTATTTTATTTCTAAAATAGGTTATCATCACTGAGTCCTTTTAGGGAAAAAATTGAGCATTTATAGTTTGTCCCAATTTTGATGATATTTTGCATTTTAATAAAATTTCATTAAAGTGCAAAGTAGATGCACAAGTAAGAAATACTTGCGTGGCAATTGTCAAATTTACCGTGCCTTGGTGAGATAGGGTGAGCGTCCTTTACACTGGGTTGTGTTCTTTGGGAGACTTAAATATAGGAAGTCTGCCATTTTGGCGGCTTTACTGATGAGAAGTGCCATTTTGGCTAGGTTTGGCAGAAGAATTGCATCATGATGGTGGTTGACATCTTCTGCGAGTTAGCACCCTTTTTGACGGCTTTGATCTGAAATGCGTCACTTTGGACGGGCAATCACTTTGGACAGGTGCATTCATTGATCGACTTGATTTGAAATGTGTCACTTTGGACAGGCACGTTCTTTGAACCCATGCATTATTTGAACAACTTAGTTTGAAATACATCACTTTAGACAAGTGTGTTCCTTTGGAGACACGTCACTTTGGATAGGTGTCACTTTGTACAGGTTGAGCTAAAATGCGTCACTTTGGACAGTCCTACAAGAAATAATTTTACGAACAGTAAACAAAGACCTTTGGCCAATTAAGGTTAGTAACAAAGGATTTGTGATTATGCCCGAAAAATCGTGCTTATATGAAAATGCATGACTTTACATAAAAAAAATATAAAATTATTGAAAATCATGTCGTGGCACACAAAACATGGAAAATATTACCTGTTGGCCCGAAAATCATACCTGTGAACAGCGTTGATGCCCCTGTTTAGGTGTTGAGCCCTGTCGGGTTGTCGGCTAAACATATGAGCTGAGTTGGGCCCACTAAGCTTCAAAACTTATATAAAGGCGTAAAGGAACCTTTTAGGTTCTGACTTTCAACCTTTCTTTTTAAAAATTCTTTAAAATATTATGAATCTCCATTTTCTTTTGAATTGACATGGCGGCTGAAGACATCAAAAATTGGATTCCTGAAGGTGTTATTGTAGATACCGCGATTTTGGACTGCTATTGCAAGAGATTTTGCCAACGGTGGGTAATTCAGTCTGGATCCGGCTAGATTTATCTGGGCACCTCTACTAGGGCACTAGCGAGGTAAATCTGAACTTCTCTTTTCTTTTATTTTCGATTTCTCTGCATGAGGAACACTAACAACACAAAAATAATAGGTTAGAAACTGAGAGTTAAGTTAGACTTTACCTGTTTAGTGCGATTTATAGTTGTGATGCGTCGCTGTGACATGCGCCATTATGCCTGAGACATGCGCGACTTATGATAAGGTGTTCGCCACTACTCATCAGTAGCTAGGTATGGTGTGAGGGACAATGTTAATGATGTGCACCACTGCAGTAATGAGTTGCGCCACGACTAATACCTTGCCCCACTAACTCTCAAAGGAACCCCTTTTAGATTTCTTCATCCTACAAAAAAAAAAAAACATGCCTATTTTATGCCCGACACTTATTATTAATATACTTACATTGTTTTGTTTTGTAGAAGAGCGTTTCACCCATGGAGGTTGTGGCAATGCCTTCGCTTTTGGCGAATGGTTCGACCGGTTACTAGAAGGAGTACGAGAGCACGTTCGAGAGGCCGGCTTCAAGCACTTTGTTTATACATTGCCCCAATTGCAAAGGAGGACCTTACCTTCGAGCATTCTTACTCTTATGGATCGGTGCATGGATACCACTCATACTTTCCATTTATCATTCGGCAAGATGACTTGCTACTATCACTGGCCTGCCTTTCGGAGGACAGTCTGTTGTTTTTTATGATCATCTATGCTCGCTGAGTCGGGCGGACTTACTAGTGAGCCTGTGGGCTGTTATTAGCATTGAGCCTACCATTTCTCAAAAGCAGGCGTGGTATGACAACATATACACCCAGTATCAAAAGCATGCTAGGAGAGGAGTAGAGGTGATGGACGTTGATACAGTTGCGTGAGCCTACTTGTTTTACCTGCTTGCTACCACCTTGTTCACCAACTATGGGAATGACTCAGACTTGGCGTTGTTACCCCTATAACAGGATTTGGACACCATCAGGTAGCATAACTAGTGAGCTATTGTTTTATCTTATCTATACTACGGTATGGACCTCCGCCTGCGAGAAAACCATCTGAAGATCGATTACTGGCATGCTTTAGAGGTAAGATCACATATTTGATTTTCTTATTCCTTGTACTTTGTTGATTTTGCCTTGGCTGGCCTAACTAGCTATTGCCTTTTTACTTTGCAAATTTGTGCATGTGAGCACGGGGTGCTTCCAACAACCTGAATCACCCTTATGCTTATGCCCTGCTTTATGCTTTAGCCTTGATGTGGATGAGAACACTCTACCTCGATGTTAGGCTTTGAGCTACAACGAGATTTACCCTTTTAACAACTCAGACCCTATTCGACAGATGTTTAACAGCTTGAAGTGGACCACCATAGGTTTTTCTTTTATATCATAATGTTTGTGTGTTTTCCTTTTTTCTTATTATTGATCACTGCTTCTGTTTGTTAAGCAGGTGAAGAAATACTTGTGGGGTCAACTGGCCAACTACTCAGACTTTATTCAGGCTGCTGTTCCATATCAGTAAAGGAGACTGCTCCTCTCTGGCCTCTTTTATGACATGCATTACCTTAGGGAGAGGCTGTATGAGTGGGAGCTCAGTGCCAAGCAGAAGAGGGTGCCATATGATGTCTCGTATTACATGATGGCCAATCACGCTATTGAAGGGGAGCGGGTGATTGCCATGGAGCAGACTGACTCGATGGCTACTGATCATCTGGCCGACTTTGTCCAAGGCGCTTATAAGGCGTTTGTTCACACTGAGCTGCTGACATGGGTGCCTCCTTCGATTAATGACGAGCCATCGATGGAGGACCTTAGAGTTGCTGGAGATGGGAAAGCTACTTCTTCTCGGGTAAGTATTACATCATCCTTATGCTTGCCCCAGTATATCATTTTCTGCTAACTCTTGTTTTATTATAGCAGCAACAGCGCAGCAAGCGGGTAAGGAGAGCTTCTGACAATGAAGCGCTAGACACTATTGTCTTGGTTGGGAAGCCAGAGCATGCCCCAGGTGCTTCTTTTACCTTTCTATCTACACGCACAGGATTGCCGGTGTAGGGTATGTTAAGCACTCATGCTATGAGCCCATACCTGATTTCTCCACCCGGTCGTACCCATATAAGTCTGCTCTTTATTCATGGAAACTGTTATCTCGTCTTTATTAGCTTTTACTATTGACTGATGCCCTTATCTTATCTATCAAGTAACCATTGAGGATTACAATGTGGTGAGCCAGTTGTTAAATGAATGTAGAGAACTAGCATGGCATTGAGAGGCCGAGGTCGGGATACCCGTGGAGGAAGAGCTAGTCGCAGTGTCGGGCGTAGTCGCTAATCAATTAGAATCAAAGAGGTCGATGATGATAAGAGCAAGGACTCGAAGTAGACGAACTCATACATGTCTTAGTGCGGCCCTGCCTTTTGTTTTGTTTCTTTCTTCTTTTCTTCTTCTTTTTTTTTTCTTGGATAGGACATGGATGTTTTGGATAATTTTGTAGAAGCACTACGAGGATGATGAAGTGTTTCAATGACTAAAGAGTTAAAAATGGGCTTGGTTCGTTTTAATTTATTAAATAGGTTTTCTTTTGTTAGACCCTTTCATTATTCCTCAAAATGGGCAAAGGGTCAAGTGACCCTTTTTGAAATGGGGTTTTGTAAAAAGACTCTTACTTTGGTAAGAGATTTATTTTTGTAGTCGCCACTCTCTTTAGGGAAAATTCACGAATTAATCATTTCTTTAGAAATGACTAATTCAGTTTTAACTAGATATCAGAGAGTTGCGTACAGTCTCGGGAAGGTGTTAGGCACCCAGACTGCCCAGTTAGAAACTAGCCTCTATTATTGTCCATTCATTCACAATACTGATAATACTATTAACTTTAATTGATATGAAACACAAGTTTTAATGCATTTTTGAAATCATGGCAAACGATTATCAGAGAGTTTGGTACAGTCTCGGGAAGGATGTTAGGCACCATTTCTTTAGAAATGACTAATTCAGTTTTAACTAGATATCAGAGAGTTGCGTACAGTCTCGGGAAGGTGTTAGGCACCCAGACTGCCCAGTTAGAAACTAGCCTCTATTATTGTCCATTCATTCACAATACTGATAATACTATTAACTTTAATTGATATGAAACACAAGTTTTAATGCATTTTTGAAATCATGGCAAACAAGCATATTATCAAACATATAAAGCATAAAAATAAAATTATCCAAAGAAAGAGGGAGGAGAATAGAATTACAACCAACACCCTAAATATAAAATCTACCCTTAATGCCCACATAATTTTCCAATCCAATAATTATTAGAAATAAGCAATTTAATAGGACCCCATTAAGGCCCTTTACATAATGCCAAGTAATAACAATAATAATAACTAGAGGAAACAAGCACAAACACATAATCATCCACAGAATGTTAAGCTCAACAACATTCAATCATAACAAACAATATGATGAAAATATGAATGTTAGAATGATCTAACCCAAGGTTAGGTGGGTTAGCACAATAATAATTAAAGAGCATTAATGTAAAGTGCGTAAAATATAAATGAGAGAAATTTAAAGTGCATAAAATTAAAAGCAACAAATTAAAAAGCATTAATTGAAGATTAAATCAAGATCTATGTTCAAGACTTTGATGCTCATCATGGGTTATGAATAAATATGTCTACACTGTATATTTCTTGTTATTTATTTGTTATTTGGGCCATAATGAGTCATTTTCGCTATACAAAGCAAGATTGCTTAGCGCTTAACTCAAAGGAACCACGATTGGGACTATTTTATTCATTTTAAACTTTTGAGTTTCTGAAATGAAGGTTTGTGCATCACACGTAATGGCGTGCAGATCTTTCCCTGATTAGAAATCTCAAAATGAGATTATAAGGCTTTTTGACTTGGGCTAAAATGGCATACGCCACACGTAGTGGGATGGTGCCACTACTCAATGGTGTGTGCCACTTCTGACGCAGTCAGAAGCTTTTGGTTGATCACAAATTACTCTCACAGCCAATATAAAGGTGGTGATTTTAGCACACCAAAAAATGAAAAAGATGAAGAAAAGACTAGAATTCTTAGGAGTTACCTTTTTTGAAGAAAATCCAAAGATTTTAGGAAAAATGAATCAAGAAACCCAAAAGCTTTGATCTTAAATCAACAAATCTAAGTTTAAGTTTATTGAGTGTGTTTATAGGTCTTTGATCACAAGGTCTGGGATGTTTTTCTCAAAAATAGATGAGTAACCTTCAAGATCTAAGTTAGAAACACAAGTTTTAACTTAGATTGAAGGTTGAGTAGAAAAAATGCAATAGTTTCCCATTAGCAATCAAAAAACCTCCTTTTTTTATCTCTTAAATCCTTGCCCTATTTATAGGCAAATGGTGAGATGAGGTGACCCCATGTTAGGGCTTAGGTGGCGAGTGCCACTGGTGGGCTCTAAAATCGGGTCAGACCCATTTTTACTAAATCGATCAAGGTGGCACGCAAAATGAGGCGGCACACCGGGATGCATGCCAAGAGGACCAGAGGTACTTCCCAAGCCCGCTGTGAAACCCCTCGAAACCTGAAAGATTAAAAATGGTCAACAACTCAAATTTCTTAAACACAGATCATCAATCCAAAAATCAGAGCGATCAGGTGTCTCAATCCCATTTTATGCAAAAAAAAAAAGTTATCATCACTGAGTCCTTTAGGGGTAAAAATTGAGCATCTATAAACTATAAACAATATGCCCTAGTTTATTAATTGAAATGTGAATGTTTCTTTTATTCCTGAGTTGCACTTTGAGTCGCTATGTCATGAATGGATTATTGAATATTTACGAGCTTGGAACTTCAGCTAAAGACTTAAAATTGTACTTGTCTGAATTAAAGTGCCGTGTGCCAGTATTTCTATGGCTGGTGCCACTATTATTGCAGTGGCGGGTAGTTGTCAAAGTTGTCCTTCATTGTTGCCATAAAAAGCATATAAAGTAAAAGCACATTTCACAAGCACATTTCTTCTCAAAACATGAATTGATCTCAGAAAATACCCTTACATTCTTCATTGCCTCATTATTTTTATGGATCAAACTCTACCAGCTATGTATGAAGCATTAATCTACAGTCTCACTCGTGAAGATTGGGACTCACTCTCATCTTATAAGCTAGAAGGCTTGAGCTGTTATTGAAACATTTGGATCCCATCCGGGCTGTTGCAATGGTTAATAGACCATTTTAACCTTTTAGATGACTTATTCCAGCACAACGAATTTAAGATTTGTCTATTATTCGAAGAGTTTAGTATCATTTTCAATAAGATATCCATGACTAAAGAAATTCCCGCAGTGCCTCGGCTAGGTATCGACCTAGCTTCACCGATTCTTCTTGTGTTTCGTTTCTCAGCTTATGGGATACCCACTTATGAGCTTGGAGCTGATGTCGTGCCCCTACAACAGCTAGTAGAGCATGCTTTAGAGATGGACCATGCTAGTACGTATTGGGCTCCACTAGTCTGTTTCTACATTCTGAGTTAGTATTTGTTGTAAAGTGGTATTGACAGTTATGGCACCCTTCAGCTAGTACCCATAGTCTAGCAGATAGCTAGGTGACACACGCCATTTCCACTTATTCTTGTTGAGACGTTGACTTGGCTAGGAGACCGGTCTTGGGACCCAAACTCGGAGCTTGGTCCGATGGGGAGTCCGTTTCTATTGTAGGTAAATGCATTTTGTTATTATTGTTTTTGTGTTATGCTCTAACTTTTGCTTAAGTCGCCTTGAGGGTTTTTTACTTAACAAGTTTTTCTTTTTGTTCTCTTTTTTTTCTTCTTTTTTTTTCCCTTCTTCTTTTCTTTTTTTTTTTTTTTTTGTTTTTTTTGAAAGTTTTTTTACTTTATTTGTTCTCTCGTTTTTTTTCGTTCTTTTTTTTTTTCCCTTCTTCTTTCTTTTTTTTTTTTTTTTTGGTTTTTTTTATGATGCATTTGCAGTTATGGGCTTATGAGAAGCTTCAAGTGATGGACCCGCCATCAGAACTATTTATGTGTATGACTATTAGGTTCGATGAGTATATGTTCGGTGCAACCGTCGCTTGAAACAGGAGTTTTTTTTTTTTTTTTTTTTTTGGTTTTTTTTATGATGCATTTGCAGTTATGGGCTTATGAGAAGCTTCAAGTGATGGACCCGCCATCAGACTATTTATTGTATGACTATAGGTCGAGAGTATATGTTCGGTGCCACCGTCGCTTGACAGGAGTTACTGTCGAGGACTGGATAGCCATCTTTTAGGATATAGTTGAAGGTGTTAGATGGACTTGCCCCTGGTAGTATATAGAGCGAGTCACGATTTCTACATACATGCTCTACGTGACCCTATGCGACTAACTATTGTAGTTGCTTATTATGCCAGTCGCATGGCTAGGCAATATGGCCGACATCAGGCTGTTCGTGATTATGCTCGATTTGAAGGCGGACTGATCACCTAGAGGTTCTTGTCTCACTCAATTACCACTTAGTCTAGTCGTACCACTGTCCCCATTTCTAATGCGGTTGACACTTCATCCTCTTCTCTGTATCGCTTGTGGCTACAGGCTTATTCTGAAGTCAAAGCTGATTCTAAATCAGCTATTTTTTGACTACTAGATTCTTGTTAGGACCCACAGATAGATGCCCTTATCCTTCTTTTAATGATATGTACTAGAAAATTATTGACGGTGGAATTTATTTGCAAACGTATGCACTAATTATGAATGAGTGCATTTTGCTTGAAAATGTTTGAGATATTTCCTTTTATTCCATATCAGTAATGTAAATTCACATCTCTTACATGATGACTAAAACTTTACACGACAAGCTTTAAAGTTAATTAAAACACAAAGGGTGAATTTAAGTAATTTGCTTTGCCATAACATTTCGTCTTATACGTAAAATTTCTTCAACCTGTCCTAGTTGATTAGCTCTGTAAACTGATTGCTTTCTAGGTTTGACAACTTCACTACACCCTTAGAGAACACTTCTTGATCAGAACTAGATCTTCCCAGTTAGGTTTAAATTTTTGACTTAGGTCATGAATGTTCGACTTATCTGTTTCAAGACCAAATCTTCTACTCTTAGTAGCTTTGGATTGAATCTTTTGTTAAAGTGCTTGGTCATTCTCCTTTTATATAACTGATCCATAAATCTAGTCTTGAGCCTCTTTTCATACAGGAGAGCTAATTCTTGATAAAGGCTTTTGGCGCATTGACATTTCGAAATTTTGGATTCCATCATTATGTGCAAGGACTGCACTTTTGTCTCGGTTGGTAACACAGCTTCCATTCCATAAACCAAAGAATAAGGAGTTGCCCCATTAGCAGATTTGGCAATGGTCCTATAACCACACAAAGTATATTGCAATTTACCAGCCAACCTCGATGATTTTTGGCCATTTTCCTTAAAATCTTCTTGATATTCTTGTTTGCGGTTTCAACTACCTTGTTTGCTTGTGGATGATTTGATGAAGACTTTTGATGGTTAATCCTATATTTTGCTAACAACATTTTTGCATCTTTCTAAAACTGAACTCCATTGTCTGTCACTATGTAATAGGTAATCACAAAAATCTGCAAATATGATTCTTCGCAATGAATTTGGCAATTTTCTTGCCACCGAAGACATTATAAAAGGCTTCTTTGGCATGGATGATATTTCTTCCCAAACTGATGCTAGATTTGCCAAAGCATTTGGAACTTTTTTATTCACTCAGCTAGTGTGCATAAAGGTTACTCGTGTGAAATTCTGAATAACAACATGCAGGTAGTCAATGTACAACTTCAACATGTCTTCCTTGACCTCCAAATTTCCATTAGCATACTCAATTACCAACTTTGAATCACCAATGACTTCAACTTCTTTGGCCTTGATGGCAATCAGAGCTTCTAATCCAAATAGGCAAGCTTCATACTCTGCCTGTTATTCATATCAGCAAATCATAACCTTTTTAACATCAGGATAACTTCACCATGTAAAGACTTTAGCAAGACGCCTACTCCTGCTCCCTTATTGTGGGCTGACCCATTGAAGTAGAGCTTCCATGCTTTCTTTTCTATTAAGTTCAAGTGTTCATCAGGAAAATCAATTTCCCATTGTTCATCATCTTCAATTGGATGTGCTGCTAGAAAATCTGCAACTCCTTGTCCTTTGACAGTCTTTCTTTGCAGCATACTCAATATCAAATTCAAATAACAAGATTAACCACCTCGCTAGTTTTCCCACCAATGCCAGTGTTCCATATAAGTACTTGACCAGATCCATTCTAGAAACTGCGGTTACCTTGTAATACTGAAAGTAATGACAAAGTTTTCTAGTTTCCCAAACCATAGCTAAACAAGTTGCTTGCTTCTACTCATTTGGAAGAAGTTGCTTGCTCAAGTAGTAAACTGCCTTCCAATACTTGCTTCGTTAGCTTATGCTAACATAGCGTCAATTTCGGCATCTTTCACTGTTAAGTATGAGCTTCATGGATTCCCTGATTAAGGTGGACATAAAACTGGGGATCTCGGCAAGTAATTCTTGATCTTATCAAAAGCTAGATTGACAGTGATTGTTCCACTTGAATGGCTTATCGTTCCTTAGTACCTTGAAAATTAGATCACATACGATAGACAACTTCGATATGAACCTACTAATATATTGAACCTTACCCAAAAAACTTCTCACTTGCTTTTCTGTCTTGGGTAGCTCCATTTCCTGAATTTCCTTAATCTTATCTGGATCGACATCTATTCCTTTTAGACCGATGAAGAATCCTAGTACTTTACCTTAAGTTACTCCAAACACACACTTCTTCGGATTCAACCATAGCTCGTAATTGATAACTTTGTCTGCGAGCCATTCTAGGGCTGTTGGATGCTCTTTTGGTGTCGTTGTCATGACAATCATATCATCAATGTACACCTCTAACTCTTATGGATCATGTCATGAAATAAAGTAGTAGCCATCCTTTGATAAGTTACCCCGGCGTTCTTCAAGCCAAACGGCATTATTCGGTAGCAGAAAGTTTCAAATTCATTGACAAAAGCAGTTTTTGCCCTATCTAACAGTGCCATAAGAATTTGATTGTAACCCGCGAAACCATCCATAATTGAGTAGCATCCCATCATAGTTGCACTTTCTATAAGGATATCAATATGAGGAAATGGAAAATCATCTTTCGGCGATGCCTTGTTTAGGTCAGTAATCCACACACTTTCCTTCTTATTCTCCCCCTCTTCTTCCTGAGGCGCTTGCTCCTCTTCATCCTCAATCTCAGCCATCTTGGCCCTTTAATCCCTTCCTCTTCTTTCTTTACCTCTTTCTCTTGCTTTTGTCTCTCAAGCTCAACCTTAAGGACGTCAATCACATCTATAAAGATTTCAAAACCCCAGTATGTCTTCCCTTTATGCTCAAAAGGATCCATTAGCAAACACGGAGAGGACTGATCACTCGAGCAAACGAAATGACCATTCATATCATGCTAGCCAAGTGTGTTCTTCTATTTGCTTCCATATTTTTACCCCAAACCCATTTGGTGTCTTTCTGTTCAGAAATCTGGCAATTCAGTTATCCTTCATTGGTTCTTGCCAAGTCCTTTGCCCTCTTCAAAGTTCATTCTCTTCATGATGTTAGAGACAGTGGGCTCCATGTCTGTGCTTAAGATTGCTACTTGAAAGTTAGTCCACGGAAGAAAAATTGGCTTATCTAGATTCAAAGTGGCTATGCTTTTTTTCACTAGCAATCGGGATGGTGATCACTTCACCATTGAAGGAGAATTTGATTTTCTGATGTAGATTACAAGGAACACCTCCCAAAGAATGATAGCATGGCACCCCAAGAGTAAGGCAAAGGTTAGGGGAATGTTAATCGCTATGAATTCAATCTCCTTTTCAATCGATCCCACTTTCACTACACTCTAAAGACACCCTCTACCTGTCTTTTTAAATTGTCATATGCACGAATGACCACATCGGAAGGCTCAAGATCAGAAACATTCAACTTGAACTTAGACAATAGCTTCAAGGGACATACATTCAAAGCATAATCGTCATCTATCATGGTGTTGCTTGTCACTCTTGCTCTTACTGAGGACGCGTGGTTTTCCCCAAAAAGTTTTGGACTTTTTGGAAAGAATCAAATCGAACGGGCTTGCTTGACTTTTAGTAAAAATGATTTTCTTTTATTAAACTCGCCCAATCCTCGGAAAAAGTTTCTCTTACTTTGGTAAGAATTTTATTTTTGGAGTCATCACCCTTATTAGGGAACTCGAATTAGTCGATTCTTTGGAATCGGCTAATTCAGTTTTAAACTAGAGATAGGGCCCAGGAGTTAGGTTTGAAATGGAAAGGTATTAGGCACCCATTTCGCCCAGTTAAACCGGCCTCCTCGTTGTCCATTAATTCACAATGATTAATGGTAAGATTAACTCTTAATTGAGATGTAAAACGGTTTTAATGCAATTTTTGGAAAACATGTCATTCAAGCAAATAATCTCATACATAGAGCATAAAGTAAACATCCATAAAGAAAGAGGAAGGAGAAAAGAGTACAACCCTTCTTAAATTTAGAATCTACCCTCAACCCTCCAAATTTTCCAAACCCAATTAATTATTACAAACAAGCTTTAATGACGTCCATTAAGACCTCTTTACATTTTGAAATAATAAACATTAAAACACACTAAGAAATGAAAGATCCAAACAAACAACATTTACACAAAGACAAATAATATTTACAGAACGATAGAACATGCATTCCCAACCACCAACACTCACATATTCACAAAATGAAGATATGATGCATGTTAAAGGTACAAGACTTAACAAATAAAGGGGTTAGCATAATAATAATTATAAAGGCATTAAATTAAAGAGCATAAAATTAAATGGCAGAATAATAAAGTGCTTGTAATGTAAAGAACATTAATTAAAAGAACAAAAATTAAATGGTTAACTGAGATTTAAGCTCATTGTCTTGATGTTCATCAAGGATGATTAACAAATTCACCAATCACGGCTCTTAATCTGGTTCTTATTGTTTATTTGATCCATATGTCCACACACTCACATATTCACAAATGGAAGTATGCAATGCATGTTAGAAGGTACAATGAGACTTAACAAATTAAAGGGTTAAGCATAATAATAATTATAAAGGCATTAAAATTAAAGAGCATTAAAATTAAATGGCAGAATAATTAAAGTGCTTGATGTAAAGAACATTAAATTAAAAGAAACAAAAATTAAATGGTTAACTAGAGATTTAGCGCTCATTGTTCTTGAATGTTCAATCAAGGATGATTGTAATGTAAAGAACATTAATTAAAAGAACAAAAATTAAATGGTTAACTGAGATTTAAGCTCATTGTCTTGATGTTCATCAAGGATGATTAACAAATTCACCAATCACGGCTCTTAATCTGGTTCTTATTGTTTATTTGATCCATATGTGGCTTAAAATGCATCACAGATAATTTAAGGTCGGAGCTTCACCACTAGATCTTCGAATCGGTATATTTATTGAGTTTTTATACATTCAAAGCCTCTGAATTGAAGGGCCTTGCACCACAAGGAGCTATGGCATGCGCCATAAGCTTATGACGCATGCCACACATAGTGGCACAAGGTCTTTCCCGAATCAGGAAGGCTTTTGGAATGAACAGGGCAAGAACAGGGCATTTGGGCTCGTGTGGCGCAAGCCACAGGCCTGTGGCGAACGCCACATATAGTGGCTTGAGCCACCAGCTTAGGCTATGCGCCACAGAGGCGCAAAGACCCTTTATTGATTGATCCTCAATTTTCCTCTCAACTAAACCCAAAAGAGATGTTTAAAGCACCAAAAAATGAAGAAAAAGATGTAGGAATAGGATTTAAGGTTCTCAGAAACTACCTTTGAAGATTTATTTAAAGATTTGATCAAAAAATGGATGAAGAGATCCGAAACACTTGGTTCTTGATCCAGTAGTTCGAGATTCAAGATTAGAGTAAATTTATAAAAAAAGAGAAAAAGCAATACTCAAACATAGAAGTATCACGTCAACTTTGCAGAGATTTTTTTGATTTCAAGGTTATATATATACTAGTCGAAAACCACGCTTCATACATGGGTATTTAAATATTGTTTTATTAATTGTTGTAGTTGATTAGATTATTATTTTTGATAAACTTATTATGAATTATAAAATTGTTAGGAAGAACAATCAAAACTCTATTTGATGTAATCTAATAATGATAAGTATAAAAAATGATTTGTAGTAAAGAAAATTAAGACATTGTTTGCAATAATATAACATTGTAAACCTAAAACATTCTTGATATTACTCCCATTATTACTAGTTAAGCTTTAAAATTCAGATTGGCTTGATAGTTTCAAGATTACTATATTTTGTTATCTTTTTTTTAATGAAAAAAATGAATCATGAATATATATAGACCAGTAATAAATTTCTAAATTGCAGGTTGAAATTAATAACCATTCATGTTATAGTTTGAGACTTAGATTCTACAATTTGGATGAACGTTTATTTGTTTTTTTCTAATCCAAAGTTCATATGTAAGTTGTTCTTATTTCTTTTTCTTTTTGTTAAGTGAGTAATAACTTGATTTCATCCTTTTACTTACAAGTCTTTTTTTATTTTTATATATTTTATTTATTTATTTACTACTTCATTCGTTTCCTTCAGTTACTCAAAAATCAAACAAAATAAAATAAACAAATTCCAAATAGATTGATCCGCCTATGTGTCGGGAAGGTCCTGCCCGTCACTACCAGTCTCACTGCGTCTGTTTCGTGCAAATACGTCACACTTTCTCTTGAATGCAGGATCCTCCCTAGCCTTCTGCTAACTCTTCCATATCTCCTGAGACACGCACTGTTGCTTCTTGCAGCTTTTTTGAATCCTATAGGTGAAGTTAGCATACCGTAGAGCGCACAATTTCTCCCAGGCCACTTTTAGCATAGCCATAATGGCCTCTTCCCATACAAAATGCTTCTACAAGAATGAAAAATAAAATTTCAATAAAGAGATGTAGCTTGATTATTAATTACATTGAATGAATGGTAGCTTGAATTATAATTAACATTGAATGAAGATATAACTTGAACCAAATCGTACCTGAAACCTCCTTCCCAATAAAAGTCTGCCTCGCCCTGTCATCCCTGTTGGGTATGGCATCCATATGTATACGCATCTTTATCGAGAGTGTAAGCTTGGATTATTCTCCATAATTTGGCCTGATGCTCGACGAGATGGATATATGCTGAGAAAAAAAACATAAATGAAATATAAGTAGACGAAAGCATCAAAATCTGAACAAAACCAAGTTCAAAGGAAAAAGTAAATGAGTACTTACTATCTTGCTACCAAATTGAGCTTGTTACGTGGCTCTAATGAAGCTGCAAAAGAAATGACAAATGCTATAAATACAAATAAATAATTAAGATATAACTGAAATGACAGTAAATGACATTTATGATTATCTGGTGTAGTAGGTGACTGTGAAGCTGGTGAAGACTCTACTGGTCTAGGAAGTGGGGTAGAAGAGGAAGGAATAGAAGGAAGTAATGGCGGCACGGGAGGCTGAGTAGAGGATGGGAGGCCTGAGTAGAGGATGAAAGCCCCCCAGATCGTCCTAAAGAAGAGGGAGGAGGGGATGTCCCGACCCGGTGCGTCATGTATTGGCTGGCAAATCCTTCGCCACGACCTGCCCACACGGACCCAATTGCTAGAACTCCGCACCTGAATCAAAACGCCCTACGGCTCTAGCCATCTGTAAATTACAGATAACAGAACCTACATATGTATGTTATAATGTATAATGATTAGTGAGAAACATGTGGTAAATAATGTATAAAGAAAGTGAATAACATTAAAATTCTTCAATTAAATAATATTATATATACATCTATTGATTTATTATCTCATAATACATGTGGTTTGAAGTTTGAGAAGTATTAAGTGTCTTCATCATCATCTACTTCCTCTTCTTCTTCTTCTTCCTCTTCTTGATATTCGTCTTCTGAGGTACCCATGATGATTTAATCTTTTCTCTTCATCATCCGATGCTCCTATTTCAATATATGTTCCGCTTTCATCATCTAATCTATCCGTTAAATCTTCAACAACTTGCATCGGTTGCGTATCAACCGCAACTTCTTGAAATGGCTTAGATTATACGAGTGAAGTAGATTGTTTGGTGTCAAATGCATGAACAATTGATCTAGGCTTGATTTTACATTCTATCATCTAATTACAACAATCTCGTTTCAATTATGTATATGGGACATAGTACACCTGTGCAGCTTGCATCGCCAACACAAAAGGTTCGTATTTCGTATGCCTTCTTCTTTGATTAATATCCACAACATTATACTTAGGATGAACCTTCATTATAGGCTTAGGATGAACGCTTCATGCAAACATTTTGGCATAGGAATCAAACCATCCTTCACAATTTGAATAAGGATTGTGCCACTTTTGTGCACTTGATTGGTAGGGATGAATATTTTAACTTCAAAACCTCAACCAATTTTCCATAAAAATCATTTGACACATCACTGTAGTTTGATCCCTTTATGCAAACACCACTTTTCATTGTCTTTCTTCTTGTCCCATAACCCTCAGTGTGAAACTTGTAACCATTTACAACATAGCCAGAGAAGGCATTAGCAACCGGTAGAGGTCTCTTGCTAGATCAGTAAAAAATATGTTATTAATATCGCTTCCTGAGCTTCGAGCCTATGGGAAATAGTAATGACACGAGTGCAATCTAAGAATGTACACATATATGTTGTGTAACGTTGTGTAACTTAGAAGTTACTTACATAACCATTTGAACCATTTTGCCAAATTCAGAGTCCAGTTTTGCATCTTTGCATCAACTGCAGTATCAGTCAAATTGGGATTTTGAAGCCGTAAAAGCTTGATATATTTCCCGTTTATGAACGAACAAAATTATCATAAACATGATTTAACTAAGCCCCAGATCGGGTTTAGACTGTCTACAAGATTTATACTTACTGTACAAATGGTGTAATCTCTTCGCAATTCCACAAAATATAGGTTTGAGACGCTCGTATCTCTGCATCAGTCAATTGTCTTTTTTTTATTTACCAATCGTACGCCTGGGATAGGTGAAAATTGTTAGATTTCCTTCTAACTTAGATTTTATTCAATCTCCTCCGTCATCATTACGTGGCACTCTCCAATGCTTGGTGTAAACATGTGGTTCGAAGTAGCGTGAACAGAAGGTGGAAGCATCTTGCACCAAATATGCATTGCAAATTGATCCCTCGACCTTTGCCTTATTGCGCACATTCTTTTTAATTTTCTGCTAGTGTCTGTAATTGTACAAAGCCAATATGTAAATATGAGTTGAAATAAAATATGTAATGATTAGAATGGGATGTTAGTGATTCACCTCTCAAATGGTTAGAATGGGATTGGTTAGTGAGATTCACCTCTCAAATGGATACATCCATCTATATTGTAGCCGGTCCTAGCTTAATAAGCAACATTCATAGGGCAAATTGAACCGGCAGATACTCCCATAAGAATCAAAGAAAGCCATGTGGAAAAATTCGCTTCAATTTGCATATCACTAATTGGGATTTGTCGCGCTAATTGGTTCAATATCAAATCTCATCGGAAAAAAAAAAATAACAGTCATGTCAAATCAATTCTTGAAAAAGAGGACTCAGTTCTGTCATGTGCTTCCATCCCAAATTTTCAACCTGGGCAATAATTCCCAGGAATGACCCACAGGAATTCAATCTTTTGCATGAAAACATGACAGTCCAATGGCTTTTCATCGCCAATCAATTCTATATTTCCTCATGTCAACAACAACGATCTTACCTATATTTGAACAGTATCCATCTAGAAACCTTAATGATCGGGGGACCCATTCGCATAATAATTGCCTTTGGGGTTTATCTAAAGAATAACATGCCTTTGGAAACTTACCAATAAGTACAGATTGCTCGAGTTCTGGTCCATGACAAATTTCCTTCATATCTGCTCTCGCTTTTGCATTACCCTTGGATTTCCCCTCAATGTTCATGACAGTGTTGAATAGATTTTCAAACACATTTTTTTCTATGTGTATCACATCAAGGTTATGCCGGATAAGAAGAGAAATCCAGTATGGCAAATCCCAGAAGATGCTTCGCTTTTTCCATCCGCTATTCTTGCAAATTCTACCATTTACCTCTTCTGCACCTAACTCTATAACTTTCATAAGCCCCAGATCATCAATTTCTTGTAATATTTCAACTCCAGACTTCACAAGCGGAGGGGGATCAGCAATAATCGTGTTCTTTCTAAAGCATTGTCGATTTCTCCTCCAAGGGTGAGATTATGCTAAAAATTTGCGATGACAATCAAACCAACATTGTTTACCTACAATCAAACCAACATTGTTTACCTCCAATTTTTAGTGTAAATGCATTAGTGTTTTCCATGTAATGAGGACAAGCCAATTTGCCTACCGTACTCCACCGAGATAATATTTCAAATGTTGAAAAAGTGTTATTGTGTTCTGATGATTATTTGGAGATGTTGGAAGTTCGGAGTTTAATTGGGAGTGATGTTTGCCTAGCTTAGTTTTATGTAGGACTTTTCCAATTTATTTATATATATAAAAAAAAACATGACATAATATGTAGCATACAGGATGAAATCAGCATGACAGGACATAGGTTCAACCAGATTGTAGCGTCTCGGCTCGGTTCATTTGGGTTAATGGGTGGACCGGAAAGGGATGTTACATGGCCAAACGACTAAAACCCATCAGTACAAAAGCCCCAATCTCACATTTCTCATCACAGCAGCAAACACAGGATGATTGTTATCAAAGTGTTTCCAGACTTCAGAGTTTGATGGATGAGCATTATACCATCCTCATATTCATGCAAAGCACGCCATCTCATGTGTTCAGCTGTCGCCTTAGATGCATATAAGCTTTAAAGGCGAGGAACAAGAGGGAAATAATACATCTTCTTAAAAGCCTTCTCTCTTTGTACTTTACAAGTCCCTTCACCCCGCCTTTGATATACTGGAAGATTACAAAAACTACATACTCTTAATTCAGAGTCAACACCCTAGTATGTCATACAATTATTTCGACAATAATCAATTTTTTCCATTGGTAGTCTTAATCCGCGAACTAATTTTTTTGTCTGGTAAAAATTATCCACCATCGAATGGCCTTTAGGCAACATTTCATTTGATAACTGCACAAAATCATCGTAACACCTTTCTGAAAAATGGTACTCCGATTTCATGTGTAGTAGTCATGCCACTATAAATAAAACTGAATGATTCTTGCATCTAGGCCCTCTCTAGCTTCCATCTTTTAACAAAAAATAAAATAATAATTTTTAAATCTATTATTAAGTAGAAATTATTATTATTAAAAATAAAAAATAAAAATAAAATCCATGTATTACAATCACCCACGATAATCATGGTGCTAAGTAAGAATAAAAATAGTTCTGCATAATTAATTACATCCAATTAAATTTTGTAACTTTGCTATTTTTGGGTAAGACAAGAGCAGCCTTTGAAAATAACATGTAATGACAATTCTAATATGGCAATTAGTGGAGCATGTTCATCTCTTATTGCCAATTTTGGGTGTATATGCAATTTGTACAATTTTCAAATGTTTAAATAGAAATATGTAATAATAAGATTTTTACTTTACTTCTAATTTAGTTATTAATAATTAGCTTAATTGTCCATTTCTTTGATTAGAAAATAATTAGCTTAATTGTCCATTTCTTTGATTAGAAAATTTTATATTTCGTATCTTACCAAAAAAAATATTATTAGTAAACCAAAATATTTCAACTATTTAACATAATTCCAAATTTTACTCTGTGATTTCACAAGTCAGCTATTGAAGAAACCCTTTTCCATCCTTTTCATTTGCATGTGCACTTCACCCATGATATTGGATTGTTGAATGGACCATCAAATTTTTTAATAAATATTAAAATTATTACTATAATGTCTAATAACTGAATTTTATCAATTAGTCTGGCTGATTAAAAGAAAAATATTCAGCATGATTTATAATTATGTATTGGAAAAAAATATCTCATAAAAATTGATCTAATTTAACTTCAATAGATTAAAAATATGAATTAATATAGAAACTAATATTTTATGAACTAAAAAACAACATAATACTACAAAAAACGAAATGCCATTCACATAAAACAACGAAATCCAAAAAAAAGACAGCAAGAGGCCGTACCTGACCAGGCAAACAACGAACGAGCTTCTGCAAGAACTCCAGCGACAAGTGCTGCTCTGAGACCGGCAATGCAGGAGAGCGAAGGAGAGGTATCGAGCTGGAATGCTGCGACGCGACAGAAGAGAAAAGGGAAGGAGGAGGAGAGCTGACGCTCCGCAAGGCAACAAGGCTATAAAAGCTCTAATTTTTTTGCGACCCCAGACGTGCCTATATTTTTAGCCACCAAGCTTGCAACCATATACAATCTAGTTCCGCAAAGTTGTCGATCGCATAATCAGCGACTCGTAACGAAAGCTAAATCTGGCGTCTAGAACTGCCAAGCGCACTATTTTTGGCGACAGGCCTTTAAATCGGATCGCAAATCCACGTCACAGAATCGGTCGCAAATATAGTCTCAGGGTCGCATGAAAGCCAACTGGTGAAGATTATTAGCACTAGAAATTAACGACAGATTATTATAGGTCGTCCGCTAAATCCTCAAGGATATTCAACTCCCAATCATCAACATTGGTCATGTATCGATTGGCTAATAATTGCGACCGATGTGTGGCGTCAGTCGCAAAAATGCGTTTTAAAATGCATATTCCTAGCCAATCCGACTAGGGACAATACAACTAATGGGGCCTCAGTCCTATAATTAACTGGGGTACATTACAAGTAACGCATTGTCACTCTTTCCAACTCTAGATGTCTTCTTGATTGCATAGGCTTAGCGACACCTTAAGGTTTTTTTGAGTTTCTTCTATACAGCCTTTTTCCTTTATGGAACGATATGTTTAATTACAGTTTCTACCATCTCGATATTAGGCAAAGACTAAGTCAATGGCCCTTAGTTACCAGTTAACTGGATTACAACATCCAACGTAAAGCATTTCATCTTCATCCAACTTTAGAATAGTCTACTTCTGGCATGGCTTAGCAAATCACCTTTAGGTTTGGGGTTCTTTCTAAAGATGCCCCTCAATGTTTACAAGCGTTTTGGATCAACTTTAACTTGGAGAAGGAAATATGATTGTCGAGTCTTTACTCAAGGGGAATATCGATAGTTTTCATTAAGTGACTTAATAATAATAATACATTCAATCGCTATTGTCCTCATCTAGTCTTTTAGCGCAATTGAAAATTATATGTAGATAAAAATATTTATAGACTTTATACACAAGAAAATGCATAGTAAAGAATATCAATAAATGATTATACAAGGGATTGAAACCCTAAGATTTTCATTACTCATAGCATGCCAAAATGTTTGATTATGCATTGAGCTATAACTTTTAAGTGACTAATCAATAATTACTTATTTAATCAATTAAGGTGTTAATCTTTATTTAAATTCGAGGTGTGACTTATTATTCAAATTATATATTTTGATCGAAATAAATCTGATTTATTTCGAATCTAATTTAGTTTAATTCAGTGTTCCAAGTATGACCAATCATTTTTACTTCATTATTTGGATCTGATGTCTTTCAATTTATTTAATTTTTGTAAATTATGACCTGTAAAATTAAAGGCCCCCCCCCCAAAATAAAATTTTTTTTAAATTTTTCCCCCAAGTTTTTATTGGCCTATCTTTTTAGCACATAAATTTATATGTAGTCATCATGCGAGACAACTTTTATTACCACTAAACAAGATTATACTTTATGGATAAAAGAATAATAAATTTTGCATTTTACTAATAACATAAATCGCATTTCTATTCAATAGTATAAGAATTAATAAACATTGGAAAAAGGGCCATAAGTTAGCCTTATTTCTGGATCGAAAAATTAAAATTTATATAATAAAATATCATTGGAAAAAAGAAATCTAATGGAGATTCATATAAAAATATCAAGTTGAAGAAGACTCAAGTTGAAGCATCACAGCTAGGAAGTTCAATATCTACCTTAAGTTTTTAAGTTAGATTTCTTCTTTTGACAATTTTTGTTCTTTTTATTATTATTTTAATCCTTAATTGATTATGCTAAATCTTTCAAAAGCTATGAATCAAAATTCCTCATTAATAAATGTTTGTCTTTTGGCTTTGCTGTAAATTCTTTTTTGGCAACTATTTCCTTTATCCACCACTCCTTTTGACAGGAAAGTGCAAGCAAGATCATTTCTCTCTTCACAAGATCATTCTCACCATTTTATACCACTCTTTTGTCACTTATTTTTGGTCCTTTTTTTTTTTTTTTTTTTTTGCCTTATCATAGAATTGTCAAATCAATTCAGCCACACCTTTCCCTTTCCCTTCTTCACTGTTCTGGAATTCCTTTTCTTGCCATTAAGCGACTGGGTTACTTCTTTTTAAAAAAAAAAAAAAATTCCACTCTCCTCATATATTGATATAATACTATTTTTTTTTAATTCAAGAGAAGTAAAATGGAGCTGAGTCTGTGAACTAATATTAGATAAATTCAAATAAAATATGTTAACCGTAGAATTGTTCCACTTATACATCTAAAAGTTATGGATAAATTAAACGAATAAGCCTTTATTTGCGTAAATATACTAAAGATACACAACGAATTACTAAACATTTTTAAAATTAAATTGAATAAGAAATACGTTAGTGAAGAAATGATTCCTCAGGGTCTTAATCATAACTGTTTAATTTTTATTTTATTGAGAGGATATAACAAGTTTTTTCTACTTAACTACGGTATTTATTTTGTTCTATATTCTGTTTTTGCAAAACAATAAATCTATCTCCTCCAATTATTATTGAACAAGATACCATTTAATTGTATAATTGAAGTTCATAAAAAAATTGAAATGAACCTATTGGAACTAAAAAATTAATTTTTTCCTAAAAAAAAATATTGGAAAATAGATTTAGCAAAGAACAAAATCCGTGATGGAACAACAATTCCACTAATGGAAAATTCAAACAAAATACGATTGTAATGTCTAATTAAGTAATGGTTGACAATTACTATTAATTAGTCCATTTTTGGTTTAATCTTTTTATTATTTCTTTATTACAAACTAAAATGCCTGTTATGTCCATAATGATAATTCCACAATGTGCTAATTACATAGTATGTATAAACACCTAAACAGTAAATTATCATTTCTAATTCTTGATTACATTCAAGATAAACTACGTTAGAACTCGGATGTAGAATGTAATTAAATGTAATAAAGGAAAGTAAATTACAGAATGAATATGACTTATAAACAATAGAAACACGAACTTATATTGTTGAATATTTTCGAGCAAATCATACATAAATTCATATAATATTTACATTCTAGATACCAATAACCACATGTGATTTTTAGGATGAAGAATTGAATTGGACAGCTCAACAAGATTTCTTCTCCTTAACACTCATCGAGAATTCTCTATGAAAATGAAAATTGGAGTCCAAACGGTAATGAAGATAAGCTGGAATTACGGAAAAAAGTAGTATGGTGGCTGGGATTTGAGGAAGGAAATTCAGATTTCCGTTTGATGTAAGTGTATGCATTGTTGAATTGGCATCCTACTTCTCTATATTGAAAGTATAATTCTGTTAATTTAATTTGAAGAACCCACACTTTTTTCTTTTTTTTTTAAAAAAATAAGGAAAATGGTGTAAGCTACATTAGAACAGGACAGGCAAGTGGTAGATCTTCTCATAAGATGAGGGATAGAGAACACGACTTCAAGTTAATCTTTACTTAGATATATGATCAGGCCCGGGTGATTATAATCAGACTCCATCATAATAGTGCTTGAATCTTTTTTTTTGCTTAAGTAAAATAATGAAATTTAAGTGGCAGACACAGGTATTTATTATTATAAATTTAAATGCCATTTGGAACTTCCAACGCCTATCAAATCATATGAAGTGATCTTTTTTCCCCATTAATGTATAAATTATTTCTGATCATTATTTCATATTAATTAGGAAAATAGAAAGTAGTTTTGTTTAATAAATAATTTTACTTGAAATAAAAATATTTTGAATTTTTTCTAATACAGTCAACGGGAGAATAGTCTTTCTAGTCCAAAAGGAAAATACAAATATTTTAAGGAAATTATTCTCTTTTTCCCTTTTTTTTGTAAAGAATGAAAATATTTTTTAAACAAGATATAATTTATCAATACACAAATACTAAAAAAGTTTTATTCAATAATAAGTTTTATCCAATCACCAATACCTTACCACTATGACGACCATAATAGCAAACACCAATAACCCGCCAACTCCCAGTTTGCCAACTCCAATCACAAGACTAGAGCATAATTTGAAATTGTCAATATTTTTTTTTCTCATAGTTAACGATAGATTCTTTTAAAAAATAGAAAATTTTAATAATTTAAGATATTTGTTTATTCTCATAAATTAAACATTATATCTTTTAAAGAACTTCCAATGGTGTGACCTAAAATATGAATTAATATTTTTCCAAAGATAATTCTATTTTTAAAATAAAAATAGCCTAAACTAAACTTTAATATCTTTTAATACGTTGCGATCAAATTATTTTATCATTTTTAAATTACGAAAATATTAATTAATTTAAAAATAATTTTAATCTTATTTTTTTTTTGGTATTTTCAAGTATATTATTTTAATATAGAGAATTGATAAAGAATTAATTTTTGTCATTACAATTAATTTTTTAAGTTAGAATTAAGATACTACTATACACCATAAATTCTCTTTTTTTATTTTTAAAGAACTATTCTTTTTTATGCAATTCCTCAACTGATATTAAATGGGGATAGAGAATAATGAATTTATTCAAAAAGACTTCAAAGTAATTCCATGAGATTAGATAAAATCGTTTGACACTGCTTTTCTACATGAGATCGAGAATGGAAGCAAAATTCATTGGAATAATTTACCTCCTTAGTTAGCCTGACTCGATGGTAACTAACAATTAGATTCTAGTCCAGTTCACTGTTCAATACCTCTTCTTCCATAAAAAATATAATACTTCATGTCGTCTCAATATATATAACTCGTTTTTAAGTGATATTTTGATTTCAAAATATAAAACTCGTTCGGTAGATTTTAAATATATACATTATTGTTGTTTTCTTTCGCAAATGTTACTTTTTTTTTTTTTATTTACGATATATATAAATTACTGTGTCTACAGGGTACTTATTAATTTTTGATAAAGAATAATTTATCATCCGATTCTATTAATAATTTCAGAAGAATTAATTTATTCTTATTCTTGGAAAACTTTAGAAAACCGTCTTATATAATTTTGGGGACACAGTGCTCAAAGTTTATATCAAGTCATCTCATTAACTTATGCCTTCAATATTAATTGAATGACCATTAAATTGATATTTCCCCTTGTAGAGAAATGCTAATCCACATGAATGAGAGATTCCCTCAAAATCTCACTGCAATTTTAATACGTGTGTAATAATTAATATAATTTATGAAAAAAAGGAAGAAGAAAAAGATAATCATATCTAATCTAAATTAAAGAGAACGGCATATGACGGTCAGAATAATTAACAAGCTTTAAATTCTTTATTGTTTTCAATTACGTACTCCCTATTAATTCTTTTCTTTATTTTTTTTTTTCTTGCTTGATGTACCAGTAATTGAAATTTCAACTAATTTCCCTAAAAAAACTTCACTATATGAAGTTTTGAATGTGATCCGCAATAATGACTTCTATGATGTGAAATTACAGCAAAAAAAATATTTTTATGAAGTAAATGAAAAATGAAGAATAATAGATTCTTTCATCATCTCAAATGCTCATTTTATTGAGAATTCTGATTCCGAAATAATCGAAATTGAATCAACTACACGTAACTCAGTTCTAGAAATAATCATTAAACCATGTGTTTCTAAAAAAGGTTGATAATGTTTCATGAGGCACTTCAAATTTGGCGGTCTTTACAATTCCGCTCTATTTATTGATTTTTTTTTTATTATTTTATCTTATTTTAACATTTTATAGTAATAGTACTTCCAATAAAAATGATATAAAAATTTTCTCTATTATTGACAACACGACCATACCCTATTGCATGTTAATATCGACTGTATTTATTAGCTCAATTAATTATATTAGGCAACCCTATTAGGCGGCTTTGGTAATATACCATATTGACATCCTTGAAATACTATTAGATCATTCATCGTAAATTACCAACTGAGTTTTGATAAATATTATATATCTGTTGCTTTTCATATTAGAAGGAGTGGGAGATCTTTCTACAGAGGTTAATGAATTTTTTTAATACATGTAGATATAGACGTCCATGGAGTCAAATATGTCCAGTTAGTTTTGAACGAATTATACACCATGGAAAATAGACCCAGATATGACGGTGAAATTTATAAAATGACTAAGATTAACAAGAAACGACCAAAAATTAAATTTATTATTTTAATTATTTGGTCCGTATTTATCTTCACATTAATATTTATAATTTAAGTCGTGTGCAAGTCTTAATTGCGTTCTATTTGCAGATGCAGATTTTATTGTAAGGGCAAACACTGCTGTAGCAAGCGGTCAATAGAGGACCACGCGCCTGTCAGCAACGAGAGTAGATCAACGTATAGCCACGAAATTGTAATTGACTTGGCGCTAAATCACTGGTTAATCGACGTTATCAAACTTGACCTTTCTTGTGATCTTCAACCGGCCAACATCAATCTTCGATTACAATGGAATATCTTCGTAAAACGACAACCAAATTACTGGAATCGATTAGGTAATGGTGTCCGTTGATATCGCCCCGTCCCTTTCTGTTATACGGACAAAATCCTCTATTCCTATGTTACAATGTAATATGGACTGTGAGCAAACTATACAAGTTCATTTTTAACCGTTTTTTTTTTATATTTATTGGCATAAATGGTGATATTTATTTACGATGTCCTTAAGGGTAAGAAAGGGAAAACTTAAACCGTCGACTTTCTAATTTTATATAAAATAAGAATTTTATTTATAATAAACGAGAATGAGAGTAATATATAAGATTTTGTTTAAAAAATTCATGTGATAAGATATAATTCTTTAATTAATTTTTAAAAAATAAATAAAATTTTTTTCTCCAATATATTAGTTTAAAAATCGTGTTTTTGCTAACAAAGAGAATGAGAAGCTAAGCTTCACAAAATTTCTGCGGATGGCGAAAATTCCACTAAATGTTATAGTGCTTGGAAATTAATTATAACACTTTTTTGTTTTTCTCTTAAAGTTTTTAAATTAATTAATAAAAGAATTAAGCTTAATATCAAATGTAATAATAATAAAATTTAAATAAATTAGACAAAATGTGGGTAGAAAAAGTCCAATGATTTTGATTTTGGCTGACTAAACGCCCTGAACCTCGTGTGAGGAAAATGGACGTAGGACAGGACTTCTTGCCTCATTGAACAAGTCGGTAATGCTTCCCAAAGTTTTGAAAAATGAATACTTACCTAATAAATGTAGGTTTTAATTTTTTTTTAAAAGAAAATATTTTAATGTTTAACTAGTTTGGAAACCATTGATGATTGTGATATAGCTTTCTTTATACTTTCAACTTTAAATAGAATCCTAATTAACCGTGAAATTTAACAATTTTAAAATATTAAATTTTATAATAACTAGACTCAAAGGATAGATTATGACAGATTTTTGTACTTGTATAGAAAATTAAGTTTAAAAAAAGTTAATAGAAATTATCATTTTGGTTAAAATTTAAATAGAAGACATCTAGACAATATTTGAATTGGTGAAATGTGAAATTTTTTAAGGTTTTAAAAAATTGGGTGAAATGTTTTATAGATTTTTGTAAAAAATTTATGAATTTCATGTTTCATCAAGTTGATAAAAAAACAAATTCGCTATATATGTTAAAAATTTATATTTAGAAAATAAATTAAATTTCATAATTAAAAAAAAGTAGAATTCCTCTTTTTAAAATAATAAAACCGATACCATAATAAAAGTTTATTAAATTCCATAATGCTAATGGAATAAAAACATCGGGCAAAGTATGGAAATTTTACATAATAATCTTTTTTTATTTGTATTATTTATTATGTATTTATTTATTTAAATAATGCAATGAAATGGATGTAGTAATAAAATGTGGGATACATTTAAATTCCAATATTTCCCTTAATAATTTTAAGAATACAAAGAAAAAAGGGAAGAACCAACAAACATGCCCATGTGTTATAGTATTAGTAGTAATTGTGACTAACATATTATCATTTTCTGAGGTCAACTGTAAATCCATTTCGTGTAGCCATTCTGTTAAGCTTTCAAGCTGGAAAATGGAGACCTTACAATCTTATCATCTTCAATGTTCAAACCATTCCTTTCCTTTTCTTATGTCACAAAATTAAAGCACGTGGAAATGTGATCATTTGCAATTGAATTTTTGAATTGAATCATAATTTTATAAATTGGAATTATAAACTGAATAATTAGACAGATAGTATCAATAGCTAATTATAATATAATTAAGAAGTGGTATGTTGTTATGATATAATTACAAACGAGACAATTTTATTTTGACATAATCAAAATTATATAGCTTATTAAATCAGCCGAAAAAAAAATTTATTAATTTAAAATAAGAACCACACTGATTTTTTAGCCGAAAAATAAATAAATTTATTTTATTATTGTCTAATCATATAAAGTTAACGCTAAAAGAATTACAAATAAGACACACTCACAACTTGCAATCAAAACTATAGGTAGCTGTTTAATAAGTTAGAATAATCTTTATACAAGTTCAGATAATAAAATTAATCTTTTTTCTACATTGAATTAAAAGGAATTAACTTATAATTAGTACTGTTGAATTACTTGAGACCGAGCTAAGTAATTTTTTCGTTGACCGCGAACTCAACCTTAATAATTTGATTCCGATAAGATCTATGCATAAAGTTTGATTTCTTGGTAATATAATAATACTACTATATATTAGGAAAATTTGAGTTTAGGTTTCATGAAAGCTAAAAGAAAAATAGACACTAAATTTGAATCGATTTTCAAATTAAAAATTCACTTTTGAATTCAGTAGCGGCTTAGTTTTTTTTCAATTCGAATTTGACCATTGCATACATTAAAATAAAATTGGAAGCTTTTTAATTTCAATTTGTATATGCAAATAGTTTTTTTAATGAATTTTCTTTTAAAAATTTAAATAGGAAGGGAGCCTTTTTCATTTACTATAATATATATGTAATGCCAGAAGTTTAAACGACAAAGACTTACCGTAGGATATAATCATAAAAAGATAAGGGAAATCTGAAAAATAAGGGATTTGGCGTTGTAGGAAGGCCCATGCCCCCTCTCATCCTCTATGTCTAAAACGCAACGTCCCTTAGTCCTAAAATGACTTATAATTATGATACTATTAACCTCTTTTTTATTTTAAGGGTTGTTATGTCATCTTTGAAAAAATAATAAACTGAACAAAAAACTCAGTTTGCAACTAATGTAATACACGTGGTTGTCAAATATTGTATGAAACTGATTCTCTTCTCATTCATATAAACGAGTGAAAAGTTTTAAAAATTCAAGTACTCCTTAATCACAATATTTTCATCAATTTAATGAATGTAAGAAGAGGCTATCACAATCATGTTATATAACCCACCAGTTTTTTATTTCCACATATCGAGTCTTCCAATATATAATATATATATATATATTATTACACACAGTTACTCAACAAAGTAAAATAAATAGAATATCAATCAAAACCAAGTAGAGAAAAATTAATTAGCATCCAAGAGAAAAACAGCATGCCATAAACCTCATTTGCCCTCCGAAGTGGATTCCACTATGTATAATTTTCTAATCAAGGATAATTTAGCTATTTTTTTGCTTATCATATGTGTAAGAATAGATATATTAATAAGAAAAGTAAATGCTTTGTTTTTTCTCACACTATATGTAATTCCATTTTTACTTATAACATTGATCAAAATATATTTTTAAATTAATAATACACCTAATTAAATATTTTGATTGATAAATTCATTTTAAATTTGTTTCAAAGCTTAAATTGTAGAAATACAGTATATATTGGCCGAATGTTAAAATTTACAATGAGCGTAGTTTAAAGAACTGTTACCTAATTGTGGGCTACACAGATAATATTCGCCAAAGTGATAAAATAACTTTGTGGTGGAAGCTAAAATCTTTCACTGCTCTATATCTTCTACAAAGAGATATGGAAGACCCACTAATTGGCTGTCAATATTGAAATTTCAAACTTACAAAATAAACCTACTAAATATTTAATTTTGTAATACATCTTCAATTTATAAAATTAATTCCAATTAAACATCAAATTAATGATTAAAAAAATGTGAAAAATCAAATTATAAAAATATTCTAACCGCAAATCATTATTAAAATTATAATTTAAGTCATAATAAATGGCACTCAAAAGTAGGTGGGTAAGTGCATCATCCCTACCGAAAAGATTCTTGTCCATGAAGACAAAAGTATGGAGGTGAAATCATAAGCCTATGATGGGCATATGTGGTCTTAGATGCTCATGCGGAGCACGCTTCCAACAAAACTCACATGATCCTAAAGAAATTGAAAAGAAAATTAATTCTGTGAAAAAGTGTCAAGTGAAGACTGTGCGACTCGTTCAAGCTAAGGAAGTTAAAATAGTGGGGGTTGATCCTCGCTGAAGTAAAGTATAAGTAAGCTTTTTAGTGTTTTAAACAGCATTCCGATAATATAATATTAAAAATAATTTTTAAAAAATTAAAATAGTATTTTAAAAAAAGTTAACTCATTAACGTGTAGCTGTTACTAACAGTTAATTTTTACTGAAAAATAAAATTCGTAAATAAAATGATAAATTAACTATTTAATTCTTTATAAACTCTTTCAAAATTCTCCTATAAATTATTTTGTATAAATAGATTTGATTTTTATCTACGTATGTTAAGACTTTATATCTATAATTCCAAAAATATAATCGCACTTATTTTTTTTTAAAAGATAGCGTTAAGAAATGAAATTATTAATGAATTAAAATGATAAATTTTGTTCCTAATACATTCTTAATTTATGTCCTTCTAAATAAAATGAACAATTATATATTAGAATAATAAAAACTATTGATTAATATAAAATGAAGAATATAAATTGCAAGAGCGATCCAATATAAGGACTATTTAAAATTTAAGAGGAAAAAAATGGAAGGAAATAACATTATGTTTAATGGATAAAAGACTACTTATTATATAAACATGAAATTTGGTGGTAAAAAAAATACATGAGTTTTAAAGAAAACTGACTTTGGAAAAAGTCAAAATATATGGATTATGAAAAATAAGATGAAACTTATAAGAATAAAAAACAATTTACAAAATTAATAATAATGTAAAAAAAAAATTAACGTGAAACTATATTTTCAGACAGACTAAAATGAAGGTAGATTATCTTTTTAGGAAGAGAGTATATAAAATTAATTTGTTAATCATCAAATGATATCAAAATTCTAAATTTGTCAAAAAAAAAGAAAAAAAGGTAAATCACAGTATTATTTCCCCAAAAACTATTAATCCATTTTTTTAAATGTGGAAACTTAAATTTGCATAAGTAGTATAGTTGGTTTTGTTGGCATATTGATAACCTATGTACATTGAGTAATATATTTGTCATTTTCTTTTTTAGGCAACTCCCTTTTTGATTTAAACGTATTTCATCGAGGAGATTAAGTATATGGCAAAATATTGTAGGTTATATAGCAAAAGTGCATTTCTTACTTCTAGAGCATTTACCAAATTGCTGCTAATTTTCTTACTTTTCAAAAAGTGGAAATCACCAGACGATATTTGATTGACCTTATAATTAAAATTTGTGAAAAATGACACGTTATAATATTAAGCGTGTCTCTGAAAATTTAAAAGACACCAAATAATCAATTAAAAATTTTCAATATTCAACTAAGTTTCGAAATGAATTTCGAACAAACACCTTTTCACTAATAACTTAATAGGTATAAACTAACATCAAGATACATCGTAAAATGTAACATCAATGAATTGATCCCCACATGGAAATCAATCCCAGAAGATACTTGATTGCTTATATTAAATTTTGTTTAAAATAGACACATTGTTATATATAAAGCGTTTCTCTGGAAAATTAGAAAGACCACAATCATTAAAAATTTTTCAATATGTGGCGAAACTAAGTTTCGAAATGATTCCATGACTCAACACCATTTTCTCACTATACTTAAATGGTAGGAATTTTTATACCTTAGCAGATACAGCATATATTAATATAAGCATCAAAGTAGATCTTATGATTCTTAACACCAAATTTAATATACACAGTCCAATAGAGTTGAATAATGAGATCAATCGAGACTCATGAGCTTTAATTGGCTTATTATTAAATTTGTTTAAACATCGTAGACCGGAACGTTCATAATTCATAAGCCATTTCTCGTGAAAAAGTTCTTAATAACACTTAAAGATTGTCACAAATATACACTAGTATATGAAAAGTATTACAGTTTCAATTATAAACCATCAGAAATATAACACACCATCCCAAATATATTATAATACAATCGTAAAATAGAGTGTTTTTGGAAATATGTCTCGAAATGGATGGCAATCATTAAACACGCCAATTAAACATAATACTTAATTGTAATAGAAACCTAACAATAAAATTATATATCGAGCGAATGTGGTACTAGCTATACAATGATCATGGAATCCCACTATAAAACCCCCAACATGGCGTTATGTAAGAAGTGGTAGCAAGCATATAGGTGGAATAGAGGAACGTAGACTGCGTTCTGAAAATATACTGACAGAATTGAGAACTAAATATAATAACAAAATCAATCTAGCCGAGATATCGTTCATGTAACTAAGCGAGTTTTGGTACGCGATTGTAGAGCACATCCAGATGTGCGGAATTTCGAATTGCTTCAGAGAAAATATAAAAGAATCTTGTGAACCGGTAGCCTATAATTATACTTTGATGGGAATCGGTTGCTATAACCTTTATAAATGTTGGATGGTATGACCATTTGATAAGATATGGTTACAAGAGTGTTTGTGTGTATGGTTCTATAGAAAGCAGAGCGCGCGATATAGCTGTGCTGAGTAATACACATTCTGTGTTGCGTCTAGTACACCTCCTGCATTATGCTATGCTGGCGAGTGAGAGCACATCACATCTAGTTTCTTGCACTAATCATATTTTTGTTACACACATTTTTCATTTATGCGCGTATTATTAGCTTCGAACGTGGACATTTCTAAAAATATCTATCCAGTAAGAAATGACTTAATAATTTAAACGTGTATAAATATGTTCTTCTGTATTTGACAGTATAATTAAATACAAATATAGAAACTTCATTTATAATAAAATATATAGTAAATCGCTTTTCTTCGGTCGATCGCTTCTTATAATTTCACAGATATGAGAATAATTTAGTCATGTCAAATTATGATTGCGCGCAATAGGTGGACACTTCACTTATGATATGTAGAAAAAATTGTCACTTCTAGTCTGACATCTTCCAATTACTCGAATACGAGTGTTTATATGAATGACATTTGACATATAACAGTAATAAAGGCTGCGCCTCTGAGACTCAACATTATATGCATGTAAAACATTGAGCGATAAGATGTTGATTATGCACACGAAAAATATGAACAATGATAATCATTAGTCTACATAAAAAAAAAAAAAAAAAAAAAAAAAAAAAAAAGAAAAAGAAATTACTCGGTAAATTTCATACAAGATTTTTGCAATTAAACATTATCTTATTATTTGAGTTACCAAAATAAAAATATTTGGCACACAATTTCTATAAATGGATAATATGACTTAAACATAAATGTTTAAAAAAAAAAAAAAAAAAAAAAACTATTAGAGTAGATCAAACTAGAATATAGGAAATTCCTAAGATCAAGCGTCCAAAGCGAGCTCGCAGAGTGGGGGATATCTACTCTTTAAACATATATTTCTATCTAATGATGCCTTCGATTCACATCATTAAATATTTTATTTCCATAAAAGCAACTGTGATTGAATTATCCAATTATTATATGAAAATGTCCATCTTAACACTAAAAATTATAGCATTCGCAAAGTCAGGAGCTGGGCATTCCCTCTGCTCTTGGAAGCATACTCGCTAATAACATTGCCATCAGCTAAAATGCTAACAATAATGAGAACAAGAAAATAGTAAAAATGGACAGAGAAGGGTTAAAAATGGACTTTCAAATATTATTAAAATCAATTCAAGTATCATTGTACACATAGGAACATAAAGCAAGAAACATAGCCTGATTATGTCAGAAAATTAAATTCGCTGGGAATATTTATCACCTAAATTCTCACATACAACCATGACTTAACATCAACTCATACAAGCTAGCATTAGACATAAAATCTCCCCTACCAGAACCAAGACATCAATCTAATTGGAAAATTGCATTCAGAGGGGGTCACTTTCACTGGGCACTAGCCAGCCTCATTGCTCATGAATGACCACAATGATCAGATGATCATAAACCTTCTAATTGTGTCCACACGATTCAATCCACCAAGCCCCTCTTAAATCGGTCTAATGTCCCAAGTTAATGCAGGACAAGAAGAAGGCCTCCTATATAGGGAAAGGATCTTTTCATACTTTTTGCCGCTGCATCGGTGAGATGGCTACCATACTCTTACTCAGCCCTATGCTGTTTGCTTACCTGGTTTTTTGGCAGTATCAAATTCCTGCACTTTATACCGAGGCGCTTTTTCCTCTTGCTCACATCTCGGAGCATTTCCTTGAGCTCACTGCGTCAGCAGAGGGGTTTGGAGAAGCTCGGCTTGTTGTGTAGAATAACTGAATTTGACTTTCTGTGTTGGAGTGTGAATCGACATTGGAGATTTAACAAGGAGATCGACTCCACCATGCTGGCCGTCTTGCTTGGCTGACAAGATGGTGAAGCCAAACTACCCAATTTCAAGAATCGTAAGCTTCAGTCCTTCTCCTTATTGCATGGTGAAGTGTTTCGATTCTGAGCAAGTCATGTCCTGTCCAGTAGGTTTTCGATTCACCTCAGACCTGAAGAATTTTTGAAGCAACTTAACAAATATATTTTAAGTGGAAAAATATAAGGCAAAACTCTGTAATAACTCACCCTGTATCGCCCATTCCCACCAACCGTAATCCGTGATGAAGCTCTAATATTGCCAAATCTGAAATAAGCATAATCAAGAGAACAGAGGAACCATTGAAGAACAAAAAATATTATACATTACAGATGAAATAAATTCATCTTCACCGCTACCACAAACCACATGAAATGCTTACTGTTGACCTTGATCATTATTAAGATTGGTTAGAAATCCGAGTAAATGTTACAAGCATCAAAGAATTCAAGGGTGAAATGACGTAGCTTGCACATACAAGAAATTTGAGAAAATTATATAATTGGATACCAAAACCTAAGCTTAGCTCAACCTAGGCAAAGAAATTTCATACAGGGTTTGGCTAATTTACTTGGTGTGTTGGTAAAAGCAATTGGAACAAGCCCACTGAGCAAAGTCTTTCTCCATTTAAGCTTGATTTTGTGACTTGTAAAGCTGCAAGAACAACGTTCGAAAAAGAAAACCATATCAGTCCAGCTACTTGCAAGTAATTTAGGAACCAGGACTTTTTTCTTTGACTAGCTACCAGTAAGAAATAGGACTAAGGACAAAATTAAATTCAAAAAATTAAAGAAAAAAAATGAAAGACACTCTTTCCTTACATGGAATGACTGTAATTTGGAACGCAAAAGCAGATTTGATGCTAGGTGGCAGCCCTTGGTAAATAATGGCATCCTTGTGTTAAGGAAGGTTACAAGAACTTGATCGAGAAACCTGATTACTTTCAGGAATGTTAAGCTCCAAAAAGCAAATCATTTGATAACAAAGCCATCAGGCCATGTGGCCATGATAAAGCAAACGATTTTATCTCAGATGCTCTTGATTCAAAGAACAAGGAAAACAAAAATCTTGCAGTATCTGATACCAAAAGAGTGTTAGATTTTAACAAACTCACCAAAGTGGCATTTTGAGTGAATGATATTTGCATAATGCAAGCAAGGCCAGCAGAAAGCCCAGCTTCCGATTGCTCAAAAACCTTTCACTGGTTTATCACCATCTGCCAAGTCATAAGAGGGTCAAGAATAAAAAATAAATAGTACTAACAAATAGCAAGTACAATAATAATAAAAGAAAAGGAAACATTGGAAAAGTTGCAACATAAATTTAAGAAATTGGACCTTTTTACAAACAAAAATGTTTCAATGAGAAAATGTCAAAGGTTATGTGCTCAAATACAATCATTTGCACAGTCAGCCACCTGCATAGTAAAGGCCTAATGTATTAGGATATACCAACTTGTGGGGCTTTACAAATTTTCACTCTATTTGCATTTCCTGTCAATTTTAACCCCGAATTCGACCTTTTGTAGTAGCAAGCATCCTCATGCAAGTAAGGATGAACCAAACAAAAATGAGTTTGCAATGGGCCTTCTACGCATGGTTAAAACTAAACGGGCCTACCCTACCTATAATCATTAAAACATGGGTTAAATTTAACCAACAGTGCTTTAATATATTTTTTCCAATCAAATGTAACCTTTTTTGTCATTTTATGTGAACATCAAATTTTTTTTTTAAAAAAAAATTATTTCATTCTCTAGTTGAAAAGAAAAAAAAGCCTACTGAATAGTAAGTGTACTAAGAAACTTTATAACATTTTTTGTTAATTTTTAGTATCAGAAAATACACCAAAATTTCTAATAAAATCTATTCCTGTGAAAAAAAAAAAAAAAAAAAAAAAAAAAAAAAAAAAAAAAAGAAAAAAAAAAAAATAAAAAAAAAAAAAAAAAAAAAAAAAAAAAAAAAAAAAAAAAAAAAAAGAAAAAGAAAAAAAGAAAAAGAATGCGCAATCCGCAAGTAATACGAATGTGTTTGCTGAAGTTTAGAATTAAAGCTCCAAGAAAATAACAGTTGCAAAATGCCCTATGAATGGAAATCCTTAAAAATGGTTTGAAATTAATAATGAAACCTCAAAATATATATTTTCTTCTTTTTTGTTTTTTTCCAATGAGAATAGATTTTTTTATTGGAATATCTAAAGAAAAATATGTATACAATCTTAAGTACTATTTACGATTTAGCAGGCTATTTTTTTCCAAATCAAAAATAATTAGTTTTTTCTTTTATTTTTTTTATAATTGATCCACATAAAATGAAAAAAAAAAAGAGTAGAATTTTGAATGCAAAATAAAATGGCTTAATTACTCCCGGCGTTCCTCACCGTATCTCAATTCAATTTGTATTAGTAAAAATCCTTAAATCAGTTTTGTGTAAGCGAGAAAAGTCCTCTTAACTGATTTTTGATGAGGAGATGCCGGAAAGCTGACAGGATGCCATGTCAGCTTGTTATTTGACTAGTTTGCCGATCAAGCTCAACAAAACGGGAACTTCCTTACTTTTTCTCTCTCCTAACCCATTCTTTCTGCAAAATACATGTGCTACCCTAGTTCCCTCTCTTCCCATAATTCCTCTTTTCCTAACATGATCATTTTTTTAACGGCAAAGATATCTACAACCTTTTCTTCGTTTCAAAATTCGAAAAGCAATAGGCTAGCTTTTGACTTTGTTGGTAATATCGTTTTTGAATTGAACACAGTACTTGTAAAAAGGAAAAGACAATGAGAATGGAAGAAAGCAATAAAAATCTAAAATCACTATGTAAAAAAATCAAAGAAAATCAAAGCCCTTTGTAATCGCAGTGTCCAAATAAAAAACAATGAGAATAAGAAGCAAACAAGTTTTGAGATCACATCATTGCCTAAATGAGTAACCACAACACAATCATGCTCCAAAATTTGTGAAGTGAATTTTAGAAATGAAAGTTAACCTCCATCGTCTCTGCAGAAGCAGCGAGAGCATCTGGTCATGAAAGAAATGGCCCTCGGAAGGATGCACATGATGACGACAAAGATATAGTCTAGAATTTAAAAAGAGAATGATTTGAGATTGCAAAAAAGCGGCTTTTACTGATCCCTCCATGAGGTTCACTGGTACGATTCCGATGGCGCTCGAATTCAAGAATGCCAGGGACGATAAAGACCCATGGGAATACCTTTTATGTAGAAAATTGATGAAAAGAAGACATGAATTAGAATTTTTTTTTTTACTAGATAAGGTTTATTTGTTCCTTGTTAGGTTTTGGTCTTGAGAAATCCTGTATAACAATGAAGGTTCTCGAGGATCTTGAAGAAACCCGTTTAATGATCCAAATGGTGACGGAGCGCCTTAAAAGGAAGGAGTAGCTAATGAACGAAGTAAAGCCATCAAAATCCTGGTCGCTGTTTTTGTAAATTGTTTGCCCCGTAGAGGAAAAAGAAGTTATGGGCTAGAGGAAAAAAGAAATTAAGAAAGAGAGTCACACTTTATTGAGAAGAATGAGCAGGAGAGAAAAAGAGAGGAAGTTCACAACTTCGAGGTTTGTGATGTGGCATTTAAAAAATCTAAAGTAAAGCGACATGACATTTCACTTAGCTTTCCGGCACCTCCTCACTAGGAAATCGAAATAAAGGGATTTTCTTGTTACACAGATCAAAAGATTCCGGCGCCATGATATGCCATACAGATGAGGCCACATCGGTTAAAGAATTAAGCCAAAATAAATTAAACACACTCAGTAGGTTAAAGTTCAACTCATATTTTAATTGATAAATAGGTTGGATTAAATAAATAATGCATAGTAAGAGAGAGCCAAACATTGCCAACTTTTTCTTATTTGCGAATTTTTATTTTAATTGGCAATTTGAGGGTGCCCATTGTCACAAAAACAAAATTGAATAAACATTGACAGAAATGTCAAAAGTAGAGTGAAATGAACTAAAACACCACCACACACCCACACACAACATATAGAAAGAAAAGAAGGAAAGAAAAAATATGGGAAGAGAAAATTGAGAGAGAAATACTTCTAGTGGCTAAAGGGCTTTTAGTTTGGAGGCGGATGCAGGAGGTGAGCAAGACAAGGCACTAGACAGAGTAGGACAGAATTACTAAATTCGTAATCCTAACAGCTCATATCCCTAAAGAGTTAGAATTGTTCCAGACATCCGTTATAATCCTGATTTTGTTTGCTTGGACTCCTTGTCACCTTCCTATAGAGCCTTTATATTGTATGTTTCTTCTAAAATTTCTATTTCACAGAATTGCCAAGAAGAATATCCAAGATCCAAAAATAAAAAAGAGCCAATGGCGGAGGAAATGAAAAGCCTCGAATAAAAGAAAAAAAGTAACCCAGAATGGCTCGATTAAAAAGGTATAGAGCCAGATTCATGGAAAAATAATTCACCTAGAACTTAATGGAGAAATTATCAAAGAGACTTTTACCCCAATTGCAAAAATGAACACCACCAGAATCCTTGTTGTCATGTGGCAACAAAGGTCATCTAAAGACCTTGCAAATTAAAAAAGTAACCCATCCAATGTATTTACAATCAGTCTGATACCAAAATGCCTTTGAACATGGAGACTTAGAAGAAGTTTATGTGAGAAATTCCTCTAGGATTTGAACAAAGACAAGACAACGACAGAGTTTGCAATTAAATAAGAACATTGTATAGGTTGAAGCAATCACCTAGAGCTTGGTTGAGGCATGATTCCTTTTTGATCTCTCCCAAATAAATTGTTGATCACATTGTTTTACTAGACACTCTTGGTGGGTTTAAGTTCACCACTATAATTATTTATGTTGATGATATGCTTGTAACTTAGAGATGATCGAAGAAAATAAATTGCTCGCGCCGAAAGAAACCTGTTGGTTCAAAGTTTGAGATTAAGGATTTAAAAGGTTTTTGCAATATTTTTTCTTTAGTAATAAAAGTTGCTAAACCAAATAAAGAGATTTTAATTTCTCAGGGAAATATATCATAGATCTCTAGAAGAAACTAACATGATGTGGTAATAAACCGGTGGACTCTCCTACTGAAGTTTTTACCACAATAACAAGCAGGGATTGGCACCTCTGTGGACGCTAGTCGATATCAAGAGATACTAGAAAGTGTTGAGTTTAATTGATTTATCTTTCACACACTAAACCAGAATAGTGGCCGGAGCCAGAAATATTTTTTTAAGTGGGTAAAAATGGATATTAAAATAAACTCTAAAATTTTTTCAATAATAACATGTACTTTGTTTAAGTTTCATCAATTTAAAATCCTATATTACAAATATCATTTTTTTCCAAAGCTCTTAAGTGGGTCAGTTGAACTCATTACATGCTATAGCTCCACCCCTGAACCAGATATAGCTGATGATATGAGTCAGTTAGCTAATAATATACATGATCCCCACAATTCTCATCCAGCAACCATTTTTCACATTTTAAGAATTATCTAGAGTTTGACTCAGAAACGTTTACTCCTTTAAGTATAGTCACCTCAAAATTGAAGCTTTAATTGATCTGATTGGGTTGGATCTCCATGGTAGGAAATCACTTCTGGTATTGAAACCTTTGTTGGAGGAAACCAAATTACTTGGAGAAGTAAAAGTAGAATGTTAATTGCAACGTTCATTGTGGAAGCTAATATAGAGCTAGCGGCCTAAAGTACTACAAATTATTAATGCTAAAGATACGAAATCAACTTCTAGCTATCGAACTTTGTTAGAGAAGCCAATTACTGTAGAGAGTAAAAAAGTAAAATGTGAATTGCAACGTTCAAGTTGCGAAAGCTGAATATAGAGCTTAAAGTGTTTGCAAAATTATTATGGCTAAGAAAAGATAATGGAAGAATTTGCAAGTCTAAAGAGAAAATTTATCATTGTTATGGTGATCCAATAAAGGATGTAATAGTATTGCATAACAAAGAAAACAAAGATTAATCAATACTCCATGTGATCTCGGAATCAGCTTGCTGATATGTTTATTGAAAAGGGCTCAATGGCAAACATTTTAATAACTGTAGTTTTTCAAGTTAGGCATGTGCCACATTTTAATGCACTAAATTTTGAGGGGGATCTGACTTGTGTGATATTGGTAATCCTATAGAGTTAAGGAGGAATTTCTTTATTTTCCTTTTTTTGTAATAGAAAGCTACTTTTTCTCTTCAATACCTGCCCATAAAAAGGAGGTCATTTTTAGCAATTAAAATATTAATGAAAAGACCAAAAATACCCTTTGCAATACACTCACACATGCCATCCGACCCACGCACACACACTTATACAAACCCCAAAAACCATAAAATCTCCATCAATACGAAAAATCAAAAGCAAAGTCTAAACAAATTCAAGATTCAAAACCCATCAAACTCCATTCTCAAATTAACCAAATAGCAAGTAGTCTTGATTTCTTCTTTTAAAACCTTCTCCTTCAATGGCCCACAAAATAAACGGCATAGAAATTGACCATTGATTTTGCACCCAACACTACTGCAATCAAACTCGGCAAAACAAATTAGTTTAGAGATCCACAGCTAAACTGCTTATGGTTTGGACAAGACGGGTCCAAGATTTGGAGAAGAATGTACTAATAATGCTTGCTCTTGATGGGGGAAACTTCTTTTTATGTTTCTTTGTTGACAAGCATAAAAGGGATGAGGACAGGGAAGCGATGGCAATTGAAAAGACGCAAAGTGTATTGATGCAGTAAATGTACCATTCAGGAGATGAATCGAGTGATTAAGACGAAGCATTTAGTTGAAGATTGATGTGGAAGCAATTTGAGGTTTCATTGTCACAGATTCTTTGTCCAATTGTTCTTAAAAATAACAAAGCAGTCTTTGTCTATTATTTGATCCTAATGTTTTTTGTGTGAGTATTAATATGTTGGTTTGTTTTGATTGAATCTTGCATCGGCTGGAGTTTGTTGTTGAGAATAATGAACTTGTCTCTTATACATTGGCTGTCGTTTTTGAAATGTTTAAAGGTTCGATGTTTTTTTTTTTTATTTGTTTTTCCCCCTTTGCGCCTATATTGGTTTTGCTTGATATTGTAAATTTTGTTGCTCATTTGAGTGATAACACCATTTGTAAATCAAAATATGCTTGAAGAGAGTGGAAAAATTTGTTCATTACTTGTTTTTCATTAACATGACCACTACATGCACAAATAACATTGAGATTATTGCTTTGTTACCCAAAAATGCGAGTTTCGAGGCATTTGCACTGATCAGTTCAACATTATTGGCTTTGCTCGAAATCTGCTGAAGTAAACTTAGATGAGATTGGCAAAGGAGATTGGGTTATGCTAAGAGGTAAAGAAGGGTATTTTTTGTCCTTCCATCGATTTTTAATGGTAAATACGACCTTTGTTTTTATGGAAAGGACACTTAGTTTAATGGAAACATAACACGATTGTGTGTTTAATGTATTCACCAAAAATACGAGGGCCAAAGTAGTTAATTAAGGTTAAATCTCAGGCTAAAAAAGTACGGTTACCCCTTATTTTTATGAAATTAAAAACCATTGGTTTTCCAAAACTCCCTTGTCCCAATAAGTCAGTTTATTTAGGCTGGCTTTTGTAAGCTATATCATAATGAAGCACGAATTACTTTTTCCCTGCTTTTATAAAGATGTCACAGATGTAGCAACCAACTATGAATGTCAATGTAGCGTTGTAATACCAGATATCACATCAATTCCCATTTTGATGGTGTACAAGTAAGGCCAGAAACAAGGATGACTCTAATGCGTGGCCTTCCAACAACAACTGTCGAACTACCAGCATACTTTTGGTTCAACAGTGAGATTTTAAAGCAACGTCAAAAGAACGAAGGCCAATATGAAAATGCTTACAGCACTACAAAAGCTTTCAACGGATCTCGATGTATAGAAATGGACAATATCTACAGCTTCTCGCATCACCTGTGAAAAAAATAAAATATCTTGATAGCATATTGTAAACAATAGACAAGTGAATAACAGAGAAAAAAAAAAAAAAAACGAAAAGATTCCATTGGCCTGTGACACAAATGGGAGGGGTAGAGTCCCATCCAACACCTGCGTGATGAAGATGCCGTAAATACATGGATAGAATCAAGAGAACATAGAATTCCAACAGTTTTAAAAAGCATCAAAATAATAAGAAAATAAAGGGTCAACCCAAAATAATAAGCTTGAAGCAAATACTAATGCATAACCCTCTTCCAAAGAATCTTGACCAAAAGTGATTCTTCTTCAACTTTTCACATGCTTCCTCTGAGACTTCAAGCTCTGCTCTCAAAATGCTAAGGCTGTCCACCTAATAGTTTAATCAGATATACACACTAAATAAAACAAAGTTCCCAATATTAACACTATATCAGAAAATAGAATCAGAGCTTAAACATTCAATATATTCTAGCAGTAGCTAAGAGAAGAATCTTAAAATTTAAAACCAGAAAAGGTCAGATATATATCAGCATCAGAAAGACGGCTCTGGCACACCAAAAGCAGAAAAACTAAATGTTGCAGGCTATCTGGGAGGCACAACCACAAAGACAAATTTTATGTCTCAGGAAATAGACTAAACAAAGCAAGAGCTTTCACAAACTCTAAAGATATAGTGGCAACTGATGGATAAGAAAGACAGAACCATTAGATAAATTCACATCTAAGAATTGCCCATAACTATTTTTGTAGGCAATTT
>NW_023591116.1:0-15613 GCF_014843425.1 Jatropha curcas
TAGGCCTAATCCGAACTACGTTTGACTTTATCTTCCATTCAAACGGATAGTACGTTAAGGCGATTCCGTTCGCGGGATTTCCACCCCGCAGTGGCCAAGTCGAATTCATTTCAGAACATTTCATTTGGTCCCAATTACTTCATCTTTCCTTGCAAAGAAACATTCATTTCATTTTGGTTAGTTTAGCAGCATGACATAGTCCCTCGGGATCCCATCTCGGCGTTTGCATACGGCAATGCCTGTAAGACATTGGGTCTAATTATCTCAGTAGTAAACTAGCTGTTAATTAAAAATTGGATCACCTTAGGGTTTTTTCCTATTTACCCATTTAAAAAATCAATTAATACAAGTAGGATCGGGTGGCGACTTCATACAGTGGTCAACGTGCATTCTTCCTTTAGTCACAATGGCATTCAGCATTGCCCATGACATTTGAGAGGAGGGGTTACACAGCGTGGCCATTTTAAATCATGCCAATGTTTTGTATTATATATTGTTTACGTCTTGTTATTATTAAAATCAATTGTTATAAGTGTAAAAATCACAAAAGGATAAATTCCTCAACTTATGATGTTTTTAACAAGGATAAGATTTTATAAATAGATGGACAAATACCAGAAAGATCAAATAATTATATCGACTACGTAAGTTAAAAGAAAATGTACTAAGGTATTAATAATAAATACTAGATAAGGTTATGAATTATTTCCCATTAAGTTAGCTTAAACAGAATACAAAATGTTAGTCAATGAAAACCCAAAAAAGTAGTGAAAAGATCATCATTAGATTTAGAAAAAGGAATATTATAAAAAGTCAAATTTAACAGCCATTTTAATTTTCCAAGAGTTTCAAATGGCTAAGTGGCAATTAGAACTACATCGCACAATCGAAAACTCACATTAGGCTTCCTAAAGGTACCGCTTTCATTATTGCCAATCGAAAAATCATTTAAGTTGGGCGCAGATGGAGTAACAAACTAATGAACATGCAATGTGCATGAATCACAATCAAGGACTTCAAATAGTATAAGAAATAACTTTACTCGAATTGAAAATCATAACAAATCCCAATTTTGAGGGTAGCCATGGTAGCAATTTAGTTACTTAGTTATCCATATTCTTAGAAAATGCAGGGGCATTACATTGGAAAGAAGGTAGTCATGGCTTCAAGTTCTCGCTTGCTTTATTTCAAGTAAGAGTTAAATATGCCTCTTCTAAATTGGTCTTTCTCTTTGAAGTTGGGAACGCGAGGAGCTTTGCCGCTGCTTTAAGCACGTTGGGTTTTGGCTCCTTTACGATCGACCTATTTGGAAGAGGAGACTTTCGTGTAGCTCGTTTGTACCTCAAACCACTTCTCTCAACATCTTTCGGGCCCGTTCGACGAGCTGTTTGATCGTCGGGATTTAAGCCATGACGTGATATTACCTTAAGATGACTGCTTAACAAAGGATTAAATAACTGCATGAAGTGAGCACAACGACAACCAGTAAAAATGTTTACACAAAACAAAGGGAAGGGAGTTTGGAAATGACATTGATCTCCACCCTGTATATTCTCCCGCGACACGAATTCGAGGGTGAAGACTGTTGCTCTTCTAAACCGGTTAGGGACTTATAGTTGGGACCTATAAACCGTATCATGGGGTTTTGGCCAATGGCCTTCTCTCCATTTATTACATTGAATGCTACATCAAATATTATAAAGTAAACCTAGGAGAAGAACTAGGGTCAATTACATGAGTTTAGGTCTGTTTAGGTTAAGTGCGTTTAGAATGTCGATTTAAGCAAGAGATTGGTTGTTTTTCTCCCATTTTCTTTAGGTCTAAGCGTAGATGGTAATAACGGATTTGTGCAATTCTTTTGATGAATGGGTACTGAACTTTTTATGGTGGTTGTAGTGATTAGTGGCAGATCCAATAGTTGAGATAGAGGTTAAGACCATAACCCCTAATATGCACCTTTAGGTCTTTAGGGAGTATACAAAGGAGATAAAAGAAGAGATGAATGCGGAGTGAATGACAGTTGTATAAGTACGAAAGTAAACTCAATTTTGAAGGTTAAATAAGCTATGTTATTAAACCAATTGTGATAATTGGACAACTGTTCAGAGTTAATCTTTTATGTCAACCCCAACACCAAAACACCAGAGATGTTCTAGGTTCAATCGCCCAAGCGGAAGTCGCCAGAGGCTAGGATGTCGATTTTTCCATTTTCCCCTTTTGTATAAGAAGAAATGAATTCGAATGGGCTTAGATTTATCTTTATTTTAATAAAATTTGGTTATTCTTTAATTACACCCCATTTGTTAGATCCTCAAAAAACATGCTTCTTCTTACTTTGGTAGAAGTGTTTTACTAAAAATTCCGGAGGGTCGCGACGCCTTATTAGGGAAAAATCTCGAATTGAGTCAATTCTGTTGAATCGAGACGTAAATCCGGGTTTGTGAACTAGAGAGCGTGAGTCGGAGTTAGGTAAACGGGAAATGGAAAAGGTGTTAAGCACCCTGTTCGCCTGATTAAAATCGGCCTCCTCATTATTCCATTTAATTCACAGCTAATTAAAAATGTAATTAAACTAGAAATTGAGATGTAAAATGTAACACCCAGCAGGCCAATCCCGAAAAGAACCAGACGGCGGATGCCACAATCGGTGCCGTGTAGCACGGTTCTTATGTCACTTATTAAAGCTAGATCAACAAAAATTAGAAGTGGTTAGAATTTTCATAAGGAGGCAAGTTGAATTAGACATTTGTTTTGGTTTTTTTTTTTTTGTTTTTTTACAAAAATGAATATTTGAGGGAAATTTCCTACGAAAATTTCGCAAGAGTTTCCAACTTAAAAATGTAAGCTCCTCGCCAAGGAAAAATTATACCACACTTCCAAATTTTCTCCAAACCCCCAAAAACTCCAATTTCAAGCACAAAACATACTACCGAAGCACTTGCTAAAGTAGTTTCATTTCAACTACGCATAAATCTCAAAAACACATTCTTTTCACGGAATGCTGATAACTCATCATACACCAAAAGGATATGGATAGAGATTGGTTAGTTCTTCAAAGTAATCATAACTCTTAAGTACATTATAACTTATTATGTCCAACCTTCAGCAACACAGCAGAGTAGGTTGTAGTATACATTGCCAAAAATCACCATTTACAACCCCCCCCCACGCCCCCCCCCCCCCCCCCCCCCCCCCCCCCCCCTGAAATATCCTACCCAAACAAGTGTTGATATTCTACTACATTTGATGCTCGTCCTTGGTCTTGAAGAACACCCTCCGCTCCTAACTGCGCGTGATTAAAAATCAACGCGCGGAGTGGGGAAAGACTCAGTGGTGTGCCTAATTACATAACCAAACAAATTTAATAACAATAATTAGCCAAGGCATAAACTTTACAATACTCAAACTATATAAATACTTGAAATCCGCATGCATTTAATTCAAAATACAAAAAGAAATTAACAAATATGTCTTCATTCTTTGTTATAGCAAAACAATAAATAAATTTTATTTTTGTTAAGGGCTTCGTACTCATGCAGATTGAACATAAGCAGATTTTTGGATCGTTGGACCTTATATTAGCCGCCACCGCCTAATCACCATACTCAAAGATGGCTATGAAGAGCACCACCGTGGCCTATTGAAAGGCACAACCCCCATCACACAATCGCGTGCCTATGAAAAGCACGCTACCGTGGCCTATGAAAGCAACACCCCATCACACAAATAAGCGCGCCTTCCACCTATTTAGAAGGGCTGATAACCCTAGCATATTGATCATAGCTTCACAATAAGGAAAAAATCCATCTTCATCATACCACGTTTCATCATTGCATTAGTAGAGCCCAAAATCAAAATCATCTTGTCACAAAAAGCAATAATTATAAATCAAAACGCGTCGTCATTTCTTTAATACTCATTACTCAAAACATAGGTAATTAGATATATATCAAACTTAGAGTATAGTATAAAAGTACATAAATCAAGACTTTTTTTCAGCATTTCAGTGAATCTTGACCTTTTGAGCTGGTTTTTAACACGATGAATTTGAGTTATGGGTCCTCCCGATAATTTAAATGAAATACAGATTCTATTAGAACGATAAGACAAAATAATACAAAATGTTCAGAAGGCACCACAGCCAGATCAAAGATAAGATAAGAAACAAAGCTCAGAACATCCATCCAAAACAGATCAGACCTGATCAGCAGAACCAAGTCCAATGGTTTTCTTTGAATTCCTACTTCACAAAATACTCCAAAGTGAAACCAATCACAGAACGAGAGAAGTTCTCAAGACCACAGGGCAAGAAACACTTTTATGAAGAACTCCAAGACCTAATCTTGTCATTTATAGTAGGTCAAAATGGGGCACTCAATTTTAAGTAATCCGGCCATGTGGCCCGACCACAACTAGAGTCAGTTTGGGTGTGTTCAGCCATAAGTTGAAGTATGTATCTCCAATTTGGACAAAAAAGAGATGGTTGGAAAGATAAGAGAGTAACTCTATAACTTATGAAGAACATAAGACATTATTTTGCCATGTTGAGTGGATCAAAATGGACAAATTCATTTTCGGATAGACAGGATAGACAGGTAAGACAGCATAACAGAACCAGTTTTGGTATTTCAATCATAAGTTGAGCTACAAGTATTGGAATTAGACATAAGAATATGTTCTAGAAAGCTGAGAAATATAGCTAAAAAGTTCATGAAGAAGTCAGAAACAAATGAAAAGTGCAAAGGGGTCAAAAATGAGTTCCAATCCCACGGCAGAACAAATCTCACATTAAAATCAGCAATTTCAACAAAACATACAAAGTTCCCAAAATATATTCAAAACCCTAACCATGTAAGAACAACTTAAACAAGTGAAATTATGATTGCACTAACCTTATTAACAAGCTTGAATAAGCTTGGAAAGCCTTACTCCTTGGCTTTCTCTTTACCCTTTTTACCCTTTGAGATGGTTCTCCACACCTCTTCAAAGCATGAAAAAAATCAACCATTACAGCAAAACTTGACAAAAGAAATAGTTTTGGAGCATGATTTAATGCATCAATAATCATGTCTAAACCATGGAATTCTAGCTTAACAATTCACAAAAAAAAACCACAACTTACTTGCTTCAATGGTAACTTCACTTCTCTTTGCTTTTAATCACCAAACTCAACTTCTACTTCTTAATTCTTAAGAATTAAATACAAATCTATGGTTTAATTAGGTAGTTTGGTGGTAAATTTGGAGGTAAGAAAATGAAAGAAGAAGGAAGAAGATGGAAATGGCGTAGAGAAGAGAAGAGAAGAAAGACAAAAATGTTGTGGTGTTTACTTTAATTGCCAAAGTCAAATTTGACTTCCTAAAATCATGCAAAATGTGTGGCTAAGATCAAGTCCTAAGTAATCTCATCCAATGGCTCTAAATACCCGTAAGTAATTCATCCAATGGCTTCTAAAATATTTCCTCAAATACTCCTCTTCTAACTATTATTTAACTCCACCAATTATTTAAATTAACTCCACTAAAATAATTTCTGCATTTATCTTCTTAATAGACCACACTAGAAATTATTATGCAATGTAATACATAAACCTCTCACAAAAATATTCATTAAATATTTTCTACCACCTAAATCATGCAACATGCTCCAAAAAATAGTAAATAAAAATATTAACTATGCCATAGTAATTTTTTCCCCGGACTAAAATAATACCAAGGACTAAAATAATACCAAGTCCCGGACCGATGGTACTATTCACAGACCGGTAAATCACTATTGCCGACACTAAAAGAAAAATCAGTCTGTTACATAAAACCTTTTATGCATTTTTTTTTTTGAAAACTATGTCATTCAAGCAATTATTGCAAACACCAAACATGCAACGAAAAAGGGGGGAAGGAGGAAAGAGAACAATCCATCTCCTAAAATACAATATACCATTAAACCCTCTAAAATTTTCCAAACCCGAATAACTATTACAAACAAGCAAATTATTAGGCATCCTTTTAAGGATCCTTTACATTTCGCAATAGAAATAAAACAATTCTATAAAGAATCAAACACAAAGAAAAATAAATATTTACAGAAGCATAAATCAATAATAACATCTAGATTTAAACAATCATTCAACAAGTATGAACATGATGAAAGTGAATATTACAAGGACAATAGATCATAGGTTAGAGCATTAATAATAAATACCAAACTATATAATGAGGAATTAAAAGACAGAAATGATAAAATGCTTGAAAATTAAAGGGCAATAATTTAAAAGACAGAAATTTAAAGATTTGATAGGATTTAAGCTCATGGCCTTGGCCTTGATGTCATGTCCCTAAAGGATGACAATTCACTAATCATTGCTGCTCAAATCTTGCTTTAATTGTTTATTTGATCTATATCATTGCTCTCAATCTTGCTTTATTGTTTATTTGATCTATAAATGACCTAACATGCATCACGAATTATCTAAGGTCGGAGCTTGGCCATTGAATCTCCGAATCGGGACATTTATTAGAGTTTTATACATTCAGAGCCCCTAAATCGAAAGGTCATGCACTATAGGAACTGTGGCGTGTGCCCTATGCTTATGGCACATGCCACACATAGTGGCGCAGGGCCTTTCCTAGATCAGAAGGGCTTCTGTGTTTATTAGGTAAAAACATAGGAGTTTTGGGCACTTGTGGTATGAGCCACAGGGAAGTGGCGCGCACCATTATTGTTTGCCTCATACCACAGAGGTGCAGAAGCCCTTGTTTTGTTGATCCTAGGTTCCCCTTATAAGCAGACCTAGAAACGGTGTTTTAAACACCGAAAAATGAAAAGAAAAGATGAAGAAAGCATTTATAAGTTCTCAGAAACTATCTTTTGTGATTTCTTTGAAGATTTACTTAAAAATGGATGAAGGGAAACCCAACAATTGGTTCTTGATCCAAAAGTCCGAGATTCAAGATTAAAGTTTGTGTTTTTAGGATTCTAGATTGACTAGAGGGGGATTTTTGATTGATTAATAACAAGTTCTCAACTCAAATCCAAGGTTAACACAAAGTTGCCTTTAGATTTCTTTGGTTAAGTTTTCAAAATGCAAGAATTTCCCATTGTTTCCAAAAACAATCCTCCTTTGGCACACCCAATGCCTATTTACAGGCAAATGAGGGTGGATGGCCCTATTTTAGGCTGACATGGCAAAAATGCCACTGTCAAGTCTCGCAACAGGATGGGGCCTACTTTTATAAAATTGGACCGGGTGGTACGCAAAGCGAGGTGGTGCATTGGGAAATGTGTCGGGTGGGTTTGACACCTTCTCGAGCCCGGCTTTGTCATAAAGTGCCCGGTAACCTAAAAAAGTAAAAGTGGTTAAACACATCGATAATCTCAGCCACGGGCCATCGATCTAAAAACTAGGGCGATCGGGAATCTCGATCTAGTTTTATGGGAAAAACGATGTATCATGACTGAACCTTTTAGGGGCAAAATTTAAGCGTCTACACAAAGCCCAATTAAGAAATTCACCTTTTGTATTCATATTAAATTTGAAGCTTGTTATGCTAAGTTATGCTGATATGCAAATGATGTGAATTTACATTAATGACATAGAATAGCAGGAAATATATCAAGTGTTTTCAAGCAAAGGGCATTTCATTCATAATAAGTGCATACATTCATAAAATTACACTATCAATAATTGTCTAGTACGTTTCATTTGAAAGCAGGATAGGAGCATCTATATCTCAGGTCCTCATGAAAATCTAGCAGTTAATAAATCAGTAGACTTCGAATCAACACCGACTCCAGAATAAGCCTGCAGCCACGAGCGATACAAGTCTGAAGAAGAGGTATCGACCACATCAGAAATGGGTACAGCTGTATGAGCATGCCAAATAAAGCGAGACAGAAATCGCTCTCTAATAAGGCCACCCTTGAACCGAGCATAATTAGGGATAACCTAATGACAATCGTACTGCATAGCTACATGGCTAGGATAATAAGCCATTGCCATAGTCAACCCACACAGGGTACACAGGGCCTATAGGAAGAAAATGTGACTCACTTTATGTACCACTTGTGGCAAGTCCATCTGATGTTCTCAACGGTGAGATCTTGTAGGATAGCAGTCCAGTCTTTAAGAGTTTTGCCAGTCAAATGACGGTGACATCAAACATAAACTCACGGTCTATAATCAAATATCAAATGATCCGATGGTGGATTCATAACTTGTAGCTTCTCAAAGGCCCACAACGAATGCATATAAAAAAAAAAAGAAAAAAGAAAACCCGCAAAGGGTGGTTTAAGCAAAAGTTAGAGCATATAAAAATGCCCTTATTGACTTAGAAAAGTCAAATCTTATTATTGAGCAACCTCTTTTCTTTTTCTTCTTCTTCTTCTTCTCTTAGGATTCACTTTCTTCCTCTCCTTCTCTTTGTTTTTCTTCAATTCATACTTACTAAACACACCATTTTCACTCCATTAAACCTTAAATAAGATTAACCTTGGAAATTTAAGCTTGGGTAGTGATTTTTGGTGATTGTTTTTTAGAAATTGGAGATTTTCTACTTAAGCCAAGTAAGTGTTTTGATGATTTTCTTTCTTATTTTTGGATGTTGATTTCTCTTTTAGCATTTCCAAGTCCATTCATGCTCCAATTCTTCTTTTATTTATTTTCTTGATTTTGATTTTTGATGTTCATTTATGTAGAGGTTGGGGAGCGCTCTACCAAGGAGAAAGGAAAAGCTAAAGCTTAAAGAGTTTTAATCTAAGCTTGCCAAAGCTTATTTTAAGGTTAGTGTTCATAGATACACTTCCTCTCTTCAAATTTTGATTTTTAAGATTCATGCTATTATGTGAAAATTTGGGGATTTTGTATGAATTGCTTGAATTGTTGAACCTTGATTGAATAATTGTGCTCTTGGGTGTATTTGAACATTGTTAGATTTGGGGATTTTGTATGAAATTGCTTGAAATTGGTTGAACCTTAATTGCTTGAATTGTTGAACCTTGATTGAATAATTGTGCTCTTGGGTGTATTTGAACATTGTTAGTATGATTAGTTGGTTGAGAAAAACTCCTCCCCTTGTTCTCCCATTTTGGCCGAGCCATGTTTAAAGTAGGAGTTGAGTTTTCTCTTCCATTAATGTATTGATTAGCCTCTAAATGTGTTGTTATGGACATACCTAGTGGAAAGTAAAGTTAAATTGTATATATGTTATGTTTTAGAAATTTTTCCTATGAGTGAAAATTGTTAGAAATTGGGAAAAAAAATGTGAAATTGGTTTAATTGATGCATACTAATGATTTAAATGGTTATTTGGATGCATAAGAATAATGTTAGCATGCTTGATTAAAGAAGGAAACCTACTTCCCTTGACCACCATAAAGAGGCCGAACCACCCTAAGATGGTAAGACTTACTTTATCTTTTTATTTGATGCTTGGACCTACTAAGTTATACTAAATATATGTTTTGAGTAATGGTAACTTGATTTACATAGGTATGATAAATTTGATAATTTGTTTTATATGCTTAAAGTTTATGAGAAATTGGTGTTTAAAGCATGTGTGCCTTGAATTGCATAAGGAAAGTGTAACTTATATGATAAGATTTTATTTATGATAAATCTTGTTATGACTTTAGGAAAGTTTTTTTTTTTTTTTTTTTTTTTTTTTTTTTTTTTTTTTAAAAAAAGAGTTTTAATGAGAAATTCCTGTAACGCCCCTATTTTTTCTGTGGTTTGAAATAGGTAAAGTTTATCTGTCTGTGGAATATTAGTAATACCGTCCTGGGAATCAGTATTATTTTAGTCCTGGAAAAATTACTATCTTGTGGGGTCATATTTTAATTTAATATTTTTGAAGTATGCATACAGATTTTTATGGGTAGAAAAGTAAGTAATTAATATTTTGGAGAATTTAGATAATTAGCTGAATAGTGAATTATGGTGTTAATATTAATTTAAGGAAATTTGAGGATTATTTTTATGGAGTAATTTGAGAATTTTTTGTGGAGAAAAAATAATATTTTGAAGGAATTTATTGGAGAATATTTTTAGCCATTAGATGAGATTACTAAGATTACTATTGACTTAATCTTAGCCATCCAATTGTGGCAAAAGACCTAAATACCTTTTGATCACTTTATAAGGTCAACTCCAATAATTGAGCAACCACTTTTCATTTTCTTCTTCTTCTCCTCCTCCTTAGGCGTCAACTTCTTCTTCTTCATGTTTTTCTTCAATTTTTACTTGCTAAGTCCACCAAATATACTCCATTAAACCTTAATTAAGTAATTAATCCTAGAGATTAAAGCTTGAGAAGTGATTTTTGGTGAATTATTTCAAGAAATTTGGAGATTCTCTAATTGAGCCAAAGGTTGGGGAAACCTTCTATCAAGGTGTAAGGCAAAACTAAGGCTTAGAAAACTTTAATCCAAGCTTGTTTTTAAAGTTAGTGTTCATAAATACACTTACCTTACTCTAATTTTTGATTTTGTGTATTTATGTTATCATGTATATATTTTGAGATTTTGTATGAAATGATTGATTTGTTGAACTTTGGTTGCAATAGATTTGTTGAACTTTGGTTGCAATAACATGCTATTGGGTGATGTTTGATGAGTATTTAGTATGTGTTAGAAATCTCTACCTTGTATCTTTGTCTTTCAAGTTCTTTTTCATGATTAAAGTAAGCTGAAATTGGAAAAATGTGTGATTGGGTGTGATTCAGGACTATTTTTCGATTCTTTTTATTTCCCACTGTGTCTGAGCCCTTCATAAAAGTTTTAGTCTACTTCTTAGCTTTCCAACCCATCCTCTTGTGTCCAATTTGGATAAATATAGCTCAACTTATGGCTGGAACACTCAAACTGACTCTGTTATATCGGGCTGGGCCACAGTGCATCACTGATTGAGGCGCCATTCTTGACCACTCTAATGGCAAAGATTATGTTTCCTGAGTTTCTTCAATGAAATTGTTTCCCTAATATCTTAAGATTTCCCTGGTTTTGGATTGGTTAAATTTTAACGTGTTTGGATAAGTAGGAATTTTAAGAACATTGGAACTTGGTTCTGCTGAATCAGTCTGGATTGTTGGCTGATGTTCCTATCTTTTGTTTACTAATCTTACACATTGATTCTGGGCTGTAGTTCCTTTTCATATACATTTTGTGTAGGCATGTTGTCTTAGCTTTCTAATGAATCTAAGTTTCATTTAGTTTGGGAGACCTATAACTCAAGTTATATCTTAAAAAACACCAAGCAAGGTCAAAGGTCAAGTTTATTTTAATGCTGAAAAATTTCTATGTCTTGAAACATAGGTTTATTTAGATAAAAGTATGTAAGAATTAGGTGTGAGAAGTTTCTCTTGATTATTTGTATTTTTAGGATTTATTTGACAATAATAAGACATAAGTTTGAAAAGTGTTATTGTGGATATGTTTAAATGGATACTTTGATGCATAAGAGTTGTGTTAGTATGCTTGATTGGAAAAGGAAATTCTTCCCCTTGGTTTTCATTAAGAGGCCGAACCACTCTAGGGTGGTAAGGCTTACTTAATTATTTTTTTTATGTTATGCTATATATATATGTTATGCTTATATATATATATATATATGACATAAAGTAATGGATTATTTTGAAATAACTTTCATATGTTTAGAGTTTAAAAAACAAAGGGTATTTTAAGGTGTAATGTGCCTTTTGAATTTTGAATAAGGAAAGTATGAATTTTATATGATAAAGAAATTTCTCATGATAAATTTCATTATGACTTTAAGAAAGTTCTTAAAAAAGAAAAGGAATTTATGAAAAATTCCTATATTATAGGTTAATTAATGTTTAAGTAATGAGAATTTTCAATGATTCACGTCTAGAAGTAAGCTTACCATTATGACAATTTAATGAAAAAAGAACTTAAAGAATAAAGAACAAGTTGTTATGAGAAGTATATATGAATTAAGATTTAAAAAACAACGATTTTGGGCTCTAATATACTTGGGTGTGGAATTTGATCGTGATCTTGATTTTTATTATTATATGAGCAATGCTCAGCATTTGCATGCCATTATGATAAAGAGCCTATGAACTATATGATAGGCAACGTGGGTGTCTTATGTTTCGGTGGACGCGCCTCTATATGTTATGAAAAGATGGCGACCTAAGGCCATTAATGAAAGGTTGAACGACCTATGAGGCCACATTATGAATAAGTTAATGAAGAACCTATCTGCTTCTCTTTCTCCTAAAGGTGTATGCGAGCCCTTGGAAAATATTTGTAAGGCAATTAAACGAAATGAGATCATATTTTTTAGTAACCTTACTTTGGAAATTTATGATTATGTTAAAATTTATGATTATGTTATCAAATGAATTTTTAAAGCATGATATTTCGGTACATGATTTTAAAATGAATAGTATGTGCATTGGTATAATAAATGTTCAAGTAATGAATTTATGATTTGGAAGAATTAAATGATTTATGTTATTACTTATAAGTTTATTTGATATTTCTTTGCTATAAATGTAAATGTATATTGAAATTTAATGATTCCATGATTTTAAATGATTTTATGAAATTTGTATTTTAAGTAAGTTGCAATCGCAACTTTGGTAAGTATGTGAATTATGAGCACCACTGAGTTTATACTCAATTTTATTACGCGCAGGTTAAAGACCGTGGTTGCTGGTTGAAGACTAGAAGAGTAGCATTAGAGCAGAAGAGACAATTGTGGTAGTAGTAGATTGAGATTTATGTAATTAAGAATTATGGCATGTATAATTAATACATATTCGAAGATTATGTGATTTGAATTATAACCTAAGCATATAATTATCAATTGTGTTGGTGTATATATATTTGGAGATAAGTATAGGATTTATTAAATGATTTAATATAAAATATTTTACGATAGTTGGTATGATTAGTTTATTAAAATTTGATATATATAATGAATGCAATTAATTGATGAATATTAAATGCTATTGAGGATTTATGTAGTCATAGAAATGTTGTTGTGTTATGATGATTATTTGGAGATGTTGGGAGTTTGGAGTTTAATTGGGAGTGTTTTGTATTCACATGAGTTTAATTGGGAGTGTGTATTCACATGGTTTGGCCAGCCTCAGTTTTAAAGGGAAATCTTTACGATATTCTGTAGGTTTTTCCAATATATATATATAATAATATTATATATATATATATATATAATATATATATATTAATATATATATATAAAGATCGAAGCGAAATGAAATTTGAATATTAAATAAAAAATTATAATTACTCGCTAAACACTAATACTCAATTACTTCTAATTCATAATCTACTTTTATGATCTATATGTTAAGTTAAGACGGTGTCTCCGGCACCGAATGTGGCATCCGCTGTCGGGTCTCTTGGGATTGGGTGGTGGGTGTTACAATTCCTATGTTGAGTAATTGTGCTTAAGTATGAAATTTTCATGAATTACTTAAATTTTAAATTAAGTTTCCATTATAAATTTCAAGAAGACTAAAGAAAAATAAGTTTTATGAGAAGTGTTATGAATTAAGAAATTAAGTTATGTTTTGGGCTCTAATATACTTGATACAAATTTGATATGTGATTTGATTTATTACGTAAGATGAGCATGCTTGGCATTTGATGCTATTATGATATGAAGCTATGATCATATGCTAGGCACGTGGGTGCCTTATGATAGAGCAGACGCGCTCCATATGTTATGATAGGCTCTTGAAGCCCTATGACTATGTTGGCATATAAGACCATTATGAATAAGTTTATGAAATCTTATCTAGTTTATGAAATCTTATCTGCTTCATTTTCTCCTAAGTGTATGTGAGCCCCTTTAAAAAATCATTTTTAAGGAAGTTAATTTAATGAGATTAATTATTTAGTAATCTTAAGTTTAGGAATAAATGATTATGTTATCAAATGAATTCTTCAAAGCATGATAATTCGGTAACATGGTTTTTTAAATAAAATAGTATATTTATTGGTAAATAATGTCTAAAGTAATGAACTTATGATATGAAAGGAATTAAAAGTATTATGTTATCAAATGTAAGTTTACTTTGATATTTCTTTTGCTTAAATGTATATGCCATGTTGAATAATTCAATGATTTATGATTGTGAACACCTTTTTAAATGAAATTTTATGTTTAAGTTAGTTGCCATTGCATGTTGGTAAAGAAATTGTGATTTAATGAGCACCCACTTCGAGGTTTTTATAGTTTTATACTCAGCGCGTTGATTTTTATCACGTGTAGGTTGAAGACTGTGGTTGCTGCTCGAAGACCAGAAGAGTAGCATCAGAGTAAAAGAGACCATTTTGGTAGTAGTAGTATTTGTTTTATGTAATTAAGAATTATAGCATGTATAATTATTATCATTTTTAGAGATTATGTTATTTGAATTATAACTTAAGCATGATACTAAAAATTATTTTGGTGTATATATTTAGAAATAAGCATGGGACCTATTTAATGATTGTATATAAATTTTTTTTAAGTTAGTTGGCATGGTTAGATTTAAGTTAGTTGGCATGGTTAGATTATTAGGGCTTGATTTATGAATGAATGCATTTAGTTTGATGATTATTGTGATGCAAATGGGAGATTTCATAGTTATGAAGTTATAGAAGTGTTGTTGCGTTGTGTTGATAATTTGGAGTTGTTGGGTTTTGGAGTTTTGAATTTGGGAGTATTTTAGTATTCACATTTTTGGCAAGCCTAGTTTTTAGGGCAAACTCTTGCAGTTTTTCTATAAGATTTTCCCAAATTGTTTTCTACAAAATATTACTTGCTAAACTTGTGAATACTAAATCACTTTTAATTAATAAACTGATTATATATTTATATGTTAGTTAGAATAGTGCCTTCGACACCGAATGTGGCATTCGCCGTCGGGTCTCTCCGGACTGGGTGGCGGGTGTTACATTTCTTTAGGTTGACTACTAAAAATATAATACTCAGATATTGAAAAGAGTAAAGACTACTAAATATTAGATATATTTATGTATCTAATTAGCATTCTAATGTCTATAATTGTCTAGATATTATCTATTTTAATGTGTCAAATTCAAGCAAATAAGGTCTTAAAGAGTTTTTTTATATGATGTAGAATTAGTTAGCTAACATTTTGAAATATATTTTTAGGAGTTCTCTTCTGGCGCTACATCTCGACTTCAAGAACAAGATGGTGAAAATATTTTAGAGGAATGAACGAAGGAGTTGCAGATGTGGTATCATAGAACTTGCAACAGCAACAACAATTTGTAGACGCTCAAATTTTGCCCCTGAAAGGTTTAGTGATGATACACCATTTTTTTGTAAAAAATTGGATTTGGACTCCAGATTACTCTGGTTTTTAGACCAATGGTCCATGGCTGAGATTATCTACGTGTTTAACAATTTTAACCTTTGCAGATTACCAGGCGTTTCGATATGAAACAGGCCAGAGAAGTGCATCGGGCTCGCTTGGCACACTTTTCGGTGCACCGTCTTATTTTGCATGCCACCCTATCTGTTTTAGTAAAATGCTATTGATGATTTATGTAGTTATAAATAGTGCAATTTTTGCCACGTTAGCCACAAATGGGGCCACCCCACCCTCAAATGCCT
>NW_023591117.1:0-68786 GCF_014843425.1 Jatropha curcas
ATAGTCTAGCCACTTCATAACGAAGATAGCAACTTGAATACTTGAAAACACCATAGCAGATCCAATCGTAATCCAGCAGTGTCAAAAGTTTAACCTTCCGGACGAAGTTTCTTTTTATTTCAAGGGAGGATGATGAGACATCACTACCACGAAGTCGAGTCTTAGCATTTAGACCTCGACTGTTAGTTGTTATCAAACGCCGATTGGGGTAGAAGGTATTAAGTGGAGTTAATTGATTGAAGAGAAAAGATCACAAAGAATAAATACCCCGTTTGAGGAGTCTGAATTGCATTAAATAGATTCAGCTTGGTCATTTAGTAGAATAACTGTTTTAACAATTGAAATATCGATGTCACATTTAAGAACTTTTCACACAAAGTCCATGATCTTTCTAGGAGTCGCACCTACCGTAGCATACCCATTTCACTTTCCATTTTCAGCTTTATACTTCATCTTTTCACTCTCTATCTTTCGCTCTTCCACCTTCCTGTTACAATTTTATGATTAGTTAAGCGCTTAATTTGTCAAGTCTTTTCTTTCATATACAAAGTAAAGCTACCTTCTTAGAAGTTTTCATCAATCTTGATATATCTTACGGTGTTATTATTTTCGACTGACTTCATAATCGAAATTCTCAGGCTATTTAGCTCATAGAGTGAAGGGAGTTCTAAGAGTGTAGAGAAGAAGTTAAGAGAAGCTTCAGACTTTTGGAGTAGGTTCGATATCTCTTGTTATTTTCCATTTTCTTTGTTATGGACAGAACTGTGTGGTGTTGTTGCTTAGTGAGCACAATATATTGCTATAGCTTGAGCTGGACGAGGATAGGTAGATGGTGAAGAACAGGGTCGAGAAACAAGGGGACCGGATAGTCTGAAATACAATGATAGATACCCGGTCACTTCAGTAAAGTGTGATTTATGTTGAAAACAGGCTTCTGGATATATGTTTACCACATTAACCTTCATCTTGATTTGACTCCCATTTTAACTGTTGGCAATTTAGCGATAAGTGTACCATAGCAGAGTTATTTGATTTACTCTATGTGTTAGCTTTACCATGGTTTCTGATTCTTCACAGCGGCATGATGTATATTGAGAGAGATATGACACACAAATAAAGAGCTAAGAACAGTGCCAGGCGTGGAAACAATGCGGCATCTCAACCGCGCACGCGGAAATTCTGACCCGAGTTCGCGGTTGCTCTTCCTCGCCACCTCGCGTAACAGTGACTACCAGGCGCTAGAACTTTCAAACCTGTAACTCTCCTGATCCTCCAATTTATGGACACAATCTCGCGTAGCTCCGACTTATCTAAAAGTTGCCAGCGCTCCCGACTCTGATGCCTCCGCAAACTTGCTACTTATCTAATTCATTCTTGTCATCCATTCTCGCCTGCTCGCCGAACCTTTGAAGTTGCCGCCCTCCGCTCGCGTGCTATTGGCCTATCGGCAGCTGTACGCTGCTCACCAGCGAACCTGTCGATCCTCGATCCGCAACGCCATCATACTGGCGAATTTGGCATACGGAACTTATCTGTCTCTCATTTTCACTATCTCGACGCGCTCAGCGAATTTCAAGTACTCGCTCCGATTTTTTTCCCTTCTTAACTGCCATCATAACTCACTGTCTCTCATCCTAATGTGCCTATTACCGAGCTCTGCCAACTTCAAGTGCAGCAGCTTGGCGACCTTGTGCCAGATAACTCACGTCTTCATCTATTTTGCATTACGCCCGCTCAGCGACCTGTGCAAAAGGCACGACTTCTGCTCCGCGAACTTGTTTTATTGCACTTTTGACTTCTTTTCAAACTGCAATGTTATTCCATTTTGCTTCATTATATAGAGCTTTCATCAATTTTGACTCAAATTAACATCATTGAATATATCAAAAAACAGACAATTTCAAACATGCAATTGATGCTCTGAAATCAATTCATACATTCAATGAATTATATCGAAACCCCTTACAATATCCAATACAGTAATCTGAAAACATTATTAGATGCTGAATGTTTATATATATTAGAACTACAACTTACGCTCCATTAGCATTAGTAGAACCCAGATACGATAAGCTTATATGTCGCGACATTAGGAATGCAATCTGCACCTCTACAAGTTGATACTAATCCGACGATAACAGCCGTTATCCTCCTGAATAATATTACTATATGAGGCCATTAGAGAGCCTAAGCAACAAAGTATTTACATACCTTATATCAGTTATTTCCTTATCACTTCAGGATTCACTTCTATACTCTTTTTTATGAGCTCTATACAGAAATAATATTACTATAAACTTCATGATTTTACTAGTATTTATAACAGTTACAACCACAGATAATTCAGACTATCATGAAGATATCATGAATATTGGTCAGATCTTTATCCATATGTGTTTACTAATGTGTCTTTCTATACAATAGTTCAATGTGTGTAATTGTTTTCTTATAATGTTTGAGAATATCAGCTTGAGCTTATAATCTACAACGAAAATTTGTCAGACGAGTTACTTGTATTAATCGAAAAGTTCTGGAGTTGACCGTAGAGAGTCGATATACAACCCCTCTGGTCTAACGTTCCATCCAATGGTTGGAGAGACTGCAGTCATTCAGCAAGGTAAGGACTACTCACATCTGGATTAGCTATATTTTCTGGCCATCTACCTTTTCAAAGCCAATATAGGCAACATGTTAAAGTGCAACTCAGTTGGCCCATTCATGCTTTGATATTAGTTCTCATTGTTTTGTCAAACAATCAATTACAAATTACATTATCCGATTATTGTATTACAACATAAGCATGCTATTAAATATTTACATTATGACTTTATAGCATGTACCAGGCGCCATACAATCACTCAACCAAGTGATTGTAACGTCTCGTACTCCAGATGTATTTTCCGGATTTACGGTGACTCTTGACGTGGAAGGTAGGTGTTACAACAGATACCTCACATTCATTAATATATGCATACTAATAAATACAAGTTTGGCTGAGCATAATTAAGTAAGCCAAAAGCTCATCACCAAGGAATTCAAAACAGTCCATGCCGTCTGAGAAGACCTTTTGCACGAACGCCGAGTCTTGCTCCACATGTGTATCAGAGCAAAGAATCTCATTCAGCCACCACTTCATGAGCTACGATAAACCTGAAACGCAAATCAGACTTGAGTTGAACAACAATTACGCGCACCTTATACTCCAATTCTTCAATACATATCTAATCCAATTAACAGAGAAATGGGAACATTGTCTTTTGATTGTTTTGGCCATTCAATATACCTGTTACACATCCAAAACCAATTAACTGAAATTCTCAAGGGGAGCCAACACCAAAATGAGGCGGGAAAACAAATTTTATTATTTTTTCTTTTTATCAAACCGTTGGGCAATAAATTTTGGTGAGAGAAAAAGGTGTAAGCAGTGGCGATCACAATCAACTTGTAAGTTGTCAGTTCAATGTATATCCATATCTTTCAGGAAGTCAGCCGTCAATCAGATTCACATGGATCGATAAACCAACTATAGCGATCCTATTTCCAGGTTCAAGGAAAAATTCTATGATCTACAAAGAAGCAACGCGGACTTATCTGCCACATCAATATTGTGTTTTCGCGTAGGTAAATCAGGGTAGGTATCAGGAAATAATGCCTATGAAATAGTGCGAAAGGATCCCCAACTCCGGCGAGAGTCATACATCCCTCCCCCCATATAAACCAACTGATTCCAATTGTGCTTTCACCCAATCTAGAGCAAGATGTTTATATGGCTTCATTTCGTTGGGGGAAAAGGATAGTAGTTTTGCAAGCCATGTAAATTCGATGTCTGCCATTTTGAAGTGAAAGACAATCTGCATACGATAAACCAATCCCAAAGGATCTTGGGACTAAAGTGTGAAGCAATTAAGACTTAGTACCTCATCATCAATTCCAATTCAATGGAAGCACAAACAGCCGATTACAAGTGATGGGATATGCCCCGGCACCCAATATTTCAATGAGATAACTCTCTACAACAACATTCCTCACGCCTGACGCACTTGCTCACCTATCAGTCAAACTCTTTGAAACACTTCACCTCATCTTTTCTATTTCAAACAGATCGCATTGAACCTGGATGTGACGAGCATGTTGTGCCAATGTCACCGCAGACAAAATATGAGTAGCTTCGCGCAATTAAATAAAATAAGACCTGGGGATATTTACCATCTCTACATTCTCCTCTCAGTCACATGGTTATGCAGCCGATATGCTTAATACTAGTGATTAGCAAATTCAGTTGAAAATCTCTGGCATATTAGATCCTATTAGGAATCACTAACTCCTTAAACCATCATCACTCTCTAATAACCTCATCCTAATAATTGCGATTCATTATGTCCACTTGAGTGAGCTACTCACAATTTAATAACAAAAGGCCTTTTACTACACAGTTACTCCTCCTTCGATGAAAATTATTACACATGTAATTTAGATCATCAAGAAATTTGCCTTGTGAAGAGAGGTTCAAAGTTAATTCAATTCACCAATAAGCCATATAGTTCGATCTCGCTCTTCCTCTTATAAAGTCATACACATTACTCATAAGAAATTACGAATTTATGCTAGTTTGATTGTAGAATAAAACCTCACTAATTATATTAATCCAACAACCTGTTGAATAGAAGTGTGTATTTTTTTTATGCATCCTCGTATAAGAGCATTGCACGCCAGAGAACCACACTCAAACTGAGAAATTAGTAGGCGCCACAATGCCTGTTTATTTTATAATTTTCATCCCCCCCTGTGAATTCTCCCCAAATTATGGTTAATTTGGATATGGTTGAGGATCTTAAAAGCGAAGGTACTACTGCACAAAATGGGTTTTTGAACTCTCTCCCAGGTTGCCACTAGGAGTGTTCATCTCAATTTGTAATAACAAACTACATTATTTGAGGATGAAACACATCGTGTGAAAAAGTGAATAAACCACAACTCATTTTCTCCATCTACATCTGACCATGTTATGATTGATGCCAACAAAATAAAAAAATGTTCACATCGATAAACCATCAAATGGCAATCTTCCATACCTTGGAAATTAAACTCATTGGAAACATTCAAGAGTTTCCGTATCTTGACATCCCATACCAGCCCCATCCCGCCCGCTTTGGCCATTTAGATTCCATCCCCTCCCGCCCCACACTCAAAATCCCCACCGATAAAGTTTTACCAAGACACCCTACCGATACACCAATAACTGACTTCCCCGCGACGAATACACAGCCCGCCCCGCGTCCATCTTGTCTAGATTACCTCATTCCCAGCAGCTACACAGATTAACACTGTCTACAACCCCATCCTATTCATCAACCGGTGTAGCAGCTTCCAAGGATAACATTTTGAACAAGTATGTACTTGATCTTCAGCTATACGTACAAGCCACGATTCCTAAGTGTCAGAACCTGACCCCATTAGCCTCTTTATGCCACACTTCTGAAGCATCGCGGATAACCTCCAACTGGTCTCAGTTTCCCTCTCCTGCTGTAGAATTGGCAGAATTGCACTGCTAAGAGCCTTGCTTAACTTGAGGTGTTATGACGTCTCAATGAGCCTCCAATGCAGTTCTCGACCTCATACAAGGAACAACGGCCAAGGAGTCCTCGTATCAGAGCTGTTGTTGGCCCTGGTGAATTCAGCCATTAACCTCTTGACCGTGACTGAATACTAGTGAAATGTTCAAGCCGTCCTGAGAAATAGATCTCACGTTATGGGTCATGTGTTTAAGTATCAGGCTTGAAGGCGAACGGGCTGATAGCCTTGTGGTGTTTTTCTTTTATTGAGCTATGGTGGAAATGAACGAGTTACATCTCAGAGGAACATGGACTGCTTGACCGTTGGCCAGTACTTAAAGACTCATTTAGAAGGTCGTTCTCAATGATCCTTCTTTTATCTCTCGTCTTTACTCACAAATCTGGAATTACTAAACCAACCCATCCATCAAACAACGAAAACATAGGAAATCATGAGGATAAACCCGTCCTACAACCCTTAGGAAATGGGAAAATACTTAGAAATTTCCCTAACTAAACAATCTAACACAATAAAACAGAAACCACTAAAAACTATTGAAAGCCGATCTTAATTAAGGATGCACTATATAAGCACTACAAACTCCAACTAAGAAAAAATGCTTTCTGACTTGAATGTTTTGCTGCTTCTTCTTCTCTCCACATACCGAACCCCGTTACGCTCTTCTCTGTTAACGCTGCAAGGGCTCTTGCGATGGTGAGTGGAGCATAACAGTTTTTCAGCCTTAGTGTCATTATATATAGTTTCGCTGGTTTCGTATCATGAAAATACAGAGCACATGCAATAGAGCCATACATATGGATTTTCTGCATTCCATGCACTTAATTTCTCATGTCTCAAAGCATTTTGTCCCTATTTCATACTTTCTTGATTATAAACGCATCCTACTCCCCCCAAAGATCCTCTATAACATTATCCTTATCAATGTATCTTGTTGTTTGTACTTAAATTCACTTAAGAGCCCACGGACATCAGAAATATGATTGTTTACTCACTGAGCAGCAACCTTCCTCTTCTCCTCCATGTTCATTTCCCCACTCTATTTTTGGCCCTTAACAGTACAAGTGTCCCTTACTATATTTGGCCAATTACAAATGGATCACTCTCTTACACCTATATCCCATAAAATCTTCATTTTCTTTTATCCAAGGAAGTAATACCTTCTTTTTTAAAAGTATTCGGTACGTCATTTATATCAAATCTAGGCGGGTGCTCACAATTTATTGATAAGCAACTTCTGATCATAAATTAGTTGAATTAGCGGGGCTTCACTATTTGACCTTTTGTACTCCATGATGGGTATAATCTTTTAAGTGTTGAAATAAGGCTCTTAACCAACCATTTGTATTTCTCGTGTAGGCAATCGCCGAAAAGAGGTCGATTGGGTTTTACAAACTTTGATTTTTGCTCTTAGAAGAAATCAAGTTTCAATGATAAAAATGAGAAAGACCCCCTGGTCAGCAAGGAAAAGCACCGTACAACGAACCATATATTAATCACTTATGTTCACCAATAAAATACATATAATGAGCATGTATGAGCATACGATGATTACACTTTTCACAAAAAACACAACTTGAATTTTCAAAAAAAATTCTCATAACTTAATATGCTATAAGACACATTTCAATAACTATGATTTTATTACTAATTGTATATGGTTCTTCCTTCCAAAATTTCAAAAATCGAACATGGCAAAACACCATAACTTGCAAAAGGCTGTCAGCTAGTTTGATAGATTCCTGTCATGCCCCTGTCTTCAAAAAGTCACATTCCTCACTTCAGGAAAATCTTGAACACTTTAATATAAAGTAATAATCTCTGTGCTAGATAAGCTAGACTGTGTCTTCTTTCCGCAAATATTAAATTTTTTTTTTTATAATCCAAATTCAGCCCTATAAGTAATTCAAAACAACATTATAGTGTTAACTAATTCTGGTGCTCAACATATTATAGGAATCAATTGTGAAACACCTCACCGTGCTAGGCATAAAGTTTAGTTGAATATATGCTCTCAATATAAAAAATTTATGGCAAAATCTCCCAGTGCATTTTGCGCGGGAATAATTGCTCGTATTTTAATTAGTAATATATGTTACTTTATTTTAAAGACACTACTTCTATTCTTATAAATCCTTATCCACTAAGATGAAATAATAAAAATAAATCTAAAAAATCAATATTTAAACCTAGAAGCTTGTATTAGAAAATTTTCAAACTTTTACAGCACTTCTTATTCGTCCTATACTATCCACCAACTTAATTTTGATAAAAGTGAACAAAAGGATAGAGTGTTAACTCACTATTATAACTTTATAAGAAACTCGAATTTAATTGTTTACTTCCATTATAATTTGCTACTATGCAAATATAAATCAATTTAAATTAATTTAATAAAAGTTTTATCTGGTGAATTTATGCTAAGATCATGAGATCCACATAATGGTAAGTCTTTTAATTAGGTTATAAGTGATGTTATAAAAAAAAGAAAAGAACATTAAAGATTCAAAATTGAAATTATAAATAATATAGATTTTATATTTATTAATAAAATGAATATTATATTTAAAAATCTTATATATACAATACTATAAATTAATATAAATGATAAATATTACTTTTCTAGATTTAATAGAATAATAAAATTTATTTTTAATTCTATAAGACTGTATACTTATAAATTCTACTTTAATATATTGTTAAAATGTAATATTATTCCGAAATTAATCTATTCTTTTTCTTGGCTAATTCTAATTTACATTGCTGTTCGACTGTAAATATTATACATTTACTTGATTAGTTGATAAGATCTTCTCATTCATCTTGTTTCTACAAACAGAAATAAATTACAAAATCAACTAATAATAATAACTACTACCACACACAATTCCAAAAAAACATTACTTACAAAAAATATTCAACTATCTAGTATAATGATTGCTACAAAGATTCAAAATCAACATAACCATCTATATTAAATCCTGAAAAAATATCATAATAGTTAGAAATAATTAAGCTTTTCGTCAGGTTAATATCCAGTTCTTAGTTATCTCTTCCTTCTCTGCCCTTTTTTGCCTCCATCCTCAATTTTTTCCTGCTAAGTTTTCATTGGAACTTTCGTATTAATAATTAATATCAATCTTATCAATAAGGAGTAATGATTTTTTTTTTTATTCATATATATATGAATTCTTCTATTTCTTTCACGAAAAAGTAAAAAAAAAAATTCAACAAAGAGAAGAAAGAAAGTAAGACTAAAAAAACTTTACTTCACTCGATATTGCATTACCTCGTGAAAAGAACAGAAACGCGGAATTGCAAAATTGAAAAATTCTGTGTTTCAAATGACTTATCCATTCGCAGAAAGCAAAAAAAAAAAAAAAAAAAAAAAAAGCGGCAGACCAGCACAGAATGCATATGTTTTCGATATTTTTCTATCTAATCAGGTTGTCTTCAGCTATACTAAGTTACAGCCGAACCAAATGTTTCCAATCCAAGATTCAAGTCTATAAAATGAGCGTCTTAAAGCCCTCGCTATTCTAACATACATCCAAGGTGAAAACTAATATTATTTTTCAGTTTTCGTCTTTTCAAACATTGAAGACATAACGAAATAGAAGTTTCATATCTTATCGCAATATGTCCATCTCTATGTCTCTTCAATTATATTATGAACACGGTAACAGTTTGAATTTCAATGCCACTGTATGGCAACCAGTTGGCGGGTCACAATAAGGTGAGAGACACTTTATTGAAAATTCTCCATCATTTCATTATTATTACTTTCTTTAATGGTATTGGAGGTTTTTCATGGGGCTTGAAAATATAAATTGCAAGTTTTCTCACACTAATCACGCCTTAAGCCTTCTCTCTGGCTCACCTAATGATGAAACACAATGTGATCCGAGAGAACTCAAAACACGAGACCTACTCAACCTACTCAAACATTATTAATTGAAAAGGAGACAACCATCCGTGCCTGAGACAAAAATTCATTGTTTAAATTGTATTATTACAGTCTGATTCGCCTTTATTAATGAACTAACAAGATCATTCATTCCAATCCGACACAAATCGCAGTAAAAAGAAAAGAAATAAAAATAAAAATCTTAAATAGGAATCTCAATTATTAGGCAAACTACTACAATTTATAATACGTAAAATTTATTAGCCTGTTAGTTTGTGATTAAAATAAAAATCTCCAGCCAGTTACTTAGCAAATGGAATACAAATATAAGATTAGCTCTTCAGAACTAAGAAAATTAACTCGATTTTTTAAGGATCAATCATCAATTTTTCCGCAGCTCTCACAAACTCTTAAAAAAACAAATTGATATCGGCATCAATAATATTATTTATTTATTTATTTCATTAAAATGATAAATACGTTACTCAACCTGCGAAGTACCTATTCAGGGATATAATATTAAGCTAATAACATAAAAACCAATCCTAACCATAGGCAAAATGAGATCCCTGCTTTGCTTATATATTAAATCGCTAACATTAAAAAGCTTCCAGGGACTTGCTCTCCCAAGTGTAGCTTTTTCACGAAATCTGCTAGATCTTATTTGCATTACTATTACGCGAAACCTTCTCATCCTTCTTGGTGTTCACGCTTCGACACTTTACATGTCCCTTATTCAATCTATAACCTACCTATACCATTCTCCTCTTATTTTCTCTAGCGGTTTCATCTTAATCTAAGGCACTCTTCTCTTAACTTCTCTCTCTTCGACTTCTAATTCTATTTCACCATTATTGCCTTTCTGCAACTATCCAAAACTACATTATTGCAATTTATGTCTTTATTTTAACTCTAAATGTGTGTGATATTCAGTATTTCTTGGACATATATTATTTCCACTTTGTATGAATAGAATTTGGATAGGCAATGGTCCATTGGTTTCAGTTCCAAAATTGACAGCAATTTACTGTTATTATCGTCTTGTCCTGACGAAATTTGTAGGTAAATATGAGAAGAAAGACAATAAGTAGTGACTCAACGGGCATATTGGTCGGTTTCATGCTAGAAAACCCAGTCGCTTGAGAATGTTCCTCCGTGCGGGCCCTTGCTCCTATCTTGAACTTGAGGCCGTCTAAATATCACCGCTGCCACTACCATCTCAAATTTTCTCATGGTCTTGCTTTCTGATGGATTCTTAAGGTACGGTTCTTACATTATATTTCTTTTCTTTTCATTATTATTATTGTTGACATTCCTTGGAAGACATTGAAGATTTCATGTCTAGGTGGGTATTCTATGTATTTTTACTTTTGTTAAATTAATTTTCTATTTTATAATTTCCCTCGCCTAATTTGTAACATTCCATCAACATACAATAAAACCCTTCCATTTTTCTGTTTTTTCACAATACTCAATAAACTTTAGTATAATAACATTATATTGCTTTTTTTTTTTATCTACTCCTCCATTGCTACAGGACCCACCTATAACCAGCCTCTACTCATATAGTAAATACCCTACATACCATTATCATCCATTAATTCTGACACAATTAAATTGACACATTTTTTAAAGTTATCCTATAAAAAGATTTCTATACAGTAATTGAAATCGCACACATTCACGTCCCTGCGAAGCACTAAATAATACTTGCGTTTAGGGTTGGTAAGGACGTCTATGATCAATGACTATTCGTACCTAATACCTATATACCCTAATATTATAAGTTCTTCTTTAGTATACTTCTATTAATCTCTGGCATTTGTTATATTACTCTTATTTGTTCACTCCAGGCACCTTCTTAGACTATATACATATAATTAATTGGAATGACGGGAAGTTTCTGACACGGTAGTGTTAACTAAAATCAGCGCGCAGTCCTGTGCCACTTGTCGCGAAGTATGGTGTCCTGCCGCTTCATAATTGTAGGTTTACATTGAGGGCAAACAGCCTATGTGTGATATAGAAGGGAAAGTTCTTTTTTTATATTACTTGCACCAGTTATTAGATTCGCTCCATTTTACCGGGTTGCGGCAATCACCTGAGACTACTTTACTTATTCGTCTTTAGAGCTAAAAAAGGCACTAGCTTAGGAAAATTTGCATATGTGCCATTAGTATCGAATCTCATACCTAAACCAGGGTGATCAAACTTGCAAATTTGCTTTCCATAAGCTTGCTCACGAACAACAATCTATTGTTAATCACATTACAACCCTCTTTGTGTATAAATTGTCAACTACATTTTCTGCTATTATTTTTCACAGATGTATGGATAAACCCCTCAAGTAATTCATAGATATTTATATGTTGCAATGAAGTATTATATTAAGTACCCGAATGGTTTAACCTATTTTTCCTGTCAAAGATGGGACTTGAACATGACATTTACTAACTTACTATCATGACATAAATTTTTAAAAAGCAGATTGAAGTAAATTGTAGATTATAAATGGCATAATAAATCATGTAATAAATATATGTAGTGCAAAAGTGGACAAAGACATCAACAAAATAAAATATGAAGGATTACAATCTTTAAGTCACATATACAAAAGTTTCATGAAATTCACTTTATGAAGGTTTAAATTTCTGTATTTGATATGAAAAAGAAATAAAGAAATTAACTTCTTTGAATTATGAAACATAATCTAAATTCTAAAATTCTAAAAATTATATATGCAATAGGCTACTTTAAAAAAATGAATTTAAGTTTTATTTTAAACTTTATTATTAACATGCAAAATTTGATTAAAAAAATATTTTATCACTAGAATTACGTTTCTAAAATGCAATTGCACATTTTAAAATTAAATAATATATACATAAAAGAAGTGTAATAATATAACTCAAGGTTAACTATATAAGAAGAAGCACCATCTATAAGTTATTTTAATCAGGCATCATGTTTTAAAATAGATTGCGATCGCTAACTTTTATTATGACGTGAACTTAAAATCCTTCTTCGCCCGTAATCCCAGTAGCTAGAATAATTGAAGAGCGTTTATGGCTGCTGCTTGAATTATTCTTTACTTATCTTACATCATAGAAATCCTATCTGAAGACGCAGAGGAATCTATCAAGATCAACTTAAGACCATACTCGCCTAAAACATGTAAAGAACTACATAAGCAACCTAATGAAAAAACAGGCACATGCAAAAAAAAAAATAATATCAACTAGATCTCATATAAAAGAAAGATAAGACCCAGAAAAGATTCTTGTATTTATTGTTACCTGATAGGCATCAGTAGCGCTGTAAGTTACAAAGCATTGAGGGCTCTCTAAGCATCAAAAGATGGTCTTGAATAGTGACAGCCCCTTTTTGCCTATTTTTCTTTGAGAGAGCTTTAGCTGAATGTAGGGATCGTCTAAATTTCTCAACTAATAATGGAAAAATGATCCAAATATACGCGAAGCGCCGTTCTACACCTCTTGTCTCTCTCTCTTCTTCTCTCTACTTTTGTCTGCTCTATTCTCTTTCTGATCATGTAAGCGATAAACAATATCAACTCACTCTACTCCCAATACTCATCTTAGCTATTGGCCTGACTCACGTACGCAATTGGTTTTCCTGATCTACTCGAAAAGTTTAAAAGTAAAAGACATAGTTGGACACACTTATTCTCTACTAAAATCTAGCTAACCGCGAAGTTCATCGTCCTCCTTGAGTTTGGAACAGACACTAAGAAAACTCTTAGAGAGTATATCGACTCCACAAAAACATTGCTCACCTTCCCCGCATCGCGGTGGCACCTACTTTAATCAATCAAGACACAAGATTTGCAAATACCAAGGCTGCACGTCAATCCAATGATAGCAACACAGTGTTGCCAAGCTTGTGCTTTCTCATCACAATCTGCAGAAATGCTCAAGAAATTTAGAATCCTACTATTAAGCATTAAATCCATCGGAGCTACTTCGATATTGGAAGAAAAAAGGATGGTGTAATGAAACTTCAGATAATTCCCATTGAAGGTCTACAAAATCTTTGCACCTCTTGTTTATTTTTGGATGAGTTGACAAGCTGTCTTATTCAAAAGTTGAGTTAAGAAGTTCTTTTTTTTTTTGTCTAAAATATGCATTGAATATTCATTGTCCAGGAAAAAAAACGAAATATATTCATCAGATATAAATACTCAGCGAAGTACGCCAAGGGTATCTACAACCTCTTGCCACTCTCTCCCACGCGAATCCCTCCTTCAATTATTCTACGCATACGACCTTCCTCCTATCTAAGTCAGCATGATCCCTATAAACAATCCTTCCCATAACATCTATTATCACGATCTACCCTCCCTTCCGTCTGGTGCTCGCGTATCCATCTATTAATATATAAATTCACTCATATCTACCTAGTGTATTTATATCTAACACCATCTGTTTGCTAAGCCATAAAAATTGCAAAATGACCAATCTTGCAATAAAAGCGCAACTGGACATGATTTAAGGGTGCTAGACAATCTATAGAATTTTTCAAAGACATTGTTAAAACTAGATAAACTGAACTAGGAAATATAATTGCTCACAAGGAAAAACCGGTACAGGGATAACTGCATTTCATTCGAAATTTGAATGTTCGATTAGATAAATTGTATTTTCATGATATAAAAGTATTCTAATTTATATGGTGAAAGCAGCAATGAATGTTCCATGAGAAGGATCTACTATCGAATTATTGATTTTACAAGGCAAACCTTGATTTAGTTATATTCTCTAATGATTTCGATAATCTGTTGGTATGATGTAGAGTACTTTTACTCTACAAATGTAATGAAGAAATAATCCAACATCAATGAGATTAGTTCAATCAATTCAATTTCTGATAAGTGAAAGATAATTTTTGGCAGGTTGCTATAAATGAGCTGATAGAAGCTATCCGTTCTTTGTGGTAGTGGTGTGACATAAAAACTAGTATTCTTCAGCACACACACACACTATTACTTATATTTTAAAAAAAAAAAAAAAAAAAAGAAAAAAAAAAAATAAGAAAGAGAGAGAGGAAAATGCCTTTATTTATTGTTGTCGTAAAGATATATATTTTAGGAAAATGAAGTTTCAAATTATACTAGAATAAACTGTGCATATATACCCCTTGCTCCGACGCCACACAAAAGGGTCTTCGGCATCATCATGTGTCCAGAATACATTCAAGTCAATAAACCAAGTAGCCCAATGTGAAACCATGCCTTCCATTAGCATAATTGTGATTAACATGCCTGAGAAAAAAAAAAAAAAAAAAAAAAAAAAAAAAAAAAAAGAAGAGAGAAGAGGAAAAATGCCTTATTTATTGTTGTCTAAGATAATGTTGGAAATAGAAGTTTCAAATTATCTAGTAAACTGTGCATTTACCTGGTGGAGTGCCACAACAAAGTCTTCGATCATCAATGTGCTCTACATCAAGTCCAATAAACCAAGATCCCAATGAAACATCCTCATTAGCATACTTGTGTAGAACATGCCTGAGATAATTGTCCACAATAGCTATCACAATGCAAGAACATAACACCAAATAGGCAATACTATCAAAGAAAGCACTCATAAGCCTGCATCTTACATTTCAAATGAAATGGAACTTACTGGTTTATTGATATATACGTAGCCAAATCTTTTGAAATTGCATATAGCTGTCCAGTAGCATGGCGGAAGTATTTATTTCCTGCCTCACCAAATTTCCAATACTCTGGTTCATGATATCTTACTCCCCTGTTGAGTGAAATCAGCAGTTAATAATCTACTACTCAATTACTTTCTTAAAATTCTTCGCGAAATGATTAAAAAAAATTAACTTACTTTTGATTAAGTACAGGACCAGATTTCATGCATCCAATGTATACCCGTTGTTTCTTTCGATGTCTAACTAGAGTTTCTCCAAGTGTTGCTGCATCAACTTACCAGCAAATGGATTAGCATTGCAGAGAAGTATGAAAAACAAATTACCACAAGATGTTTAACACAATAAAACAAATCTTCATCCTGATAGGAACTAAAAAAGGCCATTAATAGTAACTGTCATATGCTAGAGGCTTTAAAAAATTTAAAGGACCTAAATTTTTTACATATGAGTACACATATAATTGTTCTCACGTCTTTCCACATTGATTTTTGTTTCTCAATTGCAGAAAAATAGTACCACGTTAAACAACACCTTCACCTAATTATATCTCCCACTAACAAAAGAAGTATTGAGAAGGTATATATTGTTGTACCTATATTTACATGGACATCATCATCAACTTTGACATAGAAATCTGCATCCCACAAAGCAACAGCAGTAGCAAAATATATCTTTGTTTTTGCAGACAATTCAAGGTACCCTTCAACATGGTCCTGCTCACAAGATAGAATCACAAACATTAGAACTCATGTACTTTGCTTTTCCCCAGACTTCCCCTTTTTACCCCTTTAAGTGAACATAGTTTTAATGAAATATAAAACATAGACGAATAGATTACAAAAGCCTTACCAATCTCAAAAAATCTCCATGCTTTTTATCCTCTGCTTCAATTGCTCTGTCCAAAATGCCTCCAGATGTGGCACTAGATAACATAAAAATAGTTTTTTAAATTATATTAAATCCATAAGAACATTTCTAGAGAGCATAATTCAGAAGTGGCACATTTCTCCAAAATGCCTCCAGAGCATAAGCACATTAAATCTATTAGTTTTCAGTTATGTTAATCACATTTCTAGAGAGCACAAGTATAATTCATAACTTTCACGAGACTCATCAATGTTTACTTGACGTTTAGAAATAAGATGGCATTCAAAATTTTGAAACTATTTCAGATTAATTTCCATGCACAGCTGATAAACTTTGTCTCAGAGACTGATATACAATAATGATCCCTTGTAAATAAACTCTGCTGTTTAGTCATGTAGATTGAACATTCTGCTGATGATAAAATGAAGTGTACTGTGTATATAAATATCAATACCGATCAAGCTTGTGAGAAAGTGACCAAAAGTAAGTTCTATATTTCTAACAATTCCCAAAAGTAAGTTCTATATTTCTATATTATACCTTTACCATGTTCCAATATAAGAAGTTGGAACACATTTCATGAGATCCAAAGTCATTTTATGCGTATAATTATTCCAGAAAGGAAAAACTTGTCACCTTATCTCAAACGTTATGAAATATGTAATTAATTCTTGATAATAAAAGCCACGTCCATGGGAGGCCAAATGAGCTGAATGCTCCAGGTAAGGTGATCATAAGCATTAGTATTCAAGGCTATATGTTGGCAAGCCAATTTTTTCAAGTTTTTTCCAGTACCCACCAAGATACATCTGGTCATTCAAGAAAGATGACTTTGATGATATCATGTGTTTAGTGAAGACCATGACCTAGAATACATTAGCTATACTGAATTAAATCGATTTATATATACCTCACAACTTGAAGAGATAATACGCATAAAAATTCTAATTAAAAAATATTAATATTCATCCGTACAAAGGCCAGAACTTTCAGTTCTACTTAAGGGACTGGCAATGTGACATATCAAGATAGAAATTCTAGCACAAAATGTACCTCCACATATTCAAATCATAAAATGAGATTAGAACTCTCACCTATGACCAATGACAAAACGAACAATGATACCCTTCTCTTCTTCCAGTTTCCTCCTTTTTTCACCTAGTATCAATAATTTTTCAAATAAACCATTCAAAAGGTAAAGATATCTAACCAGCAAACAGAATGGCATAAGAATATTGATAAGAAAGAAGAAAAGAAGCAAATGAACAATCTATGAACCTTGTGGCATCCATGTTGCACGAACTGAATCTCTTCTTTTCCTGCTACTGAAAGCAGTATTAATTCCAATCACCATCAAATACCTTCTTTTACCAGGTGATCCAGTCTTCTTCAAATCCTCTGACAAAGGAGAGCCACTTAGTATGGACTCCTGTGCCGCCCTTGCAGCAGCCAATTCCATCTCTAAATTTGAGATAGTCTTATCTAATGTGCTATAATCCACTAGTATGATTAGCTTGGTACTCAAAATAAGTCTTTAAAGAACAGTTATGAGCATTTATAAGCTATACTCACTGTATGGCACTATGAGTCTTGTACACTTCCCCAATAATATCTTTAGAGTCACGCCTCACTTCTTTCTGATGCAACTAATGGGGCAAATCAGACAAAAAACAAACATTTGAATGAGGAAATTAAAGAAGAATACTAATAATAATATTAGATAAACGCCTGGAAATGTTTGAGTAAATTTGTCAGCTAGACTAAAAGAAAATCTTGAAATAATAATAGAGATAGATACCCACAGTTTTAATTCCACAACCCTCTGAAACCAATTTTAGTTTATCGGCTTCCATGGCGGTTGTCCGCGTGATACCTTTGGACTCAGGAACTGCCCACATCCTGTCACCATTTTCTCCAATTGTCATCATAAATTAAAGTGCCAACAACAATTGACCTCAATGAAATTTTGATCACAATTTGAATTTAGAAAAACAATAATAATAGTAATAATAACAAGCATGTAGGTAATTTTGATGATAACATTTATCCTATATAAATTTTGACTGCAACAGAATTCAGAAAATGAATTAAATGCTAACAGATCTTCTCTTCCTGCCAACTGGTTTATTCTAGTGTTTATAAAATGGCTAATTCAACAATTTTATCAGGCACTTGCAGTCACAACTACAATATATTGAATAAAGATAATGACAATGTACAACGAGAGCCAGAGATTTTTCTATCCATTAATGTAGAAGCAGGTTCAATAAATAGCTGGAGCTATTTTTTCCAATTTTTCCAGCAATAACCAACACCCAAGAAGGGAAAAAAATAAAAAATAAAATAAGAAAAAACATTTGAAGTAAAATGAAAGTGGCTTTGACTTCTTTGTTTAGACCAGAATAAACTTGCCCGTAAAATTAATAAATAAAAGATAGAAAAAAGCAAAAATAACACTGCAAACGTTGATTCTACACAAGACTCTAAATTTGGATCTCAATTAATAGACCTCCAAAAAAAAAAACCCAGAAATTATAAATTCAAGAAAACCTTCCAAAACATGAAGATTCCAAATAATTCAAGAGGCACCATTTGATTAAAACATACGTCTCCTACCACATATAGATCTCAAAAGAAACCAATAGACTCAAAATTTGACAAAAATAGCATGTACCGTCCTATGAAAATATTGAACTAAAGTAAATTGGATAAAAAAAATCCTCACATAACAAAACAACCTTCACAAAGAATTGCACCAACTGAAAGTTCATTGAAAAAGGGGAAAAATTAGAAAATTAAGAAATATACACCTATTGGTGAATAGCATTCCAGCACAGAAACAACACAAACAAAGAAAAAGAGTCCATTTCTGTGATATAAAACTTTTAGAAGAACTCTGCTCTCCTCTGCTCTTCGAAGACATTCTTCTTTCTTCCTTCTATTTGTTTTTCTTTCTTAATGTTTACAAGTCCTCTCTTCTATTCACAGACCAATAGCTTCTTTAACAGAAAACCCATCTGAAAAGCAAAGAATAGAAGCCGAATCGAAGATACCCAGAAAGAGAAGAAGCAAAAGGAAAGGACTTGGGCAAAATTTGAAAGACGAGAACATGAACAAGTTTTGAGACAGAGAGGGAGAGAACAGATAAAACAGAGAAGGTGCTCTGTTTTCTTATTTTTAACTTGTTAATGTTAATGTTTTTGTTCTTTCCTTTATCCTTTTAGCTTTGTATATATTGTTCTCTCAACAAGAACAAATTGTGGGGAAAAAAAAAAAAAAAGAAAAATTAATTGACAAGAAAAAGGAAAATTCTTCATCTCTGCTTTGCAGGCAAGGGACGTTGAACAGAAGTGAGAAGACCCACTACTAACCGCTCATTCTTTGTTATTATTCTGAATTTACCAAACTTTCCTTGTCAGACCTTCCTCATTTATTAACCCTGACTCTGTGTCTGAGTAAAACAATCTCTACTGCAGTACAGTGTTTTTTTCTAAAATAAATTTTAAAAAAAGAGTTTACTACGTTGACATTAATGCCCCTGACCCTACTATGGATTTGTTTGGCAACGATAGCCCTTTTAGTAGCTATTAGTTGTTGTAGTAGAGAAATTTTTAAGTAAACACAGTTTTCGACATCGACTGTAGGTTCACCCAATGAAATAAAGTGACTTGTTTTTTTTAGTTTATTTCCTATTAATTCTTTCACGTATTCCTTTTGGTTAGAAATGAAAAACCTATTGCCTAGGAATTATTGATGTGGAACGGGAAAAAGGATGTAGCTTTATTTCATTGGATGAGCCTACAGTTGACGTAGTAGATTCTAACCAAATAGAAAATGTGGAAGAATTTAGAAAAAAAAGTAAGTTGCTCATGTGGCTTTATTTCATTGAATGAGTTTATAGTTGATATGGTAAACTAAATCTACCTAAGAATTTCTCCAGCTATTAGCTATCGGCAAAAATTAACTGTTTTTGGTAATTACTAGATGTTTTAGTATCTTTTAGTCATTTTAATAGCTAGTACCTATTTGAATATATTTTCACAAAATGCTAAAACTATAGGGTTAATTTTTTATAAAAGGTTACTTTAACCTCTAAAAACTAATATAGCGTCTAGCGTTTTTACTAATAAAAAAAAAACTAAAAACTACTTAAAAATTTATTGTCAAACACGGCTTTTAGCTGATATATAGCAATTTTAAATTAGAAGTGTGCAATTTAATTAGCTGTTTAACTTTTTTTTTTTTTTTTTGACATTAGCTGTTTAACTTAAAATCATAAAAAATGACAGAAAGAAAAACACAATGGATATAATTGTCAAAAAATTTAATTAAACATTAAAAGCCAAACACTAAATGTTAGAGTGTTTAATGTTTCATAAAAAACTCTTTCAACCTCTAAAAGCTATGTTATCGAATGTTATTATGGAATAGGGCCTTAATTTCTTTTATTTTTTTATTTAAAATAATAATAAGCATTTTTATCGGAATTTTTGATAAAAATAATATTTTGTAAAAACTATTTGGTGAAACTAAAACTATTTAAAAATCTAATACTTCTCCGCTCATAGATATGGATGGCAATTTTATCCTAATCGCGGGTACCGATCTAATTCAATTCTTTTGGCTGATTTGAATAAAGAATAAATGGATTTGGGCCGGTTCAAATTTAAGGACTTTGGTATCCTCTATCTATTACCTATTTAATTAATATTTCAAAAATATTTTAAAAAATTATTTTTAAAAGAAAATTATATGTACACATTTTTAATTATAATTAATACTATAATTATATTTAATGTTTATATTATATTTTGTATTAAATCAAAATAATAATTTTATAATTTATTACCTACTTTTATTTTTGAAAAATTAAAAATAAAAATATTTTTAATGTTAAACAGGTATTTAAATGAATTTGGGTATTTAAAAGAGTAATCATAATTGAGTTTGAATAGTTAATTTATAATCAGGTCTATATTCGAATTCGAGTAGTGTATTTTAAATTGGTACCCAACTCATTGTCATCCCTATCCATAAAGAGAGAAAGTTGCATTAAAGTCATCAATTCAATTGGTGATTTCAATTCAACATAAAAAGTAACTTGCACCGATCAATAGGCAGCAAAAAAGAGTAACCAAATAAATAAATAATAAATTAAATTAATAGTTTTAATAAAAAATTAATTATCAAATGGCTTGAATTCTATTTTGTGTGTCAAGTGGATTTCCTGTTTCACTACTCATTTTTGGGGAATCTTAGAACAACTTACATTAATTGAGACTTCAAAATTTTATGCACTAAAACCATCAAATAATGTGTGTGTTTTAGTAAAAGAAATATTTTGAGTAAATAAAATTTTTTTATTAACAAAATACTATTATCTTGTGACCGGTCACATTCCATATTTACATTAAAACCATCAAATAAATTATATATTAGTGGCATATGCCAAGGCATTGCCTAGTGTAGTGATGGAGATAGGACCCTATGGTCATGGAGCCCACTCATATATAATACTCAAACTAATTTAAAGGGTTCACAAACTATTAACTCAAAATTTTTTTATACTTAAAAAGGCATTCAAACTAATTTATGGGGTTCACAAATTATAAATATAACAATTTAAGGGGATTCACTTTGTGAAATATATTAATAATTGTTAAGAAAAAAAAAAATCTCAAGTCAGGGGGTGGACATCAACTGTATGTGCCTCTGCCACTGGCGTAGTGATAAGTGCATGTATGACCTAATAATAGACTCAGATTCAAATCCCTTTTTCCTAACACTCAAAAAGAAAATTTGTGTTATAGTGAAAAGTCATTTGATAATTTAATTTTATTAAAACCAGCAATATTTGGTGTTTTTAATGCAAAATAAAAATTACTGTTTATTCTTCTAATTTATTTTTGCTTATTAATGATCAATACTAGGTACTTTTTATGTTGTACTAAAACTGCCAGTTGAGTCGGTGGTTTTAATGCAAACATTCTCGATCCGTGGTAAGATAAATATGAAATTTAGAAATAGTTTAATTTGATATTACAGTGGTAAATTGTTTTTATAACAGTATTATTTTTGTAAAAAACTCATGTCTGAGTAAAAAAAAAGTTTTAATTACATATACATATGTATGTAATAAAAAGGCAAATTAAATATAAATGAATTATGAAATGTGTCTATGAAATTTGTAAATAATAAATAATAAATATAGAGAATGAATAATATAAAAAATGCAAATGAAAAAGAGAAAAAAAAAGGCAAATATTGTCTTTAAAAAATTAAACATTTGTTGTTTACTATTTATATGAAAGTACATAATTGCTTATGCATTACAAGATCAATAACAATGTTGCGCGAACTGAATCTCTTCTTTTCCTGCTACTGAAAGCAGTATTAATTCCAATAACCATCAAATACCTTCTTTTCCCAGGTGATCCAGTCTTCTTCAAATCCTCTGACAAAGGAGAGCCACTTAGTATGGACTCCTGTGCCGCCCTTGCAGCAGCCAATTCCATCTCTAAATTTGAGATCAATAACAACATGGTTAAATATATACTAATCAATGGTTTCAGTGCATTTCGAGTTACATAACATCTAAAAATAAAAATAAAATTGAAACCATCCTTCAAACTAGCAGTTTTAATGTAATAATATTACTTTCAATGAAATTGGCAATTTGAATGCATTGAAAATCTCTTTTGTGAATTATTTCAAGTTCAATATTAGATAAAGGAAATAGTTTGTCTCATTATATGAATTAAATTTTATCAAGTTTGTCTCTTTTGTGAATTATACTTTGCAATTTCAAAAGACATTTGCTTTGCAATTTGATCATGACCATAGAACATGAAATGGAAAAGCATTGTCAGGGACTGCAATTAATTTCCTTTATAAATGAATTCTGTAACTGAAAATCACATTTCTACCAATTCCTTCTCTACTTGGAAAGCGATTTTCAATATTAATACCTAACGCATTGCAGATCATGCTTCGGTATTTTAGTATGCTTTGACAGTCAAAAAAAAAAAAAAAAAAATAAAATAAAAAAAAAAGAATTGAAGTTTTACTGTTAAAAATTTACGAAAATTTATTTAAAAAGTATATGGCTATAGAGCTTGCGATTAACACTTCAAAAGGAAAGAAAACGATTCTTATGGCAAAAACAGTTTAGAACAATTATGTAAAAGTAGAAGTAGTTTTAAGAAGAGTAGAGACACAAAAATGGAAAAGAATAAACCATTTTTTTAATTCAATTTAATTAACTATATTAAATTAAAGTTGATGATTAAGTTTAAAAGGAAAGGTTATCCTTGTATTCAGTCAAAAAAAAAAAAAAAAAAGAGTTATTTAAAATTAGAAAATTATTTAAAAGTTATGTTGATGCATAAACTAAAAGGAAAGAAAAACATTTCTATGCAAAAACATTTAGAAAATTAGTAAATAAAGTAGTTTTAAAAGAGTAGAGACACACAAAAATGGAAAAGAATAAACATTTTTTAATTCATAATTAACTTATTAAATTAAATTAATGATAGTTAAAAGGAAAGTTATCTTATTATCTTGTTCCATCGGGCCCTTTTAAGATATAAACTCATCAGTATACATGAGCATTTGGTTTATTAGTGTCCGCTAATTCGATTTAGATCGAAACGAATCAATATAATTAAATATGTTGAAATTTTTTATTTAATTTGGACTAAAATCAAATATGTATAAAATCAAATCAAACCATATTTATTATAGTTTCGAATTCAAGTTTAGCCGAACTAGAAAGGTAGGGGACAACAACCTCCTGCAAATAGACAAAAGATGCTTACCGAGTCTTCTTGATTCGGTTCAAATTTAACTACTTTTCATAGGTTTAAACTGATTTTTTTTGATAAAAATCAAACCAAACTGAAAATTTTAATTTTTCTATCAAAATCAAAGCAAAAAACTAATTGACTCAACCGACTCAGTTGGGTTAGATAATTCAATTTTTCCAAATTGTAAACAGCCAACTTACTAATTTAATCATTTCATCCCTTTAAGTTTTTTCAAACTGGTTCACCAAATGCTCTTTGTATATATATATATATACATACATTGTTCTTAGAAGTGAATCTCTAATATCTGAAGAGAAAGTTACCTTTTGCTACATTAGTGGCATTGTAAAGGGACTTGAGGAGTAAGATTCTTTTCTCTCTTTGTTTTTTAGCATTTGGGAGTTAGATTCGGTTATATCTCCTTGTGGTACTTAATTTAGATAGGAGGATGAGATTGAGAAGCACATGAACAACAAGACAAAAGATACCTAACCGCTATTTATCACCATTCACCAATCAACCATCGCATGGTAGACTAGACTGTAGAGATAAGGGTATAAAGGCCATTAGTGTTCCTTCAGAAATGGGGCTAATTAGGTATCCTCCTCCATAACTTGTTAATTTATATTTTTCCAATGTCAAATGATTTACTGCATTTGGTAACACTTCTTAATTTCTTGATGTGTGTGTCTATGTATTTCACTAATATCATCGGATCTATATGCTATTTGTTGAATGCTTTAAATTTGCTTTTGAAATTTACGCAATTTGTTTGTAGCATATTTAAATTTGTAGAAGACATATCATAATTCTACATTTTACATTTTAATAATAACTATTATCAAAAGAAAATATAAAAGTGCATAACTATGACATATCATGATTGAACTCTTGCAAAATTATTTTTTTTAGCGATGTGCATAGTTATTTCTGAAATGTGAAAGTGCATGATCATAATGGATCCCCATAAACTTAAGAGTACCACAAGGCAAATCGCATAAACTTCAAAAATAAATCTATGCATTTTATTGAATATTTTTGCTATATTACTTATTATTAAACATTCAAATTCATAGCTCATCGAGTCTACTCTAGTTGATTTTCTTAATGTTTTGTAAATATCATTCAAAAAGAAATGTCATCTCTCTTTGACCCATTTTTAACCTCCTATAAATAAAAAAATCAAACTTCTACCTTTGGGTTTCCCCTCTTCTTTCAATTTATTAATTAAGAGTTAAATGATTAATAATAAATATTTTTTTAATAAATAAATAGCTAGAGCCAATGAATTGTACCCCGATTAATTATTAAATGTTTTTTTAAAATTAAATAGTCACGGAATTGGTTCTTCATAATTTTTTTTAGTATTTGTAATCAAGTATATTTTCTAATTAATTCATGTATATTAAATTTAAATAACATCTATGTATGAACTTTTTTTTTTAAGAAGACCTCTATGTATGAATTTGATTGCACATATTTCTCTAATTATATATGTCTAATGAATATATGAGTGTTATTTTTGGAGTACATCGAAACAAGCAAAGATCAAACTCTAATTAGTAACAAAGGAAGATCTCATTTTCGAAATTTGACTCTCTAGAAAGTCAAATAGAAAGAAAAAAGAAAGGGCGTATAAATAAATTCATCCCATAAGTTTATTATTTTAATTTTATGGCACCCTTAACTTTTATTTTAATTCATTAAAAATTTCAACTTATAAAATTATATCTATTAAACACTTCAATTTTCAAATTTATTTTATTGAACACTTCAACTTGCAAAATACTTATAAAATTATATCTATTAAACACTTCAATTTTCAAATTTATTTTATTGAACACTTCAACTTGCAAAATTAGATCAATTAAATACTTATTAAAAAATTGAAATTTATGTAAACTACTGTTCCAAAAGTCATGCTAACTATGTATCAAGTCGATATTTTGTAGATAAAAGGCAAAAACTCTAAAATTATAGATATTAATGTCGAAAGACGTGTAATATTATCAGAATTTACAAATTTAAATACATGATAGATCCTTCACAAAGTTCAGGGTGCACCAAAATATTAAAGTTACAAAGCTATGAGGTGAATTTATGTATTTAGCTAAAAAAATAATAATAATAATAAACACGAAGAAGTTTATGGCATTGCCATTAAACAAATGTTACTAGTTCTAATATCCAAGGCACCCCTAAAAAATAATTTTAAAAAAAAAAAAAAAAAACAAAGCAGCAGACAAATCACACATGGACAGCTAAAGCTGTGTTTGGATGGAGGTATAATATAAGAGGAAAAAAAATAATTTATCCTTTATTGACCCAATATGTAAAATTCCTCTTTAATTTTAGGGTTTTATTTATGACACCCTAAATTTTGATAGACTCATTATTTTATTTAATGAAATTGCAATTTTTGTTATAAAGGAGCACCTTCAGAGGCATGATGGATCTCTTGAAAATTTTATAGTGACATAAAAATAAAACTATAAAATTCTGGGGCAATTTTATGCATTGGGTCTCCCTTTGTTACGATATATTTTAAGATAATTGCAAAGATTAAAAAAATGCATATATAAATTTAATTTTTAGAAAAAAATTAAAATTAATTAAATTACATTTTATCAATTTTCTAAATAATTCATACTTGTTTTTTAAAAATTTATTGTATTCCGTATCTATGTTGCGTCGTGTCTCATATCTTGTATCTCATATTCATGTCTATACAACCCAGGTAAATTGTATTTATTAATTAACATTATATTATTAATTAGGTGTGGTCAAATTGATCTTTTTATCTTTTATAGAAAATATAAAAAATAAAAAATTTTAAATTATTTAAATTCTTTCCATAATAAAAATTATTACCAATTTAATTAATATTATTCAAAATAGAAAGCTGTCCCTGGAGTATTATATTACTGCGGTCGAGTGTGCGTTCATGTATCAAAATCAATAAAGAAGGGAACAAGAAATGAGGCTTGGAGTTATGGAGATCCAAAAAAATAAAGAAGAGAACAAGAAATAAGGCTTGGAGTTTGGAAATGTTGGTGAACGACACGTGAATTAGATCTAGCAGCTTAATACGTGGCAAATTCCAACTGGGAAGATTACCATACCATGTCCATTAATCATGTGACGAATTGCACTTTAGCTCACGTGGACGCTGTAACAGTTTGCATGGGACAGGGCCCACCTCACGAGGAAACCTGACACGTGCCATCATGTAGTTAACATGCACTAAATTTTAGGTTACTTCTTCCACTAAAAAGTGACATCCTTCTGCCTATTCACCTAGATTTGATTTGGGACATCTCCTCTGCTCTGAGCAGGCCAACTTCATTGTTTAAAAACTTTTGTTTGACTAAATATTTAAAATTAGAAACTGAAACTTAATTGATGAACCGAAACTAGATTCTTTCAGTTTGATTTTTCGATTTTAACCCTGCTTTACTTACCACTAATTTACAGTGAAATTTATTTAATTCAATTAATCGATCAAGATCAAGCACAAGTACAGTGAAATTCTAAACAGACTTTTTGAGAAAATATTAAATATTTGCAACCATTCATAACATCGAGAGAGTTGCCCTATTGGTCGGTTTGGACAAACCCTCACCGTAGATAGAATGCTAAAATTGGATTAATTTAATACATATATACGTATTATTTATTTTATATTCTGGAGATGAATGAATCCTGTTGTGTAATTCAAAAAATACCCTTTTATTAATCTATTGTGAGGATTAAGATAAGATGCACATATCACATTAGTTTGTTTTTTTTTTTTTTTGGGTTTGTGCATAATTGACGTAAGGCACTGTATATTCAATTATTAATTTAACGATAATTTGTAATGTAATCTATTTTAGACAGCAATCTGTCCATTTGCAATTTTAGACAGTCCTTTTGTCTTTAATAGCAGATAATTACTGAGGAAATTTTTATATTATCTTTTTAACTCTTATTTTTTAGATTGTGGTCTAATTAACAACTCTTAAACTAAAATTCAATAGTTTTGAAAGTGAAGTTTATTGTTTAATTTTATTATTTTTATTATTTAATTTTATTGTTTATACTGTTGGGTAGCGTGTTTATATTAGTGTTTGAAGATTGAAAAAATGAATTGTGAAATGTTGGCATTACTCACTTAACATTTAGCTTTGTTAGGAAAAGAGAGAAAAGAAATATTGAAGGAAGGTAAGTAACTGAGCAAAATAATGAACAACTGTCAACTTTTTTTTCCATAATTATACTTGTTTTCCACTTTTATATTTGGATAAATTAAAATAAAAAAAATTTTATTTTCCTTTGTTTGATCAGGGTAAAATTTTATAGAAAAGAAAATTATTATTAAAAATTAACTATTATGTCTTCACTTAAATAATAGAGTATTTACAAAGGTTTAAAGTTCATTAATTAATTTGGAGTATTTCGGTAATTTAATAGAATTCAGTCAGATTTTCACTTTTCTATATTTTTTCTCTCCAAATTGGAGATATTTAAAATATATGGCCCTATTGGACGTGTAAAATATTATTTCTTTCAATATTTTCTCTCTTTCCAAATAAAGAAAATGCATTTCCTTAAATATTTTCCATAATTATTTTTCTTTATTCAGAAAAATACTTTTATCTAAATAAAGAGTTAACAAAACACTAGCTATTAAAACAGCTAATATCCTCGTATCACTTTTAAAATCTATATCTATATTATATATAAAACTGGGAATGAGAAAAGAATAATAAAATGACCTGTAATAACCTTAGTGAAAGTTTAGAAATTCTAAAATATCCTTAGTTGTTGGATAATTGATAATAGTTTGAGTTTATTAAATAACTTGAGTTTTTAATAATTGATAAATTATAATTTTTAATACTTTTTATTAATTGATTAAATTATATAAATAACTTTGAGGTTTTTAACTAATTTTAATAATTGATAAATTATAATTTTTAATACTTTTTATTAATTGATTAAATTATATTATTATATTATTTTAATATTATTTTTTTAAAGATGATATTATTAATTTAATACATTATTTTAATTGAACCTTCAATCATTGATTATTTACGATATTAATTGTTTCTATTTACGATATTAATTGTTTCAAAAAACAGATTAGTATTTTAATTTTAAAATAAACTTCAAAATGCAAAAAAAAAAATATATATAAACACATCTTAAAAAATAACGTTTCACACGTTTTATATATATTATTTTTAAAATTTTGAATTTTTTTCTTATTTATATCTATTTATCTGCATCTAAGTTTTTCATGAACTCAAATCAACATTCAATAACATAGGATCATATTATTTAGTTTTTTTAAAGGAATCGATGCTCATTATTCAACCTTATCATTTCAAAAAAATTGAAATATAATCTTATAATTAATAATAATTTTTTTATTTTATCGTCTATAATTATTTGGGAACAGGGTATGCAATCTTATAACTTAATAACTAAGTTTTTTTATTATCGTCTATTGAATTGATTTTATTAAATCATTGAACTTCGACTTTAATGTTTGTGCTAGTCATTTATTAGAATTTGCAGTTTGAGAAGAAAAACATATAATTATTTGCTCTATTAATTATGCGATATTATAATGTATTTTTAAAAAGGTTAGTAAATAAAATATCTAAGAGAATATAAGAGAAAAATGCTATAAATCATATTTGAATACGGTATATAAGAAATAAATTAATGAAATAATAACGGATATAAATGTAATCGAAATTCACTAAACCAGTACGTTTGGCCATATTGCCACTCGGTGTCACAAAAGAGATTAGTAGTTTACATCGGCAAAAAAAAAAAAAAAAAAATGTGAAGGACTTACTTACAGGTTTTAGCTCAAAAAGGAACCCACAGGTGCACAATTGTCCCAGAAAAAATAAAAGAGACTCTAATCTATTTTAAAGCAAAATAAACGGTTTCGGTTTAGACTAAGAAAATTTGATTTTGTATGTTTTTATTTTGAAGACATATTATTTGCTTATAATATGAATATTATTAATTATTTTAAAATTATATAAATATCTAGAGAATATAAGAGAAAAATTATAATCATATTTAATACTATATAAGAATAAATTAATGAATATAAACGATAAATAGTATCGAATACTAACAACGTGCAATGCATGTCACAAAAAAGATTAGTATTTAATGCAAAAAAAAAAAAAAAAGTAAGACTTACTTACAGGTTTTAGCTCAAAGAACAAGACAATTGTCAGAAAAAAAAAAACTAATCTATTTAAAGCAAATAAACGGTTTCGTTTAACTAAAAAATTTGATTTTATGTTTATTTAGAGCTATCATTAAAGAAAAAACACCGGAGATGTTTAATTTTACTCTAAATTCAACTTTCTTCTCCTAATACCCTAAACTTTAACTTTAGTTACAACTAATTATTTTCCGCACTTCTTGTGCAGATATTATATAATTTTTAAAAATAAAAATATTTTTAAGACAAATCCAATATATTATATTTAACTCATGTCCAAAAAAATAAAATAAAAAATATTTTTTTTCTCAGGTTCTTGCAAAAGGATCAACATATTAACATATACATACATAAATCAGGTTTATAATTAAGTTTAAAATTTTTAATTTCTACAAACATTTTAACAGATTTTGAAATAATCTTTATAAAAATCAACTATTTTAATTTGAATTTAATAAATAATCTAAAATCCTCACATAATCCAATAAACATTCAAATTTTAAAAAACATCCATTAAAGTTTGTCTTAATTTGAAATAGGTTGAGAAGTACTATCATCTCTTTTCACAAAATAAAATAAAAACATTAATTATGTCATAAAATATTTCTCTATCACACATAATGACATTAGAAAATACATCTTAATTTAATAGTTATAGAATAATTTGTAAATCACAAAATCATACCTCAGTTGATCACTAAAAACTGAATACACTCTGTAATTCCATTGCCATCACCATATTGATCAAGCTCACATCGAGAAAATGACATTAAAATAGTCTTATATTGTTTATAAAGAATCTATTTTTTTGTTCACAGTATAATTTGATTTTATTTATATTGAAATAAGTATCCACACAAATTCTGTAATAGTGGAGAAAAGAAATGAAGAGAACAAATATTAATGATATTGATAATTATTTAAAAAAAAGAAAGTAAAAAGTTTTTAAAATATTAATAATTTTAATAACTTTATTAATTATTTAAAAAACCAAAGATATTATTAATTATATTAATTAAGTTGTCAATTAATTATAATAAAAATAGTTTTTAAAATATAAAAATTACTTCCAATTCAATAGATTAACATTTTGACACGTAACCATTTTAACACTTTAAAATTATGCCAAATAAGCTTCTAGGTTTCTATTTTTATATATTTACATAGATAGACAGATAGATAGATAGCACTATAATTTCAAATTGTATCCAATTTAATAAATAAAATATTATTTTTATAAGATCCACACTCGTTCTAATGGTCATACTAACCAAAAAATCACCGTATAACACCTTAACTTAGTCTTTGTCCCCAAATTATACTCCTTCTCTACCATCGCTGCTTATAAATAAATAAACATTTATATTTATTTATATGAATATTAAAATAAAAATAATATATTCATTTTGAATATAAAATACTTTAGTATTGACAACAGGTAAATTTATTATTTAACTTGGCTTTTTATAAATTTAAATTCTAAATCAAAATTACATAGATATTTATAATATTTTACTGTCGTGTTCAAAATAAACATAAGAAAATTCAAATCATATATAAAGTTGAGAGAGAAATTTTATTTTTTATTTTGCATAATTGAAAAGAAACATGCTTCAAGATCTGCGTTCAGAGAGCATAGGTATAAGGAAAATAATATTTTATTTATTAAATTGGGTACTGAAAAAAAAAAAAAATTTAAGGCATAATTAAAATTACTAATTTTTTAATGATTTATCCATTTATTTAATATTCATGGTTAGTTTTGATTTGTTTATGTCACGTCACGTGTGGTCATGTGCTTCATTGAAAACTTATTTGAGTAAAACTAGGAGTTTAAGAATATAATTTATCTAGACCAAATAAAAAGACTTAATTAATCAAAGTATCAAAATCAAAGAAACAAAACGTATAATTTGAGATAGAAAAAACGTATAATAAACTATAAGTATAATTTAAAAAAACGTATATTTTTATTAATTTTATTATAGAGTTAGTTTTTTTTTAAAATGTATTTCATTAATAATAATATTAAGAATTATAAATATTCATATAGATCAGACATAGAATTTTACTATTAATAATCAATAGAGTTTGCTGATCTTTTTAACGAAGAAAAGAATTCATATTCTTTTGAATTATGAAACTAAAATAACATTTTTTTGCTTAGAGTTGATATTGACAAAAAATATAAATCTTCATAATAGTAATAAAATAATAATTTATTTGGATCGTCTATATTTAAATTGTTTTTTCAAAAATTTGTAACATACAACGAACACAGATGAGTTTTCGCCACTATTCATCAATAGCATTAATAAAGAAACATGTCATACTACTACGCTCCATTGATCAATGATCTATACTTGGAAATGAAGATCTAAAGTCTCCAACCTTGTGAAATCAAACATTATATTATTTTTTTTAGTAATAAAACCTCATAAAGAAGAAACAACCCTAATGAAGAGAGACAAAAAAACTATAAATATGAAAATAAAGCAATAATGATAAAAAAAAAGAGACAAATTTGTTAAAAAAAAAAAAAAACATATCTGAGTTTGTCCACATTTTAGGATATAAAAACATGTTGGTTTAAGAATGCTATGTCATATATTCAACAATTAAGCTTTTATAAAAATGTAGCATCTTACTTCATAAAACCAAAATTAAGAAGTCATTTAGCAGTCCCAAATCAATTCCATTCCCTATGTACTTTAGCAATCAAATCAGAATTTTTTTTTCATCATTTTCTATCATTTTTCTTTATTTTATTTAATTTTTCTTTTAATAATTTCTAAACTTATAATGGTTTAGAACAAAATTTAGATTTAGTTTCTCAAATCTCTAATAGTTGATAGACTTTCAATATTTTTGGTACTCTCTTAGTGGGGTTATTAATTTCTCTCATTTCATGAAACTGTTCCTCGTTATTGAGGAATTTTTATGTGGATCTTTTATTTCTCTCGTAGTTTGAAATACAAAATGAATTATTGGTTGCTTATAGTTGAAGACTTTAGATTTTCGAGTTCGGATAAGTTTTTTTTTTAATGGAGTCTTGTAATACGGCATGTTCCTCCATTAAAATTTGGTACATTAAACTATTCTGCGAGTGTTAATTGTAATAAGTTCCGAAAAAAACAATGTGTGAGACAATATTGTGAAAAGTTTTTTATGTTCTATTTGAAAATGAACCAGTTTTTATCTAGAAGATTAACCTCTTCTGTCAAAATCAAAAACATTTCCAAGTAGAAGATTTCAATTTTCTATATTTGTATTTCTTATTTTGATGGAAATATTATTATGTACTTAACTTATATTCATTATTAATGAATTGTTAAATTTTTTGAACAAATGACAATTAAATATTCAATTTATTTCAGATCAATATAAGATCTTAGACTAATTTCTGAGAAAAATAACATGTTAGATATCTAAAATTTAGCGTGAAGAAATTATTCATATAGCGTATTATGTATCCATCTCACATGTTTATGTTTCTTCTAATAAATAAATAAAATCCATATAGACCCTTAAATTTTTTTAAGAAAATACATTCATCTGGGTGAATCAATTTGGAATTAAACAATATAGGAGCATACAAGGGTTTCAACTTTGAGAGAATGGTGACCAAAATAATAATAATAATAATGAAAAAATGAAAAGATGAGCTAATTAGGTGTGGTCTAGTTGATCTTCTAATTTATGTGATAAATGAGAAGTCTCGAATTTGAATTTTATCGATCATAATAATTTTCACTAATTTGATGAGCCAATATAATTTCTTGAGTGTTATATCGAATAATTAAGCCTTTTTTATAAATAATAATAAAAAAAAGATTTATGGCAATAGCGGTGAATAAATTGGTTGGGTACCTTGCTTGCAAAAAGAGTCCCTGTCGCTTTACTACACCATTTATTGTCACCCTTGTTAAGTAACCCAGAGCTGAAAGCTGCCGCTACACGAGACCCATATGTTAGTCGGTGCACTTCCTTTTTCATTTAAACTAAAATTCACTTCTCGTTAGTCTTTCTTATACATGAAGAAACAGTTAACTTAAACAACAATTACACCCATCCAAACAATTCTCACAGATTTTTTTATTTTCAACTTTCTTTAGGCTCCCAACTTGTTCTTATCAATTTGTAGTGCGTAAAAATTTTCTGTTCATAGTAATTTTAGATTCTCGCGTAATTTTTATTGAATTGTTTGAAATTTTACATAATATTGAATTTATTTTTAGTTGTTCTGTGGAAATTATAAAAGAAAATTATAATGTTTATTTATTTTATCAAAAAAGAAAAGAAAAATCATCTTATAAATCAAGACTTTCACATCTTTAAAACAGAAAAGAAAAGAGAAAATTCATACTCCATATCAAAAGTTGATCTCTCCTATATATGAAAATTATTATGATAACAGCTTTTCTTAGTATAAGGCTTTACAAAATAGACTAATGATAAAAGCATGATTACATATTTGCTTTAACTAATAATGTCCTTTTTGCATGAAATTGGCAAATTGAATGAATAGGAAAAAAGGAAGATTCTTGTTTGAAGAGAGAGTGATATCAATTCCCAAATGCATAGATTTGTCCATTAAGCTTATGCAATTTGTCTTGTAGGATTCACAAATTTGCGGAACTTATCATGGTCTACATTTTTATATTTCAATAATAACTATGTCTTTTATTGAAATAAAATAATTTTGCAAGAGATTAATAATGACCCTGCACTTTTAAATTTTATTTTGACGAAGGATATAGTTATTACTGAAATATAAAAATATAGTCTCATAATAGATTTTTACAAATTTGAGAATGTCACAAAACAAATTATGTAAACTTTAGAGACAAACGTATGCATTAAGCCTGAATATCAATGGATGTAAGGAAGAAATAATCATTCTATGGTCACATACATAAAATCAAATGCTAATAGAAAAACAAGTAAGGACTAACGACAGATCGTCTACTCTAAGGACCCACTTCATTGCTTTACCTTAAACTTTCACAGATTTGCTAAATCACAAGGGGGCAAAAATAAATAGATATTTACGTTAATAAAGAACCTTATTGGGGGCAAAAGTTTCTTTTGTTTTTTCTCTTAATTATTTTTTTATTTAAAAAAAAATAAAAATATTAAATTGCATAATCCACAGGATGGCCCATTTGATTTGAAGTATGATTTTTAACTGGAGTAGACAGGGAGTAGCATGAAAGAGGTTAATTTAAAATCTGCCATACTATTTTAATTATAATTTTTTTATAAGGTATTTTAAGATGTATATATATATATATATATACATAGGCTAATAATTCAGCAATTTATAATTATTTATCCTATAATACAAAAAAATTAGAAATTCAAATCTTAAGAACTATATATTCTTTCCATCCTGATTATATAAATAATTTTTATAAAAAAATTATAGAATTCATAATTTTCTATCTTTTGGTATGTTAAAAAAAATATTTATTTAATTCCATGGATTTAATTAATTGATTAGGATTAAACTAATTTCCACTAAAATTGATGAAATTTCAAATTTTACAATTAAAATTTTCGATCACAATACTCATCTTCGCCCCAACCCCATATCTCTTTATCTTTTTCTCTCTTTCTTATCCATCCTTTTCTTCTTCTCACTTTCTTTTTTTTTCTTTATTCTATCTCTATTTTTCTTTAAGGGCATTTTAAATAATTTTTTTAATCTAAACACGAACAAAACGACATGATTTAAAATTTTATTAAAATAAATGCTAAATATATTTTAAACACAAAACACATGGAGTTCAATAATTTCACATTTTAAATAATTTAAATAATTATTTATAAATGAATTTCACGTTTTTTATGAATTCTTAATTTCATATGAATTAAAATATAAATAATTTAATTGAGTTTATTGTCAAGGTAACAAAATCACGTATCATAAACATAACAATATATATAAGTGTAATTTGCAAAAATACTTTTAGGAGTCAACATTCAATAGCTTTAATTCAAATTAAAGCAAACCAATATAAACAATAATAAATAAAATATTTTATTAGAAAAATCAAACCAAGTTAATTTATTTTAAAAACTCAATCAAACTAAACCAACTCAAATCAGTTTGGTTTCTTGTTTTTAACTTAATTTTTTATTTGAATCAATTTAATTTTTTTAAAAATTTTTAAGTTTTTCAATTTTGTATAATAAAAATCAAACCAACTAAAATGATTCTAATTTTTTCTATTAAAATTTAAAATTAAATATATCCTAACTTAGGATCTATACAAGTCTCGATTTCTCTTATGATATTTTAAATACTGTATTATGCGTAGATGCTACAATTTATAATACATTTTTTAATCTAAAATTAATTTAGATATAATATTAAATCTCCTTTTGAAACAAAGTCAATAAAATATTGTGCATCTAAGGATTAGTTATTAGGAATTGACCTTAACAAATGAAGTGAGCTACGAAGTTTCTTACTAACAGAAACAGCCTTGATGATAACACAAAATGTTCTTAAAACAAACAACTGGAGAAGTTAATTGTATTTGTGGATGGTGATAAGCTTGCTAGTCCTCCATGCTTTATAATGAATAAGAAAGCTTGGAACAACCCATTCCTTATCGTTTCTTTGCTGAGGACCCATATGCCATATGCCATATGCAGTTTCTCTTTTATTTTAATGGAACCTCAAGCTCTATTATAGAAGAAAATTAATGATTGTGTCCCATGGTCCATTTCACCGGCCTTCCATTTATAAATGCAAACATTGGTTCCCATGCCAAGCAGGCAGTCCATCACACACCACACACCCACGCTCTTGCTGGCCAGTGGCTAGTGGCCGTAGCCCCGAGCACCATGTGGTATCTGCCAATTCCCTTTTAACAAAGAAAGATACACTATAATTTATAGGTGCCCAAATTATTTAGAATCACAAGAGGTAATTTTTATTTTTTAATAAATTTTATTAAATTGATAAAAAGTTAAATAGATAATGAGAATTTAAAAAACTTCAAATTCTTCACACTGAAAGCTAATCCGACAACACCTGATACATAATGATACTAATCAATTATCATAGCAAGAACCACCATTTTTGCAAGCTAACAAAAATTTATTCAAGTAATGGATGGTCATATTTGTAGATCTCATTCAATTTGGCCCCTTTTCTATATTGTGAACTGTTATACTGCTTAGTCACTAGGAGGCAAGAGAGGGCCTGCTGCCCAAATAGTTTTACACTATTAGGTCTTTTTGTCCAACTTTTATATCTTTTCCGTTAAGTTAACAAAAAAACGCAAAGGTCAAGGGAAAGATACTAAAATATTATACCAGAAAAATTACAATGCAATCCCTATGTTTGAAAAATACAACTAGTGTTGGGATATCCTCCCAAGTCCCACATCGGTTGGATATCCTCCCAGAGCCCACAATCGGAAAAATGTGAGAAGAGGAACCAAATATAATGGTTCAAACCCAACCCATAAGATGAGGCCTTTTGGGGAGATGCCCCAAAATAAATCCGTGAGAGCTTACTTAAAACGGACAAACCAAGTCCCACATCGGAAAAATGTGAGAAGAGGAACCAAAATATAATGGTTCAAACCCAACCCATTAGTATGAGGCCTTTTGGGAGATGCCCAAAAATAAATCCGTGAGAGCTTAGCTTAAAGCGGACAATATCATATTAATCTGGGGTTGGATGAGGATATGCGCGGTCCCAACAACTAGTCTATCCCTGCCTTTTTTAAAATAAAAGGGATATTTTTGTTATTTCATAAGATACTTAACGGAAATGATGCAAAAATTTGACAAAAAGACCTTATAGTCTGACGAAAATAAACTATGAAGAAATCATAGTATATTTTTTAAAAGATAGGTATGGATTAATTGTATTTCGCAAATCACAGGGATTTTACTATAATTTTCCTTTATTATTATTATTGATTATTGATTTTTTTGAGTATCAGGAGAATGAGATTCGAATATGAATCGATTGCACTTACCACTGGGCTATGCCTTATGTGCCATTATTGATTATTGATAATATTTAAAAAGTGAAGCATGAAATTATCATTTTACAAATATATTCTGCTCCTATAAATTATCACTTTTCCATCAAATTACATGCTAATAAAACATTAATTTATACCTGGTCTCCTTCCATTTGATCCTCAAAGATTTTCACCAGTTCAATTGTTGTTACCTGAGCACCAAAATCAACTCTAGAAGGCTGTAATGGTGAAAATAAAGCCTGCTTAATATTGCATAAAATTCCCTTGTTAAATGGATTCCCAGAACCCATATAGCATTTCCGGAAATTCTCATATGCTGTCTGCAATTTCAAAAACAGAAAGCATTGGAAACAATCACCCTTTTCTATACAGAAAATAAAAAATCTAACCAACGAAACAGAACTAACCTGATTTATTGCAATTAAGTAAACATGGAAGATAACAAGACCACACAAGAACCAAATAGCAGCAAAACTGAACAAAACCAATGCCATTGTCTCTGGATAATTCATCATCATTCCAATCAATCCGTTGCCATTTCGCGACATTCTTTGTTGAATTCTCCAGACAGTGAATACAAATATGTACACAAAGAAATTCAAGGCCGAGATCACAAATGTCATGTAGAATATGTAATTTCTCTGCACAGACACAAAATTGGGTTTACCATCCTCAAATTAAAACAACAATAACAACAACAGCTAAGCCTTAATCCCAAACTAGTCGGTTTGGTTAAATAATGCACACACATAAATATAACATGATACCTACCAATGCAATACATTGGCCAACCCATGGACAGTGGTGGTCAAATTTCTCGACACAATTGTTGCAAATAACACAGTGAGAACTCCTTGGAGGCCTATAAATTTTGCAAATATGACAGTATTTTAGTTTCAATTCGATGCCATTGATTGTTACCCTCTTCCTTCTGGTTCCCCCATTGCTCGAACCAATTTCTTCTGAAAGTGTTCTATGATTTCTAGGAATAATTCCTGGATCAGTTGTACTCACTAGAAACAAGTTCAGTAGAACCTGCATTTCATTAAACACAATTCTGAAAATGAAAATGGAATACAATTGGCCAAACAATTATAATAATTAGACGAGGTCTAATACTAACAGTTAGTGTCAGAACCAAAGATATGATCACTAACAGACTAGAATGAACTGGTAAATCATCTTCTGTGTACATGGCAAAAATCCAACTAGAGACTATTATTGAAACAATTGTCAGCAATAACCCTTTAGGATCCGGTCCGCATACAAGCCTTCCATGGAAAAAAAATACCTAAAAGATCGGCAAGAAAAGTTAGCATTATAAGCAAAATTGGAGAACAATCCAATAGAAATTATAGATGAAAATTGTTACATTATTCCCTGGCCAAACTTGGTAAACCCTAGTTTGGTCCGACTTGGCAGCAAGGCAATATTGTTTTAGCCATTGATCCGCAACAAAGTTCACGATTACGTTGAATTTCTCCCTTATTGTAATCAAAATGTTTCCCAATTTTGCATTTTTCCCATGAGATATATTTTCTTTTCTGTCATTGTTTAACACATCATTAGCTAGTTCTTCCATTGATGGACTTGAAAGAGCAATTGCTTCCATTTCAATATCATCTTCTCGCGATTTAACGGATTCCATTGTTTTTGGCTCCAACTTTTTTTTTTGGTTGACACTTCTTGATTGAAACGGATTAACTGAATTTTGAAAACCGAAAGGCGGTTTCCTGCACATGAGAATAGAATATGGGCCCATGAAAAGTTTTTTAAGTCCATAAAAGCATATAAAAGGCCTTAATGATAAGCATAATTGGGCTTTAGCTCAATAATCGTCGGACCGACCTCCACTTCCGTCTCCGCCTCCTTAAACCTCTCCACTTTCCGGCCAGAAGAGGAAAAACAGAAACAGGAAAAAAAAGAAGAGACAAGAATGCAACACAGAGACAAGATCAGAATCGCAGTCGCTGTAGTTTCTCTAACAGCACTCTCAATCCTTTTCATAGAACTGTATCGTAGACGCCGAAAGCAAAAGAGCCGTCCCAGTTTATGCTATTTACAATCGGACCAGAAGCCGCAGTTCGGCTTCAAGCGCGTTTTAGCTGATAACTCTTTTTCTGAGTTCAAGCACTTAAAGCTCCATAACTCCTCTAACGGTACAAATTTTAAATTTTTTGCTCTCTGTTTGGTTTCAATGAAAGATTAATTATAGAAAATCAGAAAATGACCAAATTACAGAACTTTAATTAAGTAGCAACCAAACACGGTATTGTTTTATTTAATATTCAAACTTTGAGTTTTTTTATTTTTGATGTTCTGGCAGATAATTCTTCAAATTTGCATCCTTATGAAAGGGAGATCACAGCTTTGATAGAGAATTACAGATTTGAATTTGATATATATAGCAACATGAAGTTGAAGGAAATGGATAATGTATATGTTTGGATTGAGACAGAGTCTCAGTTAAAGGAGTTAGCAGACTTTTTGAGTAAAGAGAAGGTTTTTGCTGTTGATACCGAGCAGCACAGCTTGCGGTCATTTCTAGGCTTCACTGCTTTAGTTCAGGTTATAAGCATTTTAACTCTGTCTTACTTACATTGTGTGAATTCTAATGTATTTTTGTACTTTTGTACATTTGATCATATTTTTTTTTTTTTACAAATTTTGCATGAGCAGATTTCCACCCAGGAGGAGGATTATTTGGTGGATACGATTGCATTACATGATGCAATGGGAATTCTCAGACCGGTTTTTGCTGATCCTAGTATTTGCAAGGTAAAGTAATTAAGCGGTTGAATTAATGTGTTTTATTGCTAAGGAAAATATTTAGTACAGGTTTTATTTCAATGGAAGTTTTGTTTTTGGTTATTGATGGAAAATTTTGTGGTCTAGGTGTTCCATGGAGCTGATAATGATGTTCTTTGGCTACAAAGAGACTTTCATATTTATGTTGTTAATTTATTTGATACTGCAAAGGTGAGATTTACATGAGAATAGGTTAAATGTCAATTACTGCTTGCCATCATTATGTTGATCAATTGTGGTCAGAAGAATCAGTTTAAATTATAAAATGGACAGATGCTATGATTCCATATTATATGGTTCTTAATTTGTTCATGCTCTAATATTGCAGGCATGTGAGGTGCTGTCAAAACCACAGAAATCACTAGCATACTTGCTTGAAACTTACTGTGGCGTATCTACAAATAAATTACTACAGGTTAGGGATTGAGAATGTCAGTGTTTGTGCATCTTCTTGCATCGGATGAAGCTTGTCAGCTATCTTTCTGATAGAATTCTGTTTCTTTTTCTCTGTTTGAAATCTTTGTTTATAAATTCAAAAAATTTATCATTTGTATAACATTGCCTAAACAAAACCATGAATATGACATTCTTACGTTGAATTGTAGCGTGAAGACTGGAGGCAACGTCCTTTATCTGCAGAGATGTTACAATACGCTCGAACAGATGCACATTATCTATTGTATATTGCGGGTTGTTTAATTGCTGAGCTCAAACAAGACAATGGTATGTTTTTATTTGGTGTTCATGTTTTGTCCACCTTTGCTTTTATCTTGATTATGCTGTTATAGATGTTCAATAAAAATGAAAAGATTGTGTCACTGAAGCAATACTCAAAACAATAAGTCTTAGCATTATGCCTCTTGAAAAGGAGATGAAAAGAAAGAACTAGCTCAAATCAAAAGCAACATATTTATTCTTTGCATTTCATTTATGAATTACACATAATTTTATGTAAATAACCATTCAACACATATATGAAGTGTTATAGCATCAAGGGGCTAAACATATTAATGTACCAGAAAATCCATCTCATCCAGACGGCAGTTTAAATTCTATTGTTGAGGTTTGTCGCCGCTCAAATATGATTTGTCTACAACTCTACAATAAAGAGGTTGAAGATTTTCCTGGAGAATCTGCAGCATCATCAATTTGTTTTCGTCATTTGAATGGTCAAGGAGGTTCATCGGTTTCATGTGAGATGCAGGTGCACTACGCTGCACATCTTTATTAAATCTGGCCATTTCAAGTAACCTCCATATGCATTACTAACATTGCAGTGTTCATTTCAGGGTCTTGTGAGACGCTTGTGCACATGGCGAGATTTAATGGTTAGTGATAACTTTCTCAGTAATTTTGCTGTATGATGTAGAATAGCTTCATTACCTTATAAGATTGGGGGGAGTTTATTCCACACCTCATTAACATATTTTCTATTTTTCAGCTTTATTTTTTTAATAGGCAATTAATGTAGAATTATCTATTAGAGAAAGTGACTTCCTGTTTGATTTATAATTAACTAGTACACCCTTCACAGAAATTAACCTGCCAATGCATCAGTGTAGCACCTGCTTACATGTGGCATATTGTTTAATCCTCCAAATGAAAATCTTCAAGGATACTGGATTTTCTTGTTTTCTTGGCTTAGCTTAAGTATCACTGATGGTATGATCAAAAAAGAATCTCCTCTATGATTTTCTGCATCATAATATAGAAGTATTTTCAACAGAATGTTTTGTCACAGTTTGACCATGCTTTTGCTCATGGCACTACCATGCAGGAAGCAAAGGATGCAAATCTCATTTTGAGGATCATAATTGCTAGTGTGGACCCTCTTATAAGTAATTTTCTTGGTCTTGTGGTTATCCGTGCCTAGTTCAATTAATTCCTAAAAATGACAATAGAATCATTGTGTCCCAAATTGGTATATGCAGTTATATCTTAGTAGTTAAATTACCTATTATCTGGCATGTAGCCGGGGTATCAAGTGGCCTGTCAAACTGAAGATGACTTCCATACCCTACCCTTAAATTGCTATATTAATTAGTTACATGAGTCAATTTTTAGGATGATATTTTTCCTATGCAACTTGGTAGCTCTCAGTTTTTCTCCCCCAGTTGCTGGTAACTGTCATGTTAGATACTTACTTTTGTCTCTAAAGAGAAGATGCCATTTACTCTCCCAAATTGCAGTTTATTCTTTGGAACATATTTCTTTCTATTTCAATGAGATGGACAGTGCATTTTGATTGTCTAATATAACCGTGTGGTTTACATTTCCTTCAGGCTCGTGTACACGATGAGAGTTTAAGATATGTATTATCAGACCAGGCTATCGTCTCCCTTGCAGACAAGTTTCCAACAAATCCAAAAGAAATATATGATACCATATCTCAAGCCGATATGAATCTCAATCCCGTGAATTTTAATTTTTCTGTATCATCTCCATCCCCTGTTGTTTGCAGTCATTTGGATGATTTTTGCTTCTTGATCCAGGACAAGGGAAACAACCCTGATGATATGTTCTCAGCACTTCTTCAAAAATGCCTTGGTCAGAAAGGGAGTTGTCCGTTGTCTGCTTATAATTATGCATTATTGGTTACTCGTGGCCTGAGACAAAAAAATAGTTCAGTTTCCAAGAAAAATGGGTTTAAAAATTCTAAACAGGTTGCTAGGAAGGCCTCACGAGACCTGTTTGTTCAGAAGTTCTCATGCAAAGCTCCAGTGTATCATAACTGTAGGATCTATGCAAATGATGGTCGATTGCTTTGTTACTGTGATCGTAGAAAGCTTGAATGGTTAGTGAATTAACATGTTTTTACTCTTTTTATCAATTAGAAATTGGCTGCACTTAATAAGGTCAGGTTATTGTTTTACAGGTACCTTCAACGGGAGCTGGCAAAACTCATTGAAGATGAACCCCCTGCCATAATGCTACTTTTTGAACCAAAGGGTCGCCCAGAAGATGAAGGCAATGGTTTTTACATTCAAAGTAAGAAAAATATATGTGTTGGATGTGGTGAAGGAAATCATTACTTGCGATATCGAATAATTCCTTCATGCTACAGAATGCACTTCCCTGAGCATTTGAAAAGCCATCGTTCTCATGATATAGTCCTCCTCTGTGTGGACTGCCATGAAATTGCTCATGCTGCTGCTGAGAAACACAAGAGAAAAGTAGTTGCGGAATTTGGAATTCCGTTGTTTGTTCGTAAAGTAGTTGATTCCAAAGAAGCCCCTGTCATACCTGATCCATCTTCTTCGGTGATGAACGATGAGGAGGCGGGGGTATCTCCCTTACAGTTGCGTATAGCTGCTATGGCTCTTCTGCGCCACGGATCAAGAATGCCACTGGAGCGCCGAGAAGAACTGATGCAGGTCCATAGACATAGTAATCTTTCTATATTAAAAAATCCAAGTCTTGTTTATACTGATTATCCCCCTTTTTTTATAGTAATTGATTGTTGAATCAGTATTAGTACGTATTAATTGCAATTGTTGCTAAGCTGCAAGAAAGAGATCTTGAGGTATTTTGGATGCAGTAGATCCTTGGTAGGGCTGAATACAATTGTTAAAAGGCCATCATAGTTCCTTTATGTAACAGCCACATAGCTTGGCATCATACGTTACGGTATGGCGTATACCATTCTTTTCCACTGGCAATCTTTGGAGAAGATTTAATTTGTGAAACCCTCAAAAGCATTATTAGATGGAAATTATGTTGCCTGAGGATGAATGACACTTTCTGATAGGAATTACAGATGCCTAAAATTGTGAATTGACTATGATAATGCATTTGAAAACAAAATTTTAATCTTTTCTAGTTAGCAGTTTAGGCGTGCTGTGATTTGCACTAGAATTTTACAGCTCTTACGTGTGATACTATTAGTTAGGTGCCTTTGTGAATGGTTTGGAATCTGATATTTCCATGGCTTAGTTGGGACTTGGAAGATTGTATTTCGGTAGGTATTCTATTTGTCCATGTTTAATAGGCGTAGGCATAGGTACAGACACATTGTCTGTTTGCGTGTTCTATGATTGCAGGAGCTGATGCTAATGGTAAAGAAAAATATACATATGGTGCCATAAGAGTCATTTTGCTTAGTTTAGAAAAAAAATTCAGTGTTGTCAATCCAAACTATAATATTTCTGCTGCAACATAAGGACTCAATCTAGAGCCATTGAAAAGAAAAGCAGAATGTTTCATTGTAAGAATAGGTCTATGCTGATTCACAATGATTATTTTTTCTGTTAGTAACTATAGTACGAAGGTTAACTTATCTGATCTTTAGATGAGAATGATAACCTCTGTTAATATTGTCAATGTTGAACTAGCAGCGGTAGATATTCAGTTCCTCGTAAATTACTGCACATTTCATTGAGGATATAGGAAATCGTTAAGCAGTATTATTGCTTGATACATTGATGGAAACAAGCCCAGGCCCTTTAAAGTTTACTCAAGGAGGCCAAAGGCTGCTGCTTGTTTGGTTAGTGATCCAAGAAATCAGAGGAATGATTCAAGGAATGAAAACGGGACACCTGTCACAGTCAGTTATGGTAGGAGTACCAACACAGCATAAAAAGGGAGGCCCTTTAAAGTTATTACAGGCCCTTTAAAGTTTACTCAAGGAGGCCAAAGGCTGCTGCTTGTTTGGTTAGTGATCCAAGAAATCAGAGGAATGATTCAAGGAATGAAAACGGGACACCTGTCACAGTCAGTTATGGTAGGAGTACCAACACAGCATAAAAAGGGAAGCAAGGACAAGGCTGGGGGCATCTTTTTGGATAGAAGTTTCAAGCAGAGAATTCTGTTGGAGAGCTTTTGCTCTTGGCTTGGTTCTTTTGAATCAAGATTTCCTTTTATTTTGTTCTAAATTATTTTTTTTTTCTCCATTGTTGCTACTAAGATTGCTGTAACCACGATTCTGCTATTTGTGGATTTCATCTCACTATTAATACAAAATCTTCCTTTCATTCATACTTGTCTATAAATATTTATTTATTTTCAAGAGCTGGTTGTTCTTTCCTCTATCAATTTGGTCCGACCTGCCGGATCTCAATTTCATAGCCACAATGACAAACACAAGACAAGATTCACGATTTGAACAGATAGAGAACATTTCCACCATTGAAAATCATCTCACCACCCTTGACAAATCCCAAGCATCCTTCCACACAGAATATACCCAAAACCTTACATCCCTCACAAACCAACTGTCCTCACTCACAACCAAGTTTGACCAACTTGTATCCGCTCTCTCCACCGGCCGAACACAAACAGAATCTGGAGACTCCTCGTCTCCCAAACATACACCTTCCCATGCACAGCCCACACCGCCGATTACAACACCCATCATCACACCATCAAACACAACACCCACCTCTATTCCAGACCAGATTAAGAAGGTTGACATGCCTCTATTCAATGGGTCAGACCCGATAGGCTGGATTGCACGAGTAGAGCAGTATTTCGAGCTCCACCGAACGGAGCCAAACATGAAGATTCCGATGGCACTTGTGGCTATGGAGGGAGAAGCTCTTCATTGGCTTCGATGGGTTCGGCAACGCGACCCTACTTTTTCTTGGGAACAGTTAAAAGAAGAAGTAGTCACTCAGTTCAGCAGTGATGACTCTAACAACCCCTACGAGCTCCTTGCTGCCGTAAAACAGACCGGGTCAGTCCACTCTTTCATTGTAGAGTTCATCTCAAGAGCTACCCAAACCCCATCTCTCTCCGACCAGCAGCTCTTAGGTTACTTCCTCAACGGCCTCCGCTACGACATTCGTCTCCGCCTGCGTTCACCAGATACCATTGATCTGCGGCGTTTGATGCGAGTGGCAAAAGATATTGAAAGAGAAATTACCTTTTCTCCCACCAAACAGACCTTACCTACAACACATTTTGGGCTGGGCCCAAAACCTCCAAGCCCTAGTTACACCATTTGCCTCCTGCCCATAAACGTGACACACCTCCTTCCCTCAAACCACCAGATCCCTCTACACGTCCTTTAGCCCTTCCTGCACCACCCCCAAAACTTGCCACCCAAGTACACCAACCAAGACCCACCGGCCACTACTCCCACCAAGAATACAAAAGCCTCAGAGCCAAGGGCCTCTGTATTAAGTGCAAACAGCCCTCCTCTCCCCTTCATGAATGTCCCAATCGCGCCCTTCGTGCCTTAATTGCTAGTGAAGATGAAACCATGGTGGATGCGGGTCAAATGGCCGAATTAGAAGCCACAGTTGAGACCGAATCTCCCGTCACCTGGGATGAAGCTCACTTCTCCAATATAGAGCTTTCTCTCAACTCGATTGGTGGGATTTCAAAGTCTAAAACCATGAAACTCAAAGGCATTTTTTCTTCTATGGAGGTCGTGATTATGGTCGATAGTGGAGCAACCCACAACTTCATCTCCTCCCAACTAAGCATTGAACTCAGACTTCCAATCACCACCACTCCGGTATATTACGTACATCTCGGTAACGGTCATAGAATTGCAGCCTCGGGTATGTGTCGCCAGCTTCAGGTATGGGTCGGCTCCTATGAAATTGTGGGCGACTTCTTTATTTTTCCATTACATGGAGTTAATTTTGTTCTGGGCATAGCTTGGCTCGAAACCTTGGGTGATATACAGAGCAATTGGGCTAACATGACTATGGCATTTTGTCATGCGGGCCAGTCAATCTCTCTAGTCGGTGATCCGTCTCTTTTGCGTACTCCTCCTTCCATGAAGTCTATCTGCAAACTCTCGGATATAGACTACTCTGTTTTGCTTTGGGGAGTTGACACCGAAGTTTCCCCGTTACATGATTGTGCACTTTCATCCTCCCAAGAGTTGGCATTGCACAAGTTGCTTGAGCGTTACCAAAAGGTTTTCGAAGAAATTCAGTCCCTTCCACCACATAGACCGGATGATCATCAGATTACTCTCAAACCAGGGCAGGAACCGATTTCTGTTAAACCATACAGGTATGGCCACTTGCAGAAAGATGAAATTGAAAAACTTGTGTCTGAGATGTTATTTGCTGGAATTATACAACCTAGCCATAGTCCCTTCTCCAGCCCGTTTCTGCTAGTGCGCAAGAAGGATGGCAGTTGGCGTTTTTGCGTTGATTACCGTCAATTGAACAAAGCCACTATACCGAACAAGTACCCGATTCCTGTGGTTCAGGAATTGCTTGATGAACTTTACGGTGCCTGTTTTTTTACCAAACTAGATTTGAAGTCGGGATTGTTTCAAATCCGAGCATCAACACCTGACATTCACAAGACAGCTTTTCGGACTCACACAGGGCACTACGAGTTCTTGGTCATGCCCTTTGGGCTTATGAATGCTCCTGCCACTTTCCAAGCTGTTATGAATGACATATTCCGCCCTCACCTTCGCTGTATCATGTAGGTATTCTTTGACGATATACTTGTATATAGTAAGGACTGGGACGCTCATCTTCAACACTTATCCATAACTCTGCACCTTCTACAACAGCATCAGTTACATGTTAACCCAAAGAAGTGTTCCTTTGCCAAGTCATCAATGGAGTACTTGGGTCACATCATCTAAAGAGAGGGGGTTTCTATGGACCCGGCTAAGATTTCTAGTATTCTCCGGTGGCCTACCCCAAAGTCTGTAAAAGCTGTCCGGGGATTTTTAGGACTTACGGGGTATTACAGGAAGTTCATCCGCCATTACGGTCAACTAGCCCGGCCTCTCACTTCACTATTAAAGAAGGAATCACAACAACAGTTTTCTTGGAACTCACAGGCACAAAATTCCTTTAACTCATTGAAGCAAGCAGTCACTTCATCTCCTGTACTCGCTATGCCAGACTTCACAAAGCCTTTTGTTGTTGAGTGTGATGCATCCGGGACGGGGATAGGGGCTGTCCTACTGCAGCAAGGAAAACCCATCGCCTACTTTAGTAAAGGCACTCTTGATTCAGCTCCAAAGAGATCAGCCTATGACAATGAATTAATGGCCTTAGTCCTAGCTGTCCGCCATTGGAGGCCATACTTGATTCGCCGAGATTTCCTGGTGCGCACCGACCAACGAAGCCTAGGTCACTCGTTGTCCCAACAGGTAATCACCCCAGCTCAACAATATTGGATTTCCAAACTAATGGGCTACAATTTTCATATTGAATATAAGCCGGGTACCTCCAACAAGGTTGCCGACACGCTATCCCGGAAGGAGGACAACCATCATTTCCAAGCATTATCAAGTTCTATTTGGGCAGATTGGGAAGAGATCAACCGGGAAATTCAAGCTGATGGGGTACTACAACGGTTAGCCTCCTACTTGCAAAAGGATCCTACCAAGCACCCTCACTATGACCTCATCCATGGTCGCCTCTACTTCAAGGGTCGACTGGTACTCCCTGCCACTTCTAAATGGTTACAGCTGTTAATCACAGAGTTCCACTCGACTCCCTCCGGGGGTCATTCCGGTGCATATCGTACCTATCGCCGTATTGCCTCAAGTTTTTATTGGACGGGAATGATGAAGCAAATCCAGCAGTTCGTGGCTGCCTGTTTGGTTTGTCAGCGCCAGAAATACGAGGCTCAATCCCCAGCAGGTCTATTATAGCCACTGCCCATTCCTAATATGATCTGGGAGGAAATCGCCTTAGATTTTATCACCGGACTACCGCGATCGCATGGGGCTGATTGTATTTTAGTGGTAGTGGACAGATTATCTAAGTACGGTCACTTCTTGAAACTAAAGCATCCTTTCACTGCTAAACGGGTGGCTGAATTGTTCACTTCAAAAATTGTTCGCCTACATGGGTTTCCACGAGTTATGGTAAGTGATCGTGACCCACTCTTCCTAAGCAACTTTTGGAAAGAACTGTTCAAGCTCCAAGGCACCCAACTCAAGTTCTCATAAGCCTACCACCCCCAAACGGATGGGCAAACTGAGGTTCTAAACCGATGTGTTGAGTCCTACCTCCGCTGTTTCTACTCCGAGCAACCCAGGAGCTGGGCAAAATGGTTGGGATGGGCAGAGTATTGGTACAACATGAGCTTTCAAGGTGCAGCAAAGAAAACGCCTTTTGAGATAGTCTATGGCCGTCCTCCCCCTACAGTTCTCCAACACCTACCAGGGGAAGTAAGGGTCGAGGAGGTGTCACTCCAACTTCAAGACCGGGATGAGATCATTCGCCAACTGAAATTCAACCTTACAAAGGCTCAGCACTTGATGACTAAGTATGCCAACCGCCATAGGTGAGATGTGCACTTTCAGGTTGGCGACAAGGTATTCCTTAAAATCAGGCCCTATAGGCAGCAATCAGTTTCCGCAAGGGTTAATGCTAAACTTGCAGCGCGCTATTACGGCCCCTTCGAGGTTGTTGCTAGGGTGGGAGCCTTCGCATACAAGCTGCTCCTGCCGCCATCCTCCCGAATACACCTGGTCTTCCATGTATCTCAGTTGAAAAGAGTCGTGGGGGAGCACAAAGTGGTCACCGAACTGCCCGAACAGCTGCAAGATGTTGGAGAACCTGTCGTGGAACCTATTGCCATATTGCAAACCCACCATGTCATTAAATACCATACCAACGTCAAACAGTTCCTTGTTCACTGCACAGGTCACTTAGCTGAAGAATCCACTTGGGTAGATGCATCTGACTTCATTGGGCAATTTCCATGTTACAACCTTGAGGACAAGGCTGTTAATTCAGGGGGAAGTATTGATGGAAACGAGCCCAGGCCCTTTAAAGTTTACTCAAGGAGGCCAAAGGCTGCTGCTTGTTTGGTTAGTGATCCAAGAAATCAGAGGAATGATTCAAGGAATGAAAAAGGGACACCTGTCACAGTCAGTTATGATAGGAGTACCAACACAGCATAAAAAGGGAAAAGAAATCAGAGGAATGATTCAAGGGAATTGAAAAAGGACACCTGTTTCACAGTCCAGTTATGATAGGAGTACCAACACAGCCATAAAAAGGGAAGCAAGGGAACCCCCAAGGCTGGGGCATCTTTTTGGATTAGAAGTTTTCGAGCAGGATTCTGTTTGGGAGAGCTTTTGCTCTTGCTTTCGAGCAGAGAATTCTGTTGGAGAGCTTTTGCTCTTGGCTTGGTTCTTTTGAATCAAGATTTCCTTTTATTTTGTTCTAAATTATTTTTTTTTCTCCATTGTTGCTACTAAGATTGCTGTAACCACGATTCTGCTATTTGTGGATTTCATCTCACCATTAATACAAAATCTTCCTTTCATTCATACTTGTCTATAAATATTTATTTATTTTCAAGAGCTGGTTGTTCTTTCCTCTATTATACATGCAGTCATCATACCTTATAATGCTACTGGCTATTCATTTGTGTTCTACAGGAAATTTAAGATTTTCATCAAAATAATTTTGCCTGTTGTAGATTGTCAAACAATATTATGGAAGAAGGGAGATATCTGAGGAAGATTTAGAAAGAGCTTTGCTTGTTGGCATGAGTCCTCATGAGAGAAGACGATTTGAGAAGAAGAGGGGATTGTCTTCAAAACATTCTCTTGGTAATATCCTTCCAAATAACAAGCAGATGAACAATGTGGTTTCTGTGGTCAAATCTACCATTGAGAACACACCTAAAATTGATACTCTAGGTGGTTCTCAAACTACTGAAGATCAAGACTATTTCACAACAGCAGTCACTGATACAACTGTCTGTTCTGATCTACAATCTGCTACAATTTACAAGGACACAAATTCAGATGACACCGAAATTTCTGATGAAAAAGAAATTCATACTGGAAATGTTGATGATAATTGTGAAGGAAGTCCACCTAAGGAAATAGTTGACTCAAATTATCCTAGACACAACGGAAGTGCTTTGCCTAAAAATTCGAAGCTATCTCTGTTAGGACATGGACCACATGGAAAGCAAGTTGTGGATCATATACTGAAAGAATATGGAGAGGAAGGAATCCGTGAATTTTGTCAAAGATGGAGACAAGTTTTTGTTGAAGCAACTCATCCTCGTTTCCTACCTGCTGGTTGGGATATAATGCACAGATACGTTGCCTCATTATGCTTTCTACAATGCTTTCAGTAAGATGCATCTCATTAATTCATGGTCAATCCATGTTTACAAGATTAGGCTGCCCCAGATCTTTGGGTATCTCTTTGGATATAAGATCCCTGATACAATACCTTGAGAAGCCAAGGCAACCACCTTAATTTCGCTGTCATTGAACCCATATTTGATTGCAGCATAATCATTAAACATTAATTTGCATCTGCAAATCATTCACTTACTTTTTATTTTAGTAAATCAGTAATCCTAGATTTTGGCAGAATTTCAATTGACATGACAAGTAAAATCTTTCTAATTAGTTCTAAAGCTATTGATTTTCCATACCATGTTGTTGGTTTAAAAAAATTCGGTTAGATCTGTCCAAAAATTTAGCATAATAAAGTCAAAGTGGAGTATTTTATTAATTCAAGTTAAGCTATGATGACCATATACTGAAATTCTTGATAAATTCAATAAGAGAGAAGAAAAATTGGTTGTCTATTTTGCCAAACTCTTCTAAAACTATTAAGACGTCTGTAAGAACCCTTAAGTGCCATGCCCAGTAATGTCTTCAATGTAGCGAGAATCGTGTAGTCATCACTTTAAATTTGTGCATGATGAGTCATTTTCTCTGGAGACCATGTCCAGGCTCGCACCTAGGGACCAGTGTATCATAAAGTTTGTTTCACGTGCCATGTTTTCTTATGAATATCAACAAGTAGTAGTCTAATTTTCTTCATTGACTTTCACATTTTTAGTAACTGAACTTGTGTTTACTTCTCCAAAGGATTTGATTGTGAGCGCTATTTTTGCCAGTGGCAGAAGGGACTTTGGTGAGTTCAGTGTGTACAATCCAGCCAAGAAAGCATCTACCGTGAAGACATAATGTATAAACTCCCCAGTTACTGCATATGTTGTAAGATCTTGTACTCTTGAGTTATGTTGTTGTATTTTTTTACCCCGTTTCCGCAATTTATATTAACTTAACAAGGCCAGAGTCAAATTTTTGGTTTTTAATTTTTGAATTAGAATCAGTGTACTCCAAATTACAAATGGTACAATGCGCAGGCAGTCATATGGCTATTTTGTTTTTTGTTCTCTTCCCCCACTCTTGTATTTTCTGTAAGAGGTTTCGGCTCAGAACCAAGCCAATTATCTCCATGGAGCACTATCGCTTCATAGATTTTGACTATTCATTTTATGCAATGAATTTTGGTAGGAAACCAAATAGAATAGCAAAGTAGTGAGGTAGTCTTACTCAAAAAGCAATGAATTAGCAAAACTTCTTATCATGTAATGGAAAATCTTCAGCTATTATTTTCTTTAGGCTTCGTTTGGCTGGGCTGAGCTAGACTTAGTAAATTGAAGGCAAGGCAACACAAGTTATACTAAAGTAAGACAATGCTCTTTTTTGAGTTTGAGAAGAATGCAAGGTAAACGAAGGTTGAATAATCCTATTTTATTTGGTTTGAAGGCAGTGTTGTTGGAATCAGATCAAACCAGGTGGCTGTCTGGTTCAGAAATTGGCTCGGTTTTTGAGGAAAAAACTGGGTTTTTTGAAAAAAGTTGGATTGGACCTTTAATAAATAAAAACCAGAAAAGAAGTGGGTTTTGATGATGAGTCAGCTGTAAGTCGGTTGGCGAGTCCCTGATTATCCCAGTAAGCAAGGGCGAAGCGAAGACTTGAAAGCTGTGGATAGACGGTTCTTTTTGGCCGAACAAGACTTGAAGACGAAGTCTTCTCCCGATTGACTATCTTGTTGGGGAGGCGCTGGAACGCGTTCTTCCATAACCAAGATCTTCCCTTTCTCACAGCATTTTCAGAGCAGGCCGGAGTAAGGAAACTGAAAAACCAGATTTTTGGTAAAATATGATGTTGATTTAAAAAAAGGTGGTGTTATTTTTATGTATATTTGGCATGGTTCGTGTATTTGAGAAAATTAATTTGTATCTTTGAGGAACCTAAAATTGAACTTTCAACTTGGATTGAATGTGAATTAAATTTATGAATATTTAATTATTATTTTGTTATATAAATTTAGTAATATGTTAATTTATTATATAGAATGAATATTTGATGAGAATGATATATTATATATGTTAACTATTGTGAAAATAATTTTTGTTACAATTAGAATATATATAAATATTAAAAAAATAGAAAATTCAGTTGAATCGATCCAACCTTAGCTCAGCATGGCATCGGTTCCATTGTCAGTCCAGTTATGACAACATTGTTTGAAGGTATATAAATGTAATTTTAAACACGAGGATTACAAAAATAGCCCTTTCACAAAATGCGTTAATCTGTAAATAAGAATTGATTAGAATTATTTTTTAAATAAAATATTTATTTATAGATATTAAGTACCTAAACTATGCAAGAAGATGAAAAAAGCAAAGGAAAAAAAAAAATGCAATAGGGTTTTTTGGGATTTTTTTAGAAAAATAAACATGGATAATATAAAAACTCTCCAAAACATTTAACTTTTTTTCAACCTAATTCGGTTGGTTGAGAAATTGAGAGTTAGGGTGTTTTCAATGACTCAAATTACCATAAAAACTCTCTACTCTCGCAAATTTCATTCCCAAACAACACAAACAATTAAATAATATAAATTATAATAACAGAGTACCTACAATAAAATAAAACAATAATGATGACTTTCTCATAGAAAATAATAATTTTCTATTATAAGATAAATAACGATAAAAAAATGGATATTAATAGGAATATCAGTTTTCTTAAGATCGTGTCACAAGTTATCAACAACCCAAGAAAGGTTACTAACATGAAGCCGAATAGCAGCATCAAAGCTTCCACCAATTTTGGCCAAAAGGAAGATTCCCTTTGCAGAGGTCCAGAATTCACCCTCACCTCGAGTTCCTGCAGTTATTGTAAACTCTCGCTTAGATACATTGACCAAATTCATGAAATATAACCTTATCATAAACACAGGAGAAAATGACCTCATTCGATTAAATAACCAAACTCGAAATTGATTTTTAGCCCCCATACAACCAAGATCTACAAAAAATTGCATGAAGATCAACTTTACATAATACTTTAATTTGGAAAAGAGCATGTATAATTGATCGGATCCACCGTTGCCTAAGTAACCGGAATTGCTATACTGTGTTTAAGGTTTCAATCACTGTGAACAAGGCAGTTTTCTTATCAAAACTATGCTATTCGCTGTGATCGACAATCCCACACTCTGATGGCAGCGAATAACAATTTCCATGATGATGGATCGAATTGACGACTACTTACTTTTGATTGAGGATATATACCTTTCCCTGTTATAACTAAGAAGCAAAAGTAATATGGAGATTTATACAAAGCTAAAAATCAATTTAGAGTTACTCAATAGTCCAATAATTGGTGGTACCTCATTGAACGAGACCATTTCCTCTTATAATAAGATTATATTCCATAATTTTGATTAATGCATTTAGGCAAGAGCTTGTTATGACTGCAGTAACTCAATCACCTTTCTTCTCACCGTAGGGAACTATGTCAATCAGCATCTTCTTAGACCTGTTCACGAGTGGCTTTGTGCTGTCTTACCAAGGTTGCCTACTGATGGCACCTTTTGGCAGACAAAGCCTCTTGACTGGTTGAGAGGCAGGCAGACATGTTACTCGGGGCATTGAGGATAAATTTGGACCTCCGCTGCAAAGGGAATCTTCCTTTTCTAGAAGCCAAAAAGCTAGTGGAAGTTTTGATGCTGCTAACCGGCATGTCGTTAACTTTTCTTAGGGTGTTGATAACTCACCACTTGAGAACTTGTTTTGAACACCTGCATAAGAAAACTGTTATTTCCTATTATCCATTTTTTTTATCTCTCTCATAATTTCATTTGATACTGTGTTGACCTATCAATAGCACCATAGAGCTTTTTTTTTCTTTTTCACAATTTTTTTTTTATTATTGAGGTAAGATGGTATCACAGGCTTAGTAGTTTTTCAGCATTACAAAATATCCATTTCCCTAGTCCAATTGTATGCCAAAAAAGAAACTTCACAAAGAAAACTATATATGTTTTGTTTCCATATTCTAACCATGACAATTGGAAATGTGCCTAATAGGTTTACTTTGGTTTTTGCTGCTAATTATAGTTGCACTCTATTTTTAAAATTTTTTACCATTGTACCTCAATTTGCACCCTAAAATAGGTTTGGATATAATACACGCATCAAACACATTATTTGCATACATAAATCACAAAAAACGCACTGCAGAGAAAAGTATAGGCATGTGCAAGAGTATCACCCAAATCAGATTTATCACAATGAAGTGATTCAGAATCATGTACTTATGGAAACTATAAGTGAATAAAATAAACTTTAATACCCTCTTTTGGATGTTAAAGCAAACAATCACTAAGAAGGGTTTATTGCAATTCAACAATGAAATTTTCAGCACCTTTACATCAAGCTACTTTGGGGCATATCATATGGCTCTACCGTTGAAACACCATAAGACAAAATTCAGTTTCTGGTGCCCTAACAAAAGCCAACACAGCTCATTTATAAGCAATACTTTATCAACCAAAATAAAATATTTAAAGAGAGGATAGGAAATTTAATTTTATCATATGAGCATTCTCAAAACTAACCTATTTTTCAATTTATCATAATGCAGATCCACCATCCCTTGTTTTCCCAAGCATTGCATCCTCTGCTTCGTTGATTTTAGAAGTAAGATAGTGGCCACTACCAGAGACAGGATGATTCCCTATCATTAGTTTTTTATATGCTTCCTTTACCTTCTCTACTGTTGCATTCTCCCTGTTTAACAATATTTTATAGGGACAGAACAACTTAGTTCTAAGAAAGAAACAGAAAAGCAAAAGCCAAACAGTATCATTACAAAGATTTTGGTAAACTATGTAATTGTCCTTGACTATCATCTATACTAAAACATAAAACAGATCCTCTCATTTGACATTCTGCAATGAAGTGAAATTCAATACTGAAAAAATGAACTTTTACTACAGTAGAAACTTCTCGATTTGAAGTATAAACTATTCTTGCTCAATCCTCAATGTGCTTATTTGCCTTTGTCATTCAAAGGGCCCCTTAGCAAGGGCATCACACATGTTGCAAAACCATTGAAGAATGTTTCTAAGGAATACTCCAGTGGTTATTGAGATTTCCATCAGGAGGTCTCAGGTTCCAATTCTAGGTGCAACAGAAGGGGTTATGAAAACAGGCAAAGCTACTTGTTAGTTCATTCCAATTCCAATTCCAATATACCAAAAATAGAACTATTGAAGAATAAAAGAGAAGGAAATGTTATTTTCCTTTTAAATTTTAATAGAACAAGTACTCTTCTAAAATTTAAATTGACAGATCATACATCAGCTTTGAAACACATATATCCGGCATCAGCGACAACAACAAACAGAACTAACTTACACAATTCCCAACTTAAGTCTTAAACAGACAGTCAAACCAAAATTCTTCCAATAATTAATTTCCAATTCTAATAATCAATTTCTGTCCCATGATAATCCAATAATCTGAGGAATAAATGACTTTTCAATCAATTAAGACTGAACTGCTGAATAAAAGCATCGTCCACGTCTAATCTAGTTGAATCTAAGCCGCCAAACATCAATTAATTAAGCCACTAAAATTATTATGTCAAGTATATACAAATAACCACAAAGAGTAACATAATAATTTTTAATTTAATCACCTAGCAAAGAATTAGAGCTGCTCCTCTTCTTGCCATCTTTGGATGCAAACCAACCTCACAGAACTTGTGAAGCTTAGATTTAGGAGGTCTCACCTTGATTTGATATCTATCAGTAACAGCTGCTGCTGCAACTGCAAGCCTGGCCAAAAGGGGTGTGGCTTGATTTTTACATTTAGAATTTCAGTAATTGTATATCGCCATTCTCTATCTATGATTATTAATTATTAAACATAAGAAGAAATGAATTTCAAATATATACAGATCAGAATATTGACTTAAATATAATGATAATTGTTTTGCATACCATTTTTGTTAGATTGAAGACTTTTAAGAGAGGATTTTTCGAGGTTCCATTAAATTTTTGTTTGAAATCTTTTTACTTTATTTGGGTTTTTGTGATTAAAGAAGTACCGGAATGCAGATTCACCATCACTTGTTTTCCCCAAGAATCACATCCTCTGATTTGTTGATTTTAGAAGCAAGGAAATGGCTACACCATCATCATCATGATTTGTGACCATTATATTTTTATGTGCTTCCTTACCTTGTCCACTGTCATATTCTCCCTGTTAACACCATAAAAAGGGATAGAACAACTTATTCTTACCACAGAAACAAAAAAAGCAAAAATGATCACTACAAAGATGCTACATAAGGTAAATCTTACACAATTATCCTCAAGTATCATCTACATTAAAACATTTAAGCAGTAGCTGTTCTTTCCCCAAACCAATAGTTTGTAAATTCAACTGTGATTATCACCCACCCACCCACCCCCCAATACACCAAAAAAAGCCAAACAACTTGTGTGAAATATAATACTAATGGTTGTAAAAGAATTCTTACCTTAACTCCTTGTTGGATGCAAATAAATCGATGTTAAACATTCTGGGCACCGTCGAGAAACCCAAGGGAGCTCATTATAATAAAGTAGCTCTTGATATACTTTTTCTCCTTTTAACAAGTCCCTCCATCAAACTAATATAGGCAGATTTATTTAAAGCAATGCCTTTCTGGGATGATTCTTGAAAAATTTGCATCGCATCCTTGTATTTCCCTTGAGCACACAGCTCATTGATCTGTTCTGAGAAAGCATTTGAATTTAGATCATATTTTTGAGTCTTCTCGCTGTTCACATTTTCCCCTTTATCCAACAGCAAGGTCTGACCCTGCAACTCTCCCATTTCTACAATTTTTAACAGGAACTCCTCAGCCTCCTTAACCCTACCTGCATCAGCAAGTGCACCCAGAATTCCATTATATGTATAGGAATCAGGCCCTAGCTTCTTTCCTTTCATTTCTTCAAGAAGATCAAATGCTTCCTCAAATCTGCCTTCTCTGCAAAGACCCGATAATATTGTGTTGTATGTAACTGCATCAATTTGTTTCCCTTTTGAAATCCATGTATTGAAGAACTTAAGAGCCTTTTCAAGCATACCTTCTTTACATAACTCAAAAAGAAGAATGTTACAAGTATATATATCTGGCTTCAAAGAATTTTCAACCATTTTGTTGTAAAATTGAAATGCTTTCTCGATTTCACGTTCACGACAGTATCCATTAATAATTGTATTATATGTTGTTTCATCTGGGACCAAACCACTTTCTAGAAGCTCATTCAACTTGTCAATTGCTTGATCAGTCTTTCCCAATTGGCATAATCCTCCGATCATAGAGTTATAGGTGATAATACTTGGGATGATCTGTTTCTCCTTCATCTCACACCAAAGCTTTAAAGCTTTAGTTGAATTTTTATCTTTAAAATATCCCATGATCAAAGTGCCATAGCTAACCTCATCAACAAAATAGCCTCGCCTGCTAGCACTACTAAGCAACCTGTATGCTTCATCAAGTTTCTTTTCCTCACAAAGAGTATAAAGAATGGTATTAAGAGTCACACTACTCATCTTCAAACCTTTTCTCCCCATTTCATCCATCATCCTAAATGCTTCACCAAGCTTCCCCGCTTTACAATATGCATTGATCAAAGTATTATATGTAACAGTATCAGGTGAAAATCCATCTTCTTCCATCTTCCTAATTGTTTTTCCAGCGTCATCCATCTTTCCTTCCTTCACATACCACTTAACTAGTATGTTGTGTGTAATTGCATTTGGCTTCACTCCCTTCCCCTCCATCTCTTGAATCAATCCAAATGCCCTTGAACTACTGCCACACTCAAAGCACCCATTAATCAATGTGTTATAAGTAATGACATCAGGAAACAACTTCAAATTCTCCATCTCATCTCTTAACCCAAACGCTTCATCAATCCTACCTTCTTTACAAAATCCACCAATCAACATATTATAAGTCCAGACATCAGGCAACACATTATTCTGCGACATTAATTCAATGACTCGAGTTGCTTCCTTCAACCAACCCAACTTACAATACCCACAAACCAAAATATTAAAAGTACTCTTATTCGGAGTCAATCCCTTGTTTTTCATATCCAACAACATATCCCTAGCCTCATTCAACTTCCCTTTCTTACACAAAACATCCAAAATTGTATTATAACTAACATTATCAGGCAAACAACCAAACTCCTTCATTTTACCTATAAGACCAATTGCCTCCCCCAACTTGCTCTCCAAGCAACACCCATAAATTAAAATATTAAAAGTACTGGTATTAACCTTAACACCAAGTTTAATCACATCATTAAAAATATCTTTTGCCAAACAAACAGAATGCTTAGAAGGATACTTAACCAATGCGTTAAGAAGAGTATTACAAGTAAGCAAGTTAGGTGTGAGATGCAACCTCTTCATCTTATGAAAAATTTCTGCAGCATGGTGGGGTTTACCAGAGGCAACATAGGCCCCAATTGAAGTATCGAGGAGGGATTTCAAGGTGCGACGGTTCTCTACCACTGCAGGAGGGTGGAGGATGTGATGGTGTAGGATGTTGGACTTGTCGTTGGCGATGAAGGAGGTGAGAAGAGATTTGGCATCAGAGAATTTGTGATGAGAGAGGAGAGGAGAGAGAAGGGAAAGGAGAGGGAGAGGAGAGTGAGAAATAGAGGGAGGGAGGTGAGATTGCATCCATTTGAAGAAGGAGAGGAGAGTAGTGGGTCGGTGAGAAAGCGATTTGGAAGAGAGGAGAGAAATAAGAAGATTAGGGTTTGAAGAGAAATTGGGAATATAGGGACGAAGTGCTTGGAGTGGGAATTTATCTGAAGTTAAGATTTTTGTTAGAGACTTTAGAAGCTGTGTTTCCGCCATTGTTTGCAGGTTTGGGATATTTTCTGGTGGTCCTGCCATGATTATGTTCAGCTAGTGAGTAATGAGCTACAACTTATAGTTGCAAGAAGATGGAAGAAAATCTCTGCATGTTTGAAAAAAAAATGTTAGCTTTATGCTATAAACAATATTTAAATTTTTGTGATTGATAATTTTAAAAGAGTTCTATTTGGTTTCAATAATTATTGTCCCAGGTGATATGTGAAAAGGCATCACTATGTAACTGAAAATATTCACTATCTTATTGGTGAAAATATTCATGCAACTTATATATCACAACTCAAATAAATTTTAATCCAAAAACTCAAATAAATTTTAACCCAAAAACTCAAACTTGTAACTGAAAGCACTATCTACAAAATTTGAAATAACCATTTAGGAATTTCAAAACACTGTGACAGCTTACTAATGAAGATCATAAAATTTGATTTGATATTGAGCTTAATTTGTGTTATAAAAAAATAGAAAATAAAAAAATAAATCAACTAATTGCATAATAACTAGAGTATACCAAAGAAAAAATGCATACAATCAGTAGAAAATAATAAACAAAGCAATTTACATCTTTGTTTTATCAAATAATAAGCAAAGCGTACAAAAACGAAGCCTTAATCTCAAACTAGTTGGGGTTAGCTTTGTTTCCATTTGGCTCTGTTCAATTAATAGCAATAATAAGTAAAACATAAAATTGAAAGATCAAAATCATTTGCTTTATTAAGGGCTAAACCGTGCCCGATACCCCAAAGTCTGCAACTTGTAACAATTGCACCCTAAAGTAAACTTAACCCTCCAGATGCCCCAATTTCAAAACTTTGTAAAAATTGCACCCTAATTACAAACTCAATCAAGATTCGTATTAAAATATAACAAACGTGGGACCCACTATAGTTAACTCACCGTTTTGTTGTTGCAACAAACTCAAACCTGATTCATCTAAAACCCAACCCCAAATATATCTCTCTCTCTCTCTCTTTAGCTTTTGGCTCTGTTCAATTAATAGCAATAATAAGTAAAACATAAAATTGAAAGATCAAAATCATTTGCTTTATTAAGGGCTAAACCATACCCGATACCCCAAAGTTTGCAATTTGTAACAATTGCACCCTAAACTGAACTTAATCCTCCAAACGCCTCAATTTCAAACCTTTTTGTAAAAATTGCACCCTAATTACAAACTCAATCAAAATTCGCATTAAAATATAACAAACGTGGGACCCACTATAGTTAACTCACCGTTTTGTTGTTGGAACAAACTCAACCCTAATTCATCTAAAACCCAACAAACTCAACCCTACCCGGTCATAAAGCACAAAGCCGAAAAGGAAGGCAACAGAAGACTACAATATATCTCTCTCTCTACTCGGTCATAAAGCAAAAGCCAAAAAGGAAGGCAACAGAAGACTACAATATAATCATAAAACTAGTGGCAAAAACCAAACATCCTCCTCACCAAATAACATCAAAATCTAGCAATTCAAGTCAGTAATTTAGTTGGTGATCCTCCTACGAACAAAGAATCAATGACCAAAAAAGAAAAAAAAAAAAGGGAAAAATAAAATCTACAATTATCTTAGGACTAAAAGGATGGAGTCTCAAACATGACAAAGCATCAATAAAAAAAAGCATTGCAAGTTTTCAACAGCTCTTTCCCACCAAGATTTGCTTAAAAACTATATTTTACCTTAAGACCTTGTGGCAAATATTGAACATCCTTTTAGTTTTTGTTGTAAAAATCTTCTCCAACAGCAACCCAAAAAAGTTCACCAAGCAAATACATTTATAGGACCATCTTTATGCATAGTACATGTACAAGCTGTTTGCAGCAGCACAGGCGATTGAGTTTTGGTTGGGAACCATCTAGATGCAGCAATTTTTCTTATTACCCTAGCTCTTATTCTTTCTTTTTGCTTTTGTTTTGTCTTTTATTACAAGGCGTTAATTAATCAATGAGTTTAAGATTATAAGGTACCTTCCTCTACATTTTATGGGTCGAAAAGCTGGTTCTGATAAATCCAAGTGTGTATTACCGAGAATGGTAGCCTATGCTAGAGAAGAGTCACTTTTAATGGAGGAAAGACCCATGGTAGAGAGATAGAACGCGACACACAGAGAGAGAGAGAGAGAGATGGGTTTTAGATGAATTAGGGTTGAGTTTGTTGCAACAACAAAATGTTAAGTTTAGATGATTCTAACCTGAGTTGGGTTAGTTTACTATAGTGGGTCCCACTTTTATTATATTTTAATGTCAATTTTGACTGAGTTTGTAATTAGGTGCAATTTTTACAAAGGTTTCAAATTGAAGTATTAGAGAAATTAAGTTCAATTTAAGGTGCAAATGTTACAAGTCGTAAACTTTGGGGTATCGGGTATGGTTTAACCCTTTATTAAGTAATGAACAAAGCATAAGATTGAGAAAATCATATTCATTCAAAACTTAAAACTAAACATTACAATTAATTTTGGGAATTAATTTAATTACAATTCTCAAAAATAATATTAATATAATGATTTAATTTAATTATAGTCCAAAAAGCATAAGACTTTGCTTTGCATTGATAATCAGAGTGAATATTGGAAACAAAGGATTCATACAACCGACCCCACCTAATTTGGGAATTTGGGACTAAAGCTCAGTTGTTGTTATGTAGTCTAAAAAGTCAAATTCCAAAGTTCCCAACAAAATTTGGAACATCAAGATTTTCTTACTCCTTCCATTCTTTCCTAATGAATTTCATACATTTCCTTCATCAAATCTATTATATACAGCAAACAACAGAACATTGCACCTAAAGTAAACAACAAACAAAAAAAAAAAAAAAAAAAAGCAAGTTGTTGTTGTAGTCTAAAGTCAAACATTCACAAAGTTCCCAAACAAATTGGAACATCAAGATTTTCTTACTCCTTCCATTCTTTCCTAATGAATTTTCATACATTTCCTTATCAAATCTATTATATACAGCAAACAACAGAAACAAATTCAACCTAAAGTAAACAACAAAAAAAAAAAAAAAAAAAAAAAAGTTGTGCCTATATTAAATAAACAAAACATTGCACTTAATATTCTACTCAAATACTGATTCTCTTTCAATCCAAATATATACCTTGTGACACAAAATTTCAGAAGAACCAAACTAAATATTGACATCCATAGTCAAAATGTTAACTCAAAACAAAACAAACAACTCATATCTTAGACATACAACAATTATTCAAAAAAAGAAGAAACTAGAAACAGAAATTCTAAAATTTTGACTATTTTTATGATTCTCAAGATTGTGTTTTTGTCAAACAAACTGGATAATAGAATTATGGTTGCACCAGAGGACAGTCTACGAGGGGAATAAAGTACCTTATTATTAGTTAGGAGTTCGTTACAGTACAAAAATTGGAGAAAACAACAGAAAGCAGAATTCTTTTTGGAAAGGTGATTAATTTAACAGCACTAAGTAAAAGAATTAACAGAAAGAATTCAATATAAATTGGAAAGACAGATTCATCCTGAGATCTGCATGCCATCCAACAAAAACTCAAAACTGTTTTTTCAAAAAGAAAAAGAAAGGAAAAACAGTATTGTCGCTGTAATATATATAAATACAAATAAAACAATGCAAGGTCACTATTCTATCATATTTATTTTTGAGATCAATATTCAAACTCTTTTTGCTTATAAACATCCATTTTAGACATTAGCAACTTTCTTGTGCTTAACTTACCGCCTAGAATGCTCCATGCTCAATTAATTTGAGACAGGGCACAAATTTTGAAAAGAGTATTAAATATTAATGGAGTTGAGTTTCTATGTATTATGTTTAAATTCATTGCTTAGATAAAAAGATCAGCAGATTATGGTTTTGAATAGAAAATCGAAACAGGTCAACTCACTAACAATAGATTAATAATTTATTTGTACCAAGATGGACTCATGAATTTCAAGGTTTTAAATATGCACCTTACAAATGGCTCCAAGGATCAATGCCTTTTGCTCTCTTTTTTCTCATGACTTATTGATTAAAAAATTTTATAGACATACATATCTCAGCCTAAACATTTCAGGAGAAATTCAATGTCTTAGTGCCTGGTTAGGCATAGTGTGAACATCACAAAGCATCTCCAATAAAGAATTCAATAAGGTGTAACTCTCTCAGTTAAAACTAAGTAGTGCTTACAAACTGCTGTTTGAGAAGAAGAGGCAACAAGAAATGAAAGGCAAAGATCATTATTTCATATATGACCTAGGAACTGAAATAAATTCAATAAATGAATCTTGGCAATGTTTTCCTGTTTCTAATTGTTTGTGTATAATTGATTTCAACAACTTAAAACTACTTCATTTTAACTTTTTGTTTCTAACTCCTAGACTGTAGAAACTGAAAAAAAAAAAAAAGAAAGAAAAAGAAAAAGAAAAGGAGAGATGAATAACCCTCACAATTCCCTAGTTTCTGCATTCTAAATAAGAGTCTAAAAACAGATTTGGGAGTGTGTTGGTGGATATAAGATAAGGTACTGTTATAAGTATGTTAATTTGTTGCAGTATGTTCTTTTTCATTTTTGTTTATAATTCAATCCAGAAATTTTTATTTTTATGACAATACAAGCTAATCCAGTATTTTTATGAAACTAACAGAATTTTATTTCATGAAAATGAAAGAAAGAGAAGTGCATATGGGAGGGAAAGAAAAGGACATTGCAGTAAATACATATCCAAAAACAATATCAGAACTGCATTAAAAGTTAACAATTCCATGAACAGAAGCAAAAAAAACATAAAAACATAAGATCAAATAGGTAAGGCATGAAAGAACTTGAGTAAATAATCTTTTTAGAATTATCATCTATTACCCATTGCAAATGTCAGTTCAGAGTCACACTAGTACGCTAAATACAATAGCAAAACCCTAAGAAATTTCCCAAATCAACAGTGAAAAGGGAAAACAAAAAACAACATGTTTTCATGACAGAGCGGTTTCATTTGATTACAGCTTTAACAAAGGGAATAAAAAGGACAATTAAGCTTTAACAAAAAGAAAAATAAAAAGGATAATTAAGCTTTAACAATAGCAGAATACCTTGCGACTGCACTTGCGAGGCACAGAGGTCATCTAGCACAGAGCTTGATCTGGAGAGGGCCACCCGTTGTCATCAGATTCAATCTTTGGATAAAAGTCAATAGGCAAAACTACGATGAGTGATGAGGCAACAAAAAAGAAAAAGCGCTTTGGTAGAGGAAGACAGAATGAGCTTTGTTTGAATCGAACACCATACATGAAAACCCAAGTTGTTTTGATTTTTGTTTTTTTAATGGCTTTGATTAGGGATGAAGGTGGCGCTGCTAGCCGCAATATATCTGCCATATCGACAGCCATATTTGCGTAGAGCAACTCCAAACGCAAAATGCATCTGTCGCGTTGATTTATTTACGACGTCTGTAAAATTAAATGTTAAAAATAAAAATTTTTTTCAATATCATTATTTATTTAATCTATGAATTTCACGTGTTAAAAAGAAAAAGAGATATTGTTTACGGTCTACCGCACTCTTTTAGAACAACTCCAATGTGATTATGGGTTGTAGCTTATATGGCATTTTGAATAAAAAGATGTTAACAGTGATGTGACTATAAATCTATTTGTGAATATTGAATTTGAAAAATGGTTCTTCAGTCTATTCTAATCAAAATAGAATTTTATAATGATGTGTATTTTTTTTTAAATTGTATCTAATTAAAATAAAAGAAAATAAATTGAGCCTGAAAAAAGATGGTGGAAAAAAGAAAATAAAATTAATAGTAAAAAAAGAATTAAATAGTTGAATCACATTGTCTAACAGACTTTTTAAAAAATAGAGGGTGTGGTTTACAGTGTGAACTTTTTTTTTTTACATGTCAGCTTAACAGATTGAATAGATAGTAGTATTAGAAAAGATATTATTGTTCAACTGTGATTTGGCAATTAGATAAGCCACAATCCATAATCCCGTTAGAGTTACTCTTATTTTCAGAGGGTCTATTAGACAGCGTGACTTAGTTTTTTATTTTCCTATTTATTCATTTTTTTCTTATTTTTTTATTTTCTTCTTGCACTGAAACTGATTTATTCTTAATGCATTGGAGAACCTTTTTTTTTTTTTTTTTAATATTATTTAATATTAACTAACTTTTTGCATGTATTTTTTTTTTTTGAATAATAATGGAAATTTCATTAGTCATCCAACCTCAAAGCTTGTTCAATACAAAAGGGTGGAATAGTCAACTCCTCCACCTGATCTGTCACAGAATAAGATGCTCTAGCTAACACATGAGCAACCTTATTAGCAGACCGACAAACAAAAAAGATGCTTACACTCACAATCTCAGAAATAAGACTCTTACAATCTAACACTAGAGAACCAAATGCAGAATCATCCTCATATAGAGGGTCAACCAAAGCCTGCACACAAATTTGAGAGTCTGACTCAATAATCACGTTGGACCAACTCTGCCTTTTAATCCAACTTAATGCTTCCCTAATCATAAATGGCATCAAATGCCGAGCATGCTCAATCAATACAAATAAAAATCAAATCTCGCATCAAATTCACGCCAAGTAATATTAGAGCCCAAATCCAATATTCTAATTCTTAATTCATAATACTCTCCATAAACTTGTTAAATATTCTTTAGTCTTCCTTAAATTCATAATGTAAGCTTACTTTAGAACATAAGTAACTCAATCGAAATTTTTAACAATCGAAAATTTTCATATGAAATCATACATGTAAGCTTACTGTTGAACTTAAGTGACTCATGAAAACTTCATACTTAAACATAATTACTTAATATAGGAAATTTCTCATAAATTCCTTTTCGTTTAAAACTTGCTTAAAGTCATAATGAAATTTATCATAAGAAACTTCTTATCATATAAAATCATATTTTCCTTGTTCAAAATTCAAAGCACATACACCTTAAATACCCATGTTTTTAGAACTCTAAATATATGAAAGTTATCAAAATAATTATACTTATGTCATATAGATATAGATAGCATACCATACAAAAAAAAAAAAAAAAAAAAAAACAAATAATAATTAAGTAAGCCTTACCACCCTAGAGTGGTTTGGCCTCTTAATGAAAACTAAGGGGAGGAATTTTCTTCTCCAACTAAGCATACTAATATAACTCTTATGCACCAAGGTATCCATTTTCTATCCTCATCATGCATTATCTAAACTAATGCCACACTTTATCCTAAAATTTCCAACAATTTGTCCCATTTATATTCATTGAAAATATATCCACAATAACACTTTTCAAACTTATATCTTAGTTTTGTCAAATAAATCCTCAAACATACAAATAATCAAGAGAACCTCATCACACATGACTCATCACACATGATTCATACATACATTTATATCCAAATAAAACTAAGGATTCGATGCATGATGAAATTTCCAGCATTAAAATAACCTTGACCCTTTTGCTGTGTTTTTAAGACCTAACTTGAGTTTAGGTCTCCAAATTGAAATGAAAATTAATTCATTAGAAAGGCTAAGACAAGATGCTAACAAATGTTATGAAGGGACCACAAACCCAGATCAATGTGTAAGATGAATAAACAAGCTAGAAACAATGACCAACAGTCCAGACCCGATTTCAGCAGAACTAAGTTCAATGTTTATTATTCCTATTCACCAAACAATCTCAAATTAAAACCAATCCAAAACCAGGGGAAGTTCTCAAACCCAGGGCAACAACTTCTCGTGAAAGAACTAGAACATAATCTTGTATCAGTGGGCAAAATGGCACTCATTCAGTGATGCAAATGTGGTCCGACATAACAGATCAGTTTGGGTGTTTCAATCATAAGTTGAGCTATATATCTCCCAAAATTGGACACAAGAGGATGGGTTGGAAAGCTAAGAAGTAGACCTTATAACTCTATGAAGGATCGGAAAACTACGAAAGGATC
>NW_023591118.1:0-210174 GCF_014843425.1 Jatropha curcas
TTATCCCTTCAGATTTTTCACTTTCTCTTATAACCCAAATGAATGGTTGGTTTGATGCTTCTAAGCCTAACCCTAGTTCTACTAATTGCAAACTTGTTAGCCCGCAAATGCTACCAAGACATGCGTAGATTACCGATTCAGGTTCCTGCATATCAAGCCATTTTAACAAATGGGTTTCATCTATTGAAGCTTTTTTACCTCTTTCTGCTCTGTCTAGGTTTAGCTTATTAGAAGCTGAAACTGGACCAACACACCAAACATTATTGCCTTTAACTTTGATATATTCTGTAACATATTCTTTCTCTAATTCTTCAAATGTATTAACAACAATCCCATCTGGTATAGTTTCAGCAGCTCGAAGACTGTCTCGGACATCGCTCAAGTCTTTCGAGTCTGGACTTAGGCTTTCGGGTAGCTTGGCTTGGCTCAACTCGATTCGATGAGGCAAGTCAGGGACTATAAAAGTCTCAAACTTGGAAAGATTTTCATGTACTCTAGATGTTTCAAGTTTATTTGAGCATGAAAAGGAAAAACACCCCATTGCATCGAAAAAGATTCTCGGAATCTTGAATTTCCGAGCAGTTTCCACCGTCCAAGGAAGATTCTTGCCTGAGATTATGCAACTTGGACGAGGTTTTAAAGTGTGGAAGACTCGTTCGAATTGTTGTTGCAGCATACTTGCAGCAATAAAGAAGTTTCTGATCAAGCTTCTAGAGGGAAGCTTGTCCATGTTTTCACATCCGGCCGGTAAGCCGGACTCTGTTGCCGGAAATTGGAGTTGGAGAAGTTGGATTTTAAGGCCGGATTGAACGGAAAGTTGAATTGTTGAAGTGAAATTGATGGCATTTTGAGGTGTAGTTACAATAGTTACAACAATTCCATGGATTGCTAAAAGCTTGGCCATGTCTATCATAGGTATTTGATGGCCAGGAGACATCAAGGGTATCAAAACAAAATGGAGCTGATTATTGAGCTGTGAAGCCATGGTAATTGGGTAATTGACTAAGGAAGAATATATATAAATGGTGAGAGAATGAGAGAAGAAGATCAATTAATTCTTTTGAAAACAATGTAAATATTCTTATATATATATATTCAAGGCATTTCTTATCTAGTATAATTTTCAAGCATGCATGCTCTATATAAGACCACATTTTATAGAAGATTGTGAGGAGTGGGAGATTTCGAATTCGAGTTTTCTCCACTACAGATTGTTCAAAAGGAAATATATCCACAACCTCAAAAATCTTGGTGCTTCGATCGATAAATAAGTAGTTATTAACTCAGTCTAGTAAGAACAGAGTCATTCTAAAGAGACTTTATTCTATTTTAGAAATAGATAAATGTGAATCTACTTTTTCGTGAGATTAAAAATCCCGTTACACATTATCTAAGCAATATATAATAGAAATACATAGCTAATTAACTCCTCTCAAGAAAAAAAAAAAGAGAACTATTTCATCACTTTAACAAATCACTGCAAGGGTATAATTTTATTAAAAAAATCCATTAGAATCATATTTCTCAAATGGATCTTCATAATAATTCATCTTTAAGATATAAATCACCATCTCCTACGTGAATCTAATATTATTGTAAATCATAGAAAATGACGAAAATATAAAATAAAATATTTAATCTCTCACATTCTTGTTTTATTTTTCTTTATTTTTTTAGTACAACCATTCGAATCAATTGTGAATCTGGTACCATGTAATTGTAGAAATTAGAGTTATCAAATTCACGAAATTATAGAATAAATGATTTCCACCCTAGCCAAAAATATTTATCCTGTAAAATAATAAAATCTTTCAATTTTTATCTATTAAAATAGTGAAATTCAAGTTGGGACGTTGATGAGTGTTAGCAAGGTACCCAAAATTCACACAAATTAAAAAAATTTTGACAATGCAGTCATATGCTTTTTTTTTTTTTCTCCGGTATTCAAAATCTATTAGCCTGATTAATCCAAATTCGCGACAGACAGACCCAAAAAAGGAGCAAAGCACTCACTTTAAGTGTTTTAAGAAATCTTTAGTTAAAAGAGAATGAATTCTTATCATTTCATCTCATATCACTCCCCTAAAGTAATAAAGAAAAATTTTTTTTATATCCAACATGCAATAAAAATATCAATTCAGGTTGATATTATTAAAGGCCATAATGATTAATATATCATAGTAGGCAACAAGGTGCAGGGAATTAAATGGAGACTTAAATTCGTATACAAAGGAGGATGCATGCTAGCTGTTGGTAGGGTCCTAAAAACCACCCATGTTCTATGTTTTTTTTTTCTCTTAAGTTAATGAAAGCTTTCTTTTCTTTGTTTTCTAAGAACAGTTAATGAAAGCTTTTCATTGTCAACTTTGAGGTCTGCTTCCAATCCAATATTGTAATACTCCTAAATATAAATATTTAAGGTTTTACACAATAATTAAGAAAATAATTAATTTTTATTTATTAATTTAATTTTTTTTTTTTCACGGTGCTAATATTGTCTAGTAGGACATGATGTCCTTATATGTCAAATAGTCGACGACTGTTTAAAAAAGTACCACCATCCTTGTTAGAGGACAAAACTTTGGTTATGATGTTTCATATCGAAACTTGAGTTAAGAATTGTCTGTATTCAGTTCATGGATACACTAATTTGTCCTTGTACATCGAATTGAAAGACAATAATATTTGGTGCATGAAAAGAAAGGAAACAAATGGACCAAAACCACTGACTCTCCTTTTTTTTTTTTTTTTTTTTTTTTTTTTTCTTTTTTTTTTTTTTTTTTTTTTTTTTTTCATTTTTCAATATTACTTTAGAGACTTAACTATAGTTTAAAACTCAGTAAACCTCCCGTCCATCAGATCACTCAATGCTTTGTTTGGATATTTTTTTTTTTTTTTTTTTTTTTTTTCCATTTTTCAATAATTACTTTAGAGACTTAACTATAGTTTAAACTCAGTAACCTCACCGTCCCATCATCACTCATGCTTTGTTTGGATAGGGAGAGGATGTAAAATGAGAGAATGTAAAGTGAAAGAGTAAAATAGTACTATTCATTTTACCTTCTAATTTTACCCTCTTTGTTTGGTTTGGAGGAAAAATAAGAGAGTGGAAGTAAAATAAATTTATTTTGCTTACTTGCACTTTTATTGTTTTATTTTCCTCCCATTTTGGAGAGTAAATTGGAGAAAGTAAAATAAAGAATAAATTACAGCCACCCACGATTTTACCTCCTTCCCAAACAAGGTGTTTTGCAAAGCCAAGAAATTTTCACTTGTTATTTTACACCCTTCCTTATTTTACACCCAACCAAACAAGGGATAAATCATAACTAATCAAATATTATGGTGTAATATTCAATTTATATTTGATTACATTATATTTTGTTTTGAAGGAGTAATTTTACAAAGGAAAAATAACTATGAAAAATACATAAGAAAATTTTTCCATATTTGGAAAAAAAGGCGAAAATAATGAAATAAATTTTAACTCATGCAGATCTTGAATGTCTCTAATTCAGTGAGAAATCAACCAAGGAAAGTGAGAATTTCATTATTTTATGAAATTATCCAAATACCATCATATTTTCAATAATTGTGAATTTTCAAAGTTCTTATATTTGTCAATCACAACCCACAAAGTTAAAAATGTTGAAGAGGAAATAGAACCCATGATGGATGCCCCACCTTAAGCCATCCAAACTAAGGATCATCGGCGCAAAAGAAGCATCTGACTCCGTAATATAACACTAACAATAAGCCAAATAGAGAATGTTCTGAAAACTTCAATTCCAATTGAATATAACTACATTCAACTTCGGATTACATTTATTAATTTTCTATTGAAACAAATCGAGCTGAATGACACAAATTTTACAGTATGGTACAAGCTATACAACCTGAAAAGGGTTAAAGACGCATGCTTCCAATGTTGCAACAACCAGCTTTACATCAAACAAATGAATCGATTACATTTACCAAAAGCTGTACATCTTAAAATGCTATTTAACTTTAACTTCAATATCCATCTAGTAATCACAAACTAGCTTCATCGTGCGTGTCATCAATCAAGACAAACCACTTATCTTCTGCATGGCTTTTGCTTTTGAACTCGGATTGTGATCATTAGCAGAATAATAACGACATGCTATACAAATGAACATAATGGTAATCAGCACCGTCATTTTATCTGATCCTGATATTTCTTAGAATCTCTACTTCTTATCAGAATCATGGGTCCTCCGAGATGATTCAACTCGATCACGATCGAGACGAGCTGTTCTCCATGAAAGAGAATTAGTTGATCTAAGCAACAGGCCAAGGGCTGAAGAACACGTTGCCCTAACAACTGCATCTGCTGACTGATTCATCTTCCCCACCAACATTCCAAACACCTAAATAAAGACAAACAGATCTGTCAATATGTTTCCTTTAGCCAAGCCAAGACACGAGAATGATGAAGATTTTTGAGATGAACCTGTGCATAGTAAAGAGCTAAAATACGCGGATCATCTGAAAGTGATAGTATGCTGCTTGCCAAGTAAATAGCATTGGCCTGTATTATTGGCCAAGGTGCATCTATAGCCTGCCACATCAAGAAAGTAAGCAACCATGATTCAGAACTCATGCTTATTGCACTTTTAATAAATGAAAGGCACAAATAAGACGATCCACAAAAATATGTCACAATCATGAATTATATCCATATAAACCCATTGATGGCAAAATTTGAATATGGAAAGAAGGAAAACATGATACTTTAGTTCATGACCTCCAAAAGTCGTTAGAAAAAAAAAAAAAGGCCCAAGAAACTGACAGAACATACAGGAGTATAAAGCAGGAATGGCAAAGGATTAAATACTTTAGTTCATTAACAATATAGTTGGTAAGCATAATATTCAAAATCGATAGAAAAAGAGAGTTTTCAGAAAAGCACAAACCTGAATTGTTGATGCCATGTAAGAATCAACTCTAGAAGGAAGATATTGGGTGAGCAGCCGTGTGAAGTCTCTTAGAAAGCCCTCATAGTCACTTCTAAAGGGCAAAAAAAAAAATTAAAATAAAAATAAATAAATAAATAAAAGAAGAGTTAATCATAAAGCACAAAATCACTTTATGCTACTTTCAGAAACTTGAGCATTTTAAAGATCATTCATGCATACCGATGATCAGAATTGCAACAATGTGAGTTGGACAAGGAAGCCAATCCTTCAATCTTCATCAAGGGGGCAATATGTTTGAGAGTATTCTAGTTGTTAAACATTAAATAGGTCAAGAGGTTCCAAGGCTTTATGCAGAGAAGAAAACCCATTGGATAGTAATTACTTACTCGGCAAGCATGTCGAACACTAATATCATCATCATGAAGGTGCAAAACCAAGCGAGGAGTGGCAGCATGTATCTGTGAAAAGTGATTCACACAATATATACGAAATGCTGAGGCAATGAGAGAGTGAGATAAAAAAAAAAAAACACAGTTTACCTCCACTTGAAGAAATAAGGTTAAAAAAGATGTAAAAAAAAAAAAAAAAAAAAAATAAAGACACACTGATATATATAATGGTAATATTGCTGTATGTAAAATTGCTTTCCTTTTGCTTATAATAAGTTGACTGTATAAAATCTGACAAGAATATTTTATTGCTTCTCATTTTAGCTCAATTACTAAAGACTAAAATCTGCCGAACGTCAAGCAATTGACAGGCAGTGGCTGATCCAGAAAATTTTTTTTAGGGGGTCAACGTAAGTATTAAATTAGATAAATCTGGTCAATTCAACCCAGAAACACACATAAATATATAAGAATTTTAAAAAGAAGAGAGGGTCAGTTGACCCCCCATTTTCTATTGTGGATCTGCCACTGATAACAGGAAAGAAGAAAATTAAAGCTATAATTGAAATGAATCAAGAATGACTTGGCAGTTTCTTAATAAATATCAGGTATCAACAATAACGAAGAAATGATGTTACTCTAAAGTCATAACATACCGCTATCGATTTCTAAACTCAATATTGTTGAAACAAGGGATCTTATAGAGCAAATAATTCTATATGGTCAAGTCAGTGAGGAACCTGTTCAAGAAATATTTCCCGCTGTGCACCAACTCCGTAGCTGCTTAGTGCCCCAAATGCAGCAAAGGCAGTGGCTCGTATCTTTGTGTTCATGCATATCTGTTGCAAGAAAAAGAAAGTGACTCTAAAATCAGCTGATTTTAAGAAGTACCGCCCATGTAAGATGCAGCATAATAATTACAACAAAACCACCATGGAAATGCATCGAAAGGCAATTTAAATAGTAGCCATTATGCAACACAACAGCAGTAGCCTCTTTGCTCACTTCCGGCTTCCTTTTTAGAATTCCAAGCACCCAAAATAAACACTTGCATGCAGTTCATATGTCATGCCATATTTCAGTTTTTCCTTTCTTCTTATTTTTTATCAGAAAGTACTTTATTGAGAAACACAGACATAACTATAATTTAGAGGGCAAAGGACCCTCCTGTATTTTGCTTTTCTGATACTAGAAGTTGTTATCTTATTGATAATGTCCACATGACATACTTTCATTCAACTGCAAGCATTTAGGAGCATGAGATTAAATCAATTTTCAATATAACAACACAATGGTTAACAGGTTAAGCAACAAATAAATCAAATGGAAAACCTGCCAAAAGCTTTACGCACTTGAAGGTTTCGGAGACGGACAGAAAGATTAAGCAAAATGGGCTCTACTGCATCGTTGGGTGATGATTCAAGCACCTACACGGTGATGGGACGAAGTCAAAGAAATCAAAGTGAGAAAACCAACTGAACCCAGTATTTGTAATACAGGAAAATAGACAAGTAGAGAGATGATGAACAAATCACCGTCAGTAAGCATGAAACAGCAGTCAATTGGACAGATTCATCTGAATCATCGAGCAATGCTACTATTACACCTAGAGTTTGAGGTGTGTATTGATAAATATGAATAGATGGTATCTGTCAAGTCCAAAATAAAAATATCAAAAAAATATGATTAGAAAGTCTGCTGAAGTAAGCAACAGCCATGTTAGCTCTTTCAAGTAAAAAAAACAATGAAAAATATTATTACTTTTTTTTTTTTTTTTTCCATCAAAAAAATAAAATAAAATAAAGTATAACTTTGTCCGACATCAATAATTTAATTTTTAATTAACCATATTAAACAACTAATTTAACAAGTAAAAAGAAATTACAAAATAAACTATTAAGTTAAAATAGAAATCAAAAACAGATTAAATACTAGAGCCAAAATCAATGCTATGTGGGAAGAGGGGCTAAAATGAAAATTAAAAGGGTGGTAAAGGGGAAAAAAAATAAGGGTAAAAGAATTTAAATGGAGAAAGCGGAGTGGAAGGAGGAGGTAAATGAAAATTATTTTCGGAATGGAAAAAAAAAAATTGAAGGGGTAGTTGAAGACTTAATGAGGTAGTAAAAGGATGAAAAAAATGTGGAGGGGCCCCAGACTTCATCTCAGTTGTCCTCATCGGAAAACCAACAAAAAGACATATTTGGAGTTTTCATCAATATTAATATATTTTTACCTGTACTAGCCCTCTTAAACATAGGCTTCTAACAGTTGGAGACTCATCTGATACATGTCGACATAATGCTTCCACCATCTCCTCCAATAGAGAACTAAATCCACCACTGCATCATAGATAAAATATGAGAATGCAACATTTAACAGTAAGATGTAAGATATAAACCCTTAAATGAAAAATTAGATTAGTATAATTAAGTGATCCAAAAGAGAATCAGAGTTTTGATGACCAAAGAACAAAGAATTAACAAAGTTTGGATTGGCCTATATTTGTTTTGGAAAGAAAAACAATAAATTGCTTCAATCAAAAAATTTGTGTGCTGCTACAAAAAGCATAAAATTCCAACCAAAAAGAAAAAAACAAAAACAAAAATGAGGGTCATTCATTCTTTTCTTTTTTGCGCATTTGGAGGCTGGTGTTCAGGAATTAGGTTGACTTTTGACAAGGGAGAAGACACAAGAGTTACTGAACTTTACATTACATGCAAGACCACCTTTTTTCAAACGCAGTTTAGTTATAGAACTGAAAATCAAAGGTGAATGGAAAACAACCACATTCAAGAATCAGGAAAAAAGTAATCCATATTTGCTTAAGAACCATCTCTATTGTCATAGCACAAGCAAGACACCATCACCAAGAATGCATAAGTGAAACCACAGGTTTGACAACAACAAGACAACAGTTTTTTCTTACTTATTTATTTTCTTGATAAAAAAAGAAATTCTATTGAAAAGGAGAGAGAGAAAAAAAAATAGAGACTACAGCATGGAAGACAAGCATTCATTAGAAAAGGAAATAAAAGGATACAGCTTTTATGCATTATTTTTTCAGTTCCCTTAGAAGACCAGAAGCTGTTTGCAACCAAATATCCACAGATCTAAAAGGCCAATTTGATGGAAATTGATATCTCCTTTAGGAACTCCAAACCTCAAGTTCAATACCAATAAAAAAATTCATGGTGAAAAATCATGCAAAAAGATGGATGGTAAAAATTCATTTACTAAAACTTTCATACCAAATCTCAGTGTAGAATTTCAACTAGCACATATGCACTCTACCAAATCATTAACACTAAGATTCAAAAGTTAGGGCAGGAGAGAGAGATTTGTGTGATTTCACAAAGAGGGATAACAAGAAACTAAAACCCTTCCAAGGTTGCAAAAACTGAATATAGGTTAAAACTAATGGTCTAGTTTCTTCCCAAAGTTTTTCAATAAAAAAAATGTATCGCATTAATAGTATCTTCTTAACTAATTGACAATCCTAGTACATCATGCTTGTTTTACCAGGGGAATATCACTTTCCTTAGTGACATTGAACAATTAATAAAATAAACCCAACAGAAACACACAATATCGAAGCAACAGTAGCACAAAGCTAGATATATGACACTAAAGTAAATGTCCAGGATATAATATGACCTGTAGCGAACAAATTCTGACAATGCTGCAGCTGCTGCTTCCCTTTGAAACTTTTGGTGTCGGTCTAAGGATTTAGTTAAAATTAGAGAAATAGTTTGGACCTGATCAACCAAGAGTACAAACTTCAGTGAGATTTCAAATGTTTTCCCAAAACTACAACAAGTGTAGTAATTTGATAATGCCACCCTGTCAAAGCAATTTAGATGACAGCTAGAAATCCATGCCAAAAGTATCACATATTAACTTTTCTTAAAACTAGAATAACCTTTAATGATGCTCGTATATTTCCTTAAAAAAAATAAAAAAAAGGGATGAATAAGAAGAAGAAGAATAACCTCATGAAGGACCAAGGACAAGTTATTTTTTATTTAAACCTACTTTTATCTCTTATTTATATCTTCCTTCAAAATGCTTTGTCCCAGTAATACTGGTATGTATAGAATCTATAGAATATTCCCCTGAACCTTTGTATTTGAGAACATATATGTTTTCAGCCAAGGTACATGTTATGTTCCACATGATAGTTGCTTAAGATGTGTTCGAGAAAATTGATAATCTTTTTCCTTTTCCACCTTTTGAAGTTTTCACCTGGTCATTGTTTGATACTTTGTTGGACCCGGTCCTAGTTCTCTTATATATAACCTTTTGAAGTTTTCATCTATAGAGATTTAGTATTTCTTAGAGCAAGTAAAAGGAACAAAAAAAAAATGATGAAAAAGCAAAAAGAAATGGAAAGAAGAAATGCTTAAGATGAGAATTTCAAATATGAAAACCTCTTTTGGTCTCTTTATAGAAATGCTTCCTGCTAAATCTCCAATAAGATTGATCCACTTCTCCTTTTCGTTTTGCTCTCCATCTCTAGCCAAAATCTACATGCAATATACAATCAATGATCTGAAATCCTCATCTACAGGTGAAAATTGGTAACAGGGTCTAAACTTTTGCATACCTTTCCCATTTCAAGATCTCCCACACATTCACAGAAGGCTTGAAATGCAGTCAGAAGAGCTCTGCAGAAAAAAGGATAACATTTTTCATGCACATCCACGCTGATTTTGACACTCAAACAGTACATGGTAGATTTATTTTCCAGAAAATATAAAGACATAAATCAATTACACTGACCGTAATAGCTCATGCTGACCAGAACTAGCTAGACCATGACAACTTCCAAATTGAAGTATAAGTGCAGCAAGAACAGAAGCATAGCTTTGCTCAACGGCTTTCTTTCCAACTTTTCCACCACCTCTGTATTTACAGAAAAGACTGTATAGGTAAGTGGTGACCATAAAAAGAAGCTAAGTCTAACAAATGCAACCATAAACAAACCTGAAGAAGGCAGTGAGAGCAAACATAGCAGCTTGCAGAATGTCATCCCCTATCTGACCATCAGCAAAATGACTAGAGCTGTCTAAATCACCCTTAATAACAGGAGTCAGATTAAGGACAGATATCAGGTGCTCCAGGAATTGAAAAGAAAGCACTGGATGTTGAGAAAATGCCTACAAAAGATTCCAAATAAGGAATTTACCATAGTGACTAATCAAATTTTAGTTTTGAAATTGATTTAGAAGAAGAATAATGGTCTTAAAGCACAGAACCTTTAAAATAAAATAGATTAAAAATAAATAAAATCCTCATAATGAGAAAACATTAGTCTTGTGGCTTAAAGTAAAATCTCACGTAAAATGCTTCCTGCATTGGCCAGCCACCTCGTAGTCTAGAAATATCCTTTGTGACTATATCCCTTGCAGCAGTAGCCAATACTTCATCAAAGACAATTTTTGATCTAGTATTTTCGGCTAGAGAAGAAATCTTTTGATAATCAAGGAGCCAGAACCAACAAATGAGAAGCAAACAATAAAAAACTAACACCACTAAATAGACTAAGATGAAATCCAAAAAAAAAAGATACAGCTCCAAGAGTCTCCAACCGCAAATGCTTCTCAGTTACATGAACCACAGCCGAGACCAATGATTGGGTTATCCTGCAGATGTAGGTGTTATACAGACAATAAGAAACATTAAGCCCACGGACCATACAAAGTAATGATATATGAAGTAAGGACATGTGAAGTTAACACAATAATGAAATTAGATGAAGTAAATAGAGAAAATAGTTCAGATCCTAAAGACCAAAGAAAATTATTCAAAAAATGAAAAGAAAAGGAACGCTTTATCAGATGCAGGTGTACTCTGTCTCAATCTAATTGTCCACAATCCATGCAGAATATTTGTCATCGTCCACAATCCTACTTGATACTTTTTCCAAATTTACAGCGTCCATTATAGAAAGATGAGAAGGACGAACCGGCGAACTCACGATCAGAATGAAAGTTAGATATTAAATATAAATCATACAAGTGGTGCAATTCTGGAAAAATGTTAAAGTTAGTACATTTTTTATGATGCACATGAATGTAATAATTGCATGTCCCTTTCACAACATGGATTTTCCATTCTATGGATTGGGTTCTTATGTTCCCTATCATAGACATTTCTCAACTAATCATGAAGGATGGGAAAAGAAAAAAGAGGTTGGAAGCAATTGGAAAATAAAGAGCGAGATAAAAACCCAAATGTAGAAACAGAATCAAGTCGAAATTCATTTATTATGTAAAAGACCTTGAAACATCAGTTTCACTCAACTCCATCCCCCTCTTTGAAACAAACTCAATAACAGCTTGGATGGCCCCTTCAGCTGACTGCTTGATCTTATCACATATAGCTGCTGTGCAACCTTGCAGGGTGCCTACAAGCTGCAAGAAACACTAAAAAATAAAATGACGCTTCAACAAACCATAAAATAATTTGAACTTTTGAACTCTTCCAGAAAATAAAATTCTACCTCATTCTTCGTCAATAAGATACAGACAGATGACACAATTCTGTTGAAAACCTCAGATGGATCAATGGAAGCATCCTGAAGTTGCAATAAGAGGCAAATGAAAAATTGTGTATAACACATTCATTTTCACACTTCAATGAGAGAGGCAATGTAAAAACAGAATGACCAGATACAACTTACACTTCTCAAGATGGCTATAACATCTTCAAGGGAGGATAAAGCACTGTATGCCAATTCTATATCGACACTGGAACTAGAACCTAAAGGCTTCGGAAGTGAAAGAGAGATGCTGAAGAGTTGATCAAGAATCTGAAAAAGAAAATACCAAGTGCTCAATCTATTATTAAGCAAATATGGAAAAGTCTACAGACTCAAAAACCTTCAAAACGTTATCAGTGTTTCACCAGATTGTATTAACCAACATTACAAACATCTACTACTATTCATTCCGCACCTGAGCAGAGACTTTTCTAACTTCAGAATTAGTGTCTGCACAGCGTGGAAGATACATAATGACTCTCTCTCCCAAACAAAGGGATTCTCGACTTGGCAATACAAATGCCGCTGGTAGTCACACAAAGGAAATGTTGTAAATCAAGTAAAAGATAGCAGATGTTAATCTCTCCTGGGAAATAGAATTACATGGTAAGTTGGCAAAATTGCCATGCAGAGTGCGATCAATTTGCTTGCTGTGTGTGCAACTTCCATGGCAACCAAGTGCACAGTATCCACTGACACAAAGCATCCGGAACTTGAGAAGCATCTCATGTGCTGCAAGACAACCTCTTCTCCTCTGACACTCCACTGATGAAGAAACATACTGATCTATTTGTCTCAAAATATGCAGTAACTGCTCTGCTCGACTTCTTCCATCCTCTCCACTAATTATTATACAAAATGCTAGTTTGAGTAGGAATACGACAAATTCTAATCCAATGAATGTGCATCACATAAACTATCACATTTAATTAAACACATGCCCGAATGAAATAAACATTATAAGAAAGTTAGTTTTATGAATGCAATATCTTCTAATAACAATCATTCCCATCTCCAAATCTGAGCAGTGACGTTCTGCTTCCAATTGTTCAGAAGAAAATATGCCATCACTTGCATAAGCCCCTAATTAACATGGAGGTTTTGTGTGGACTGTGGAGTAAAAATTTGACAACATCCAGTGACATAGAAATCAGGCTAGTTTTGGAATGAAATGCAATTGAAGCATGCTCATTGGAGAGAAAAAAAGGTAAAAAAAAGTTCCATAGAATACTAATGAAGAAAAGCTCAAACAATGGTGATTTAACAATACCTTGTAAGAAGAATTGCACATAAGAGAGTTATAAGGTTGTCTATGAGCGGATTTACAACTTCCACTGGTTCATTTGGCAAAGCAAAGAACCCTAACGTTGCCTGTTTAAAAAAATTAAAAAAAAAATTAAAAAAAAAAAAACAGAACTCACAAGACTAATACAACTGATCATGGAACATAAAATATATTAATCATACACAATCACCATCAGCCATGAATTTACCTTCATAACATGATTTCTAGTTTCAATAGTCAGCTTTGGCTCCACAGAGACCAAGGTAGTGCATGCACTTAAAGCAAGTGCCTGTAGCAAAAGCCAAGAGAAGCAAAGCAGTCAAAGAAAAATTCTAATAAGGAATGGTATAATAGACATTAACTTTGCAACTCCAAAACAGTTCTTCCAAAGACCTGGGTATGCAGAAGTTCAAGACTGGAATCACCAAGACCATCATTATCATCTCTGCCCATCAAAGTTAATATATAATCAAGCAACTGGTCTCTTCTTTTCAGTGGAAATGATGCACCGTTTTCAGCAGCATTAATGACAGCCCGACCTGTGTCAGCAACATTATAATGCTATAATCTTCACAAGATTGCATATCATATCATATGATAAATCCATTGTTGCAACTTAAGATATTCTGTATCATAACAAACAATTTTACACTTGTAAAAAAAAAAAAAAAAAAAAAAAAAAAAAAAAAAATTGGTAAATGAAGGCATCAAAAGACAGTTCCACTTCCTTTTCTTCTCCCAACAACTACTCAGATTTTGATCACTTTCTCTGAACAAAACTCCTATTCATGCTACTTAAGCATTTAAGGCATAGACAAGTAATCTAAAATGTTTTATAAAGTAGAGAGTTGAAACTGTAACTAGATGAATACACTGATAAAGACAAACGCATGTGATCTGATTTCTCTGCAAAGAACTTTCCAACAAGATTGAAACTTTAACTAGGTGAAGCTATTGGTGAAAACATATATGGCACATAGTCTAACTACTTGGCAAAGAAATTTCTAATTGATTTGCTGGTTGCATCACTAGTGTGTGTTTTCTAGCTAAAAGCAATAAAGGTACAAATGAAAAGGAGCAGTTGCCCGAATGAAAAAGCAAAGCCAAGCACATCCTATCAAACCCTTCAAAGATTAGCCTCTCTGTGCATTTTCAATAAGGGAAAGAAGCAACAACTTTTTCCAGTTAGCTTACAGTAGCAGGAGCCAGAACCTCATTAATATAAAGAAAACTGCACCTCACATATTCTTTTTGTTGTTGTCCTTAACAGATAACACACCTCAATATCGTTTAACATCACCCTTCACTTATTCATTTAACATTCTGGCTACACTCACTAGACTTTCTCAGATCTCTGAGAGAGAGGGATGTGATTGTGAGGGGAAAAAAAATAATTTGAATCCATAGCACGCACTTTTATTTCCTGAAGAAAGATAAAAAAAATAAAGAAAAATACTGTCTTAACCGAGACATGAACAAGGATGAGCATCGCCATTGATGTTCTTAGAGCTGTCTGTACAAACAATTTGCAAAGAGTAGTTTAAAAATGAGCCATAGGTAAACATAACCCCTTTCATACCCTTACAGGTAACTTGGACCCATCTGCCACTACAGTATTACATTATTTCTCTAGACTTTGCAGGATACTAACCAGCAAAACATAAAACAAGCCAATTCACAAGAGGAAGCAGCATAAGATTAGTGAGACTAATCTTGCACCAATGTAAGTAAAAATTTTTACCATTGACTAATCTAAAATTAGAAAGTGAAAATACAGACCTAAAATTGCAAGCTTCAGAAACTGGAGAAAAGGGGGGAAATGTTTATATATTTGTACTGAATAAAATATAGTGATGCAACATGTGGTGCTGAAAGTGAGAAATTTTACAACCAGCTTTAATCAATTGCAAAAGCACAAACCTAGTAAGTCGATAGCAGTTATTACAGCCTGCTTGGCTGTAGGGTGGCGTACATGAAGAAGCCGTGAGAGCATATTAGTCCCCTGAAAGCCAGAACAATAAAGAGTTGGCCTTTCGAGCATATAGAAAAATGTCACATAACTGGTAAAAGAGCAAAAATGGCAACACACGTATGCACGTATCAAAGCTTAAAAGAGAGACGAGAGACCACAACCATGATAATATAGCATCATATAATGTCCGCAAATTTTCGACATTTATAAAGTCATTGTAGAGTTGTTAGAATATTTTGCTCCTCGAAATTAGTTGGCATCTTCAAATAGTTGGAAGTTCAATATCCAAGCATGAAAAGATTATTAGAGAACAGAAACAAGATACGAAGGCAGCACAGGAAAACTTATGCAAACAAGGAAGTTCCAGTGAAATGTTTGCTTGAAAGATTCCCATTTTCATAAGAAAATTGCCAAGAGTAAACTTTTAAAAGTTTCCCCAAAAACAAATCTTTATTGCATGTTGAAAAAAATAACAAAACCCAAGAAATGCATAAAATCATTACGGTAACCAGCAAACAATATCTATTTTAGTCTCCAACTCTTGTTCACCAATCTCCTCCAAAGCCATTAACATTCTTACCTAAGGAGAATCAGATCAAATAAATGTTCTAGAAAACCTTTTATTCATTTATCTTATGATTGAAATATTGAGTTACATTAAATTGAGCAAACAGAATTCTATACCAATCTCATTGATTCATGTAGAATTTTGAGTAAAAGCCATGTTATATGAGAGACGACTCTAGCTTGGATAAATTATTAAATGAAATAATAATGTGATTAACCAATCAATTCCATCTGCTCTAGAATTGTATCTCAAGAAGAAAGATAGATTAGCACGTTTCAGAAAAGGAGCAAGAAAGAGATCCAAAGTAATAAAGAGAGAAAAACAAACATACAACAAGTGCATCTATTCTTGCTTCAATAACTGTTGATGGAGCATATCTTGCAGCATATCCATACATCAGAGCCAATGCAGCATGTATATCATCAGACTCTTCTGTTTTATAGCTATCAGAGAAAAAAGACAACAATCTGCAAAATTGAAGTCATAAATCACTCATCATCATCTCTTAACACTTGATAAAATGCAACATAAAAAACTTCACAATATTTCATCTCCCTGCTTTTATAAGAAAATATTGAGGAGCAACAATGTCAAAAGTATCCAATCTGGGAGGAAAAATTCAATCTCATTTCTTTATATTCACATTTGCTTAGTTCAGTTTAGTTCAGTTTTGTTATATAAGACCTGAAAAAAAATAATAATAAAAAAAAAAACTGATTTAACCCAAAAATAAAATTAACCAAAACTATCAAACTGGTTCAGTTCAGTTCTGTATGGTTTCTTTTTTTTATATATGTAGAAAAATTGATTTTTTCGGTTTATATTGGTCCGGTTTCAATTGAACCAACAGCATGCTCACCCCCATTATTTCCATCTTTTCTACAAGAAGCATTTTCTGAATTATCAAACCAATGCCTACTTCTAAAGAGTTACTATGCTCAAGATACTAATTAGCTAAGCTGCTCATGTTGCAATCAATGTTAAAATTTGACTACAAAAGAGTTGAGTTTTTTTGCATAATTGTTAGTAGATCTCCCAATCAGCACTACATGTCATAGTGGAGGCCCACACTATCAATTCTAATAGTTACTTCAGCTGAATCTAGATGACAATTATATGTAGGCCACAATTGTTATGAAAAATAAAGTACAAGCTATCATTTATAAAATCAGTCCAAGTTGAGGGTTTTTTTATCATTTGGCCTTTGAAATTCTGAATGAACATTGTTCATGACATCGCCAAAAATTGAATATTTAATAACTAAGAAAGCATCAAAGATCCCAACTTTTTTAGAATTCACCATAAGCGGAAGAGATATCAAGCAAGGGAACCCATAGAGAGATTATCATGGATAGAACCAAAAAGTAGAAGGGATAAATATTGAACTATAAATCACAGACGGTGGTTGGGGTGGGGTGGTTTTTTAGGGGAGGATGTTCATACATATCCTTAAAAAGTCATATTAACCTTTGAAAAATACTTTGCCCGACATTAGCTAGAATGTCTTTCAGCTTTTCCAGCACTGTGTCCAAGTGGGATGCTGCAACCTGGAACAAAAGAAAGCTATAAGTTACAAACAAGGCAAAACAATTTGCATTTCTTTTTCTTTTATTGTTTCTCATGCTGGGAACAAAGATTGTGGAGAAATGCCAACATCAAACGTACCAATCCCATGGCTTTTGCTAAACCAAGCCTATTGGCAGGAATAGCAATATTAGAATGTTTATACATCCAATCAATCTTACTTTGGACATAAGCCCTGTTATCAACTTTCTGTAGAAGCATACCAAGGCACCTGCAGCACAAAGGATTGGTACGGTAAATAGATCGTAAACAATTCAAGATTTTTCATTTAACAAAAATGCCATCTTTAGGAAGATTATGGAGCAGCAACAAGCAAGCAATTGCATTATCTAACAGCCATAATTTCAAGTTAACACCTCAAATTAAATACCACCCAAGAAACCAATACATGGATCCAACAAACAAAAACATTCACAAAAGGCACGTCAAGTCTTTGTTGGTAGTTACAATAGAATATTTCTTCCCAAGAAGCAACTCTAATTTCTACATCAAAATAGAGGACAGCATTCACCAGGAAGGATCTCTTTACTTATATGGTACCATAAAAGAGTTGTAGTCCAATTCAGAAAAGCATCTAATTCACTTTTTGACCTGAACAGCATTGATTTTTAGTTCCACAGATTTCAGGACCCGATGTATGTTTTGGAAGTATCCAATATTGTGCTAGCATTACAAATTTGTCCGGCTTGTTGAATTTTTCTGTACTACATAGAGTAAGATTTTGAGTGGTGTTCAAAAATACAAGAAGCAAAAGGAATGGGAGGTAAATTATGCTCCTATACTGAAAAACTCAAATTCAACCAAAACAGAAAAAGAAAAAGCTAAAGCAACAGTCTTCAATCAAGCAGAATGATCTTACCTACAGCATCAATAAAAGGTAACCTGGCACATGATAAGTTTTGGCATTTATCAAGTAAAAGAACCAGAAGGAAGAGGAGATAACATTACAATTACTGTTTAAGTTGCATCAACTAGACTGGAATTGGTAAAAGTACTACCAGAACCATAGGTAGCTAAACAGTTCAACAAACATTCACAAATTTTATAAGTATATGAAGTTGCAATTTCCTAAAAGGTCAATGCAAATGAGTGAAGAAAAGAAAAAATATTCTGTTGCCATTTTAGAGCATCAAACAGCATATTTAAAACAGTGATACCGATGAAGAAGTGCAGCATGTTCATCATCTGTTGTATAGAGATCATATTGGTTTGTGAAAGCATTTCCAAGAGAGATCACCCAATCAGTGTCTTGAATCACATCCAAGGATTCTGCAAGGAACTGCCACCCGGAAAGAAGAGACATGTTAGTCACAGTCACTACATCTTCTGGTTTTTGTTGTCATTTTTACTTTCACCACGTAAAAGGAAACTAAAGCAAAACATGTTCCTCCCTATATGATAAAGCAGTCCTGATAAACAAGAAAAAAAACGTGCGTTATAGAGTAAGGAATCTTACATTGATTATCATGTCATCCCAGGTTTCTTGGTATGAAGGATCCTGCTTTAAGTCTTCTGTGTCACTAACATATGCCTTCATTTTAGGAATCTAGAGCTTACCAAATAGAGAAAACAATTAGATTCAACAGAAAAAAAAAAAAAAAAATTATTTTTTCACTTGTGTTTCAAAGTACAGAAGAGACCAATTGAAAAAATTTTTTTTTTTTTTTTTTTTTTGTGGAAAGTAGTTTCTCAAATATCATTTCATTTTTTATCATAAAAGTAGCTTTGGACTTAAGCTAAACAAGGACTTTCATAACAGCATACCTCATCTTGCCAAAACAAGTTAATATTCCTTGGAAAAAGCGGTGCCAGATAACAAAGAACCTGCAGGCACAAAAGCAGGTCAAGCATGTTATTCTTTATACAGAAATATCAAAATAAGCAAGGAATTGGCTTTGTTAGCTTAAATAGCAAAACCATTTGAAATTTTTTTCCCTTTTGTTATTTTTGGATTCCGTTACCATTGCAATTTTAATCTTTTAAATTTGTATTGGTAACACAACTTTTTTCTTTGCTATGTAAGGAGTGAAGATTACACAAAAAAGAAACCTTAACAATGTTTTTAGAGAGATCTGTTGAGTAACCAACCAACCTAATAAGCAACAATAGCCTGAACTTTGCAACTAATTGCAATTGCAACATCCTATTGTTGAAATAGGGTGCAATTGCACCATCCTATTTTTGAAATAGGGGGCAATTGCAACAACATGAAAAGTTCAGGGGATTTTTGCACCCTAAAATGATTAATCAATTATAATTTTTTTCCCCTCAATTTCAATTATGGGGTGTAATTGATCTCTAAGTTCTATTTAGGGTATGCTTGTCAAAAAATTAAAAGTACAATGCAACTGCAACAAGTTGCAAATTCAGGGCATCGTTGTTTATTAGGCCATAACCAACCAATCACAAATCTAACAATTCTGAAGAATTTATTTATCCAATATTATATTATTACAGCAAAGAATTTAATTCTGCATCCCTTGGTTACATAATCCATTCTAATCAAGGATAAGAAAAGCATATACCATCAAAATCTGAGTTGCCAGCTGTTCTCTCGCCAATGGATCATGCAAAAGCACCAGCAGACGGGCAAACAGCTCCTGAACAGGTATACACCAAAAAGACTATTGGCATTCATATTCAGATAACTGGAAGTAAAGCTACAAATAGCGAAGATCAACCTCAGGACTTGGACTATCAGCACGAGCTTTGAACTCACTGAGCATACCACTAATAGTAGAAGATCTATGTCTGCATAATTCTGAGATGCATCTGCAGACCTGTTATACCAGTATATGTTGTAAGAATTGCAAAATCCCACGTCAATTTTGAAACAAAATGAGCACACAAATTCAAACACCCAGAACGAGCCAACAAGGATAAGCCAGGACTGAATTCAATCAAAAGAAGTATAAAAACTAAAGAACTAGAAGAAACAATAAAATAAGAGCACTCCTACCATTTCAGTGCATGATAAGTTAGAGAAATGTAGATGATTAAGGACATACCGTTGCAACAGCACCAGTATAAATCCGAGGAATAATCATATTCAACAGAAATGGCCAAAGAACATGCTGCATGAAAATGAGAAAGGATAAAACATGGAAGTTATGAATGAATGAACGAGCCATAGGACTGCAAAGCAAACTCCAGCAATGTCCAACGTGGAGAGAAATCTGCACCAGTATGTGATGAAAATAGAAAAGAAAATATTGAGTACCTCCATTTCTGGAATTGTAATAGTTATCAAAAGAAGGCCTTTTTCACAGATTGCTCTCAACTCTATTGGACAAAACCTCCCTGACTTCACCTGAGGGAAAAAGAACAAAAAGAAAAGATATATATAGAGAGAGATAGGCTAATACCAAACTGCTATCCTGTAGCTATATTGAATACATATCATAAAGGTAAACTACAAATACTCCCACCCCATATGTTTGGCAAAATATAAAATTGAGTATGGGTCTTGATTTTTCAGAAGTAAATATTTCTACACCATTATATCCACCCAAATATATAATTATTTGTTAACTAAGCCAAACTAATATCTACATTAAGGAATTATGTCAGCTATAACGTCCATTTTTTATTTTAATTAAAAAAAAAACACAATAGCATACTAAAGTGAGAACCGACCTTGGAGTTTTCAGGATCATTGCTATCAAGATCTGATAGAGCACAATGGCGTACAAGGTACTCAATGAACAATTCCCCAGATGAACCAACCAAATAGCAGTGTGAGGCCATAACTACAATCAACTGCTACCAAAGCAACAGAATCACAAATTAGGAATAATAGACTAGTGGCATGTTATGAATAGTTGTAGAACCATAAGCAGTAGTGATCCAGAATGCACCTCTGACAAAGCCCTTCTAACACCTAAATTTTGCTCATCTAGCAAGGACTTTACAGCTTCAACTAGCAAAGGCCTTTTATTGTGCCAAGCTTCAGATGACCTACATGAAAAAATAAATAAACAAGTAAAGTCGCATGGACAACAAAGTGATATGCTTTCAAATTACCAATTAGATAAGTGGGAAACCTTGGTAAGAGATGCTTTAGAACAGATAGTGCACCAAAAGTTAAAGACTCTTCCTTCAATCGGCATTTCTGATAGCAGAAATGTACAGAAAAAGTGTATAGCATCACAATATTAGTCAGATATTAGAACCAGTAAAGAAATAAAACATACTAAAACCATTTTAGTCAAAAATAAAGCGGAGAAATAACAAACTGTTCGTCCTAGATGAGCAGTAATTGAATCGTTCAATACTATTTTTAGCATGAAACCAATACCCACATTCAGAAGGAATGTAAACAAATCATCAGGGTACACCAAGCCAACAGTCAGAAAACAACGCTGAACTTCATTGTAGGTCTGCAACAAAACAAAAATTCAAGAATAACTAAAGATAAAATAATCAAGAAAACAAGAAGGGAATTCCACGTATTCAAGTAATGAACAACGTGCAGAAAAGACTAGTGTGCAAGAATAGATATACGCACTTTCAGTCCCACTGAAAAATCTGAATGCTCTTTGCTATCATTATTGATGCAAATGACTGGAAGAAGTGTCGATAGAATAACTGTGAGATCCTGCAAAAATAGCAGTTCAGAGACCAGCAATGTATTATTCATCAAGTAAAAAGGGTAGCAACAATGTGTTATTGACCAAAACAGAACATGTAAAAAAGACATTTCAAAGTCAAAAAGTTTGACTGTCAGATGATCTCACATTGCAGAACCTCTTTTTACAATGTCCACAAACTCCTCGAAATCCACACAAAATGCCAAGTCCCACATTCTCGCAAGTACTAAGCAATAGTATGTACTTGTGCAATTAAATAAGACATCACATGGTCTCAAAACCAAGACACACTTACCTGACTTCAGTTCAACTACCCTGAATCCAAAATCTAGTAAGGTCAACTTAGGTCTGGTCACCTATATAAACGTCTAATGTTACTAAAGCCTTCTGACCACTTTGCTGCATGTCTTCTTAAGTGTACCTCCCAACTTCTTAACCCTTTGACCTCAATATGCTAAATTTTCTCGAATAATGCATGTAATTCTGGATATGCTGAAAAGGCTGGAAAAAAACCCAATCACCCATCTCCTCTTAACTTTTCTTCAAACTTCCACCTTCATACCAATGACATCTGGTCCTTTCTTATATTTCCAAGCACCCACATAAGCATTCTCATCTTTGCCATACCAATTTCATAGACGTGTTACTTTACAGCCCAAAACTCAATAGATTACAGCATGGTTGATTGAATTTTCAGCCTTGTAAAAGCTCTCTTTCAACTGGGTTACTTTTCATGACTGCAAAAGCCAAGGTATTCCTCTGATAAATTTTATCAACTTTCTTCCACATATACTCAAGCTTGTGACCTATATTCCCTATATCAATACTTCAATCTTAAATTCTGAATTTCAGGATTGTCTCAAGTTACTAAATTAATATTCTTATCCCCTTTTCATTTTGGAGCATTCCATAAATCTTTGTCCACTTCCACTTCTAAGAATACAGTATTTTCACACTCGCGAAACTATATAAAATTGCACTCAAGAGGAAACAATAAACAGAGATAATGAAGGTTAAGGAACTTTCAAGTATTATAACATAATATACAAAAGAATGAATGATCCCTTAAGAAAGAAAAAAAGAACCTTTAAAAGTAACAACAATTTCAATAAAGGGAGCATAAATAAAAGAGATATATATATATCACCTCAAAATCAAGCAATGGTGGACCGGTTTCAGACAGTAACGAGGCATTTAAGAGATTGTGAAGACTACATGTTGCAAGAAGGGCAATATCTTGGTCCTTTTTATACCTACACCGCAAAGAAAAAAAAGATAACCTCAAAATAAATCGCAGAAGCCCATTTGGATATATCCAATTATAAATGTGTGTTTTATATGAGGACATTTCATATAGCGATGCAAGAGTAGTAAAAAAATTACAGCGCTATAGCAAAATATCATAGTTTAAAAAAACAATGGTTTAATATTGAACTCACAGTTCCAATACAGTAGGGACAAGTCTCGGTAAAGCTGCCTTTAGCTGTGTCCGGGTGATAAGACCAACCATCTGACCCAATGCTTCCACAGAAGATGTGCGGATCTGTAGAGCTAAGGTATGTCAGTTCAACTCCTAAAGCATTCTACCAGAATAAATGTAGCATAACTATCAAACATAGAGACATGACCAATCATAAGTGGAACAGCTCCAGTTACATAAAGTTATTTTATAAAAGATAATTAACGAAGTGTAATTTTTCCAACGCAAAGGTGTAAGTCTATTTGTTGCAAACAAAGTAAAGCTGAAAAGAATGGGAAGGGAGAAGAATAGCTCTGGCATGAAAAGAAGCCACAGGAGAATGGGAAATCATTTTTATACCTTAAGATCCCGAGAAGTTGCCCAAACTCTCAACAAAAGCTCAAAAGCAGAATTTAGGAAAGACCTGCACTAAGTGACATTTTCTTCAAACAAGAAGTCGTAAGGATATATAGAAAATTAGTAACAGATAGGATTTTGATCTTACATGACACCAGCATCAAGAGGGGAATGCGACGGGAAATCCATGTTATATTGCCATACAGCCTGACACCAGCATTTAAATGCTATAAAAGAATAGAAGGTATCATAACTCATAAGCGGTTCAGCATTTAGAAGTAGAAAGGTTGAAAATGATCTATAATGAAAACAACTGAATAGAATGTATGAGATATATGTTCTAGTTCGGCTAAAGGAACTGCAACAGAGATTTGTAGTCAAAACTCTAGCAGACTGGAACACTCATTGCAAGCTGATAAATGTGACAAACCAATCACAACCTTTCTTCTTTGAGCTTAATTTCTCTTCAAATTGGATCAAGAGAAATAGATAAAATGACTTAATTAAAAGGTGAAACAGAAAATAAAATTTTGATGTTTTCACGAGAGAAATCTGAATTACTTTGAAAGTGTGGTTCGAAAATTCATTTAACCATAATAAACTTCACAAGTTCCATATTCTTTCAACTAAATATCAAAACAAACACCATAAACTGAGTTCACTTGAGCCCAAACTAACAGGCCCACATAATTTGAAGCAATTTTTTGTCATGTAAGTTCAAAAATTTTAGAATGCCTAATGCTTTATGCTGAAATTGTAAAAGTCGAATCCACAGTATTCTCCTGATAATCCAAAAACCAGGAGAATCATAACCTAAATGCGTTGATGGTAATGGATTAAATCAATAAAAATTATATTCCGTAAATCAAACAAATTATACAACTATAGTGGCAAAAGAAAACTTTAACATACCATTTGCAAATATTGGCCGATGAGCATCTCGAACATTTCCAAGGATAGGTAAAACTCGTGAAAGCACACCTTTCAGTCTTGGAGTAAACTGCAAAGCTTCAACAAATCAAACCATCCAGCAGATACTTCAGTTTGATCATCCAAACATAACTGCCAAAAGCTTTTTCAGGGAGCTAAGTAAAACACATAACAGAAAGGAAGATAGTTGATTAACCATCAGCTGAAGCAAAATCTGCAAGTGTTTGAACCATAGCTGGTGAAGCTGAACTAGGCCCAGACAAATGTAGAAATATCTCTTCCATCATCTGTCAAATCAAGATGAGGAAGAATTATTAAACTATTTACTTTCTTGGGGGAGAGGGAGGAAGGAATAGTCTGAGATCAAGAATGTATAATACATCATGAGATAAAAGGGAGAAAAAGAGTAAAAATGTTGGATAGAAAAATGCAAAGTAATGATAATAAATAGTAAAACTCAACAGGAAAGTTGTACAGACACCAACTACAAGAAGATATAACCATTAATATTAGCTAAGATAGTAGTGTAGCGCATGAACTAATACACCCGTGTGCAAACCTAAAATACAAAACAAAATGAGGAAAAAGGGAAAATGAGAGTTGCTATAGAAATACATACAAACAAGGTGATCAGAACAAATACAACAACAACAATAGCTAAGTCTTAATCACAAAATAGTTTGGGGATATGAATTCTTTATTTCCATTCCGTTATGTTCAAAAATCAGTTTGCCAATGCCATGAAGTATTTTAGTAGACAAAGTATCAGCAGCCAACAAAAATAACTACTACAAAATAACTAATAAATTTAATTAGCTTAAATTTTTTCGTACATAATATAATACCATAAACTGTCTATATTATTAAAATATGAAAAATCAGTATTAGCTATTATAATTAATATATTAATTATTATTTTAGAGCATCATTTATAATTTTGGTACTTTTCTTTAACTTTTTGCTAAAGTCTATGAGCATATAATAAATTTTCTAGTTGATTTTTTTAGGGAAATAAATTCTTCCACTGTATTATATGGTTTGCTAATATAACGCGTTATATCATTAATCTTATATTTTATATATATTTCTACTGAGTTTTATTTTCTATTCTACATCAAACAATAAAGCTTATAATATATTGCTTAACAAATAATAATAAATTACATTTATTTTTTGTAGAATAAGTTACTTCCAGGAAATAATTATAACCAATCAAATTAAATATTTATTAGAAATAACAATTACACATATTATATTCTTATTATATTTAATATGTACCTTATCTAGTATAATATAATCAATCAAAATTGAATTATCTTTATTTTTTCAACCAATGAAATTAATATCGTTAAAGATATTATATTTTTACCATATTTAATACATACCTTATTTAGTATATAATATAATTTCTTATTTTATCCAATATACTTTAGATTTAAATAGAAAATTAATACATCAATCAAAATTAAATTACATTTATTTTTTCAACTAATAAAATTAAAATCCTTAAAGATATTATATTCTTACCATATTTAACATATACCTTATATAGTATATAAATAATTTCTTATTTTTTCCAATAGAATTTAGATTTGAATAGGAAATTAAGATGACCAATCAAAATTAAATTACTTTTATTTTTTCAAACAATCAAATTAAAATCCTTAATGATATTTTTGTCAATTCATAAACTTAGCAGAGGCGTTTTTGAAATCTCATTGTTCTCCCACCCATTCCCACTTTTATATATATATTATAGTTATAACTTATAAGTATAGAATTATAGATTATAGATTATGATACTGCATTCTCAATCATGGCTTTCTCAATTTTGCTAAAACTAAAGCCCAAAGCACATCATCTCCAATCGTAAAGATTCACTTGAAAATGTTTTACTTTCCACATCTCATTACTCATTATGTATCTCATTACACTAGAACTGTAGAACAATCCAAACTACTTGAACATGGATCAAGTTCAGCTTGCTAAAAATAGCCATTTGAGCTGGTTTAGTAACTAAACAAATCAAATAAAACAACAATTATACGCTAGATTTATGTTATTAAACAATTGCAAACAAAAGGTGGTATTGGCCTTAAGAGACGTGTATTAGTTTCACATATTATACTTAAGAATTTCTGCAATATAGTACCACCCTAGGGAGTAACAAGAATACCAATAGCAAGAAACCTACCAGGTCAGGTAAATGTAAGCCTATTGAAACAAGAAGGCCAGCTGCAGCCCTTTGCCAGTCAGCATTGAGCTCCTGCCTCAAGAAGAAAGAAAACACCAGCTCACTTAAGTTTCTCCATGAATGACTGATTGAACAAGAGAAGATGCCAAAAATAAATAAATAAATGAAGCGAAGTTCCATAAAACATGAATATAACCCCTGAGATGATCATTTTGCTAAACCTTACGAGATTAACTTTGAAGGCCTTATAGTTGCTCATATAAGCACAAATGGGCAAACAATTCTCCAGAAATGACAATATTAATAATATAAAAATTTTAAAAAGGTCAACCGCATCTTGTAACGGGAGGGAGGTAGAAGAGAGGAGTGTGGAGCTTGTGAAGTTGGCATGAATGGTAAAGTAACAATAAACCAACAATGAATGATAATTGTTGAACAAAATATCCAACCTATTCTAATACATGATTGATACAGGAAACAACTTATCTTCCACAAGACAAGCTGTCAAAAGCTATTAAAGTTCAATCAGCCATTCCCAATCTCCCGCAACCATCTCTTAATAATAGAGAACACTGAGCAGCAAACTGCTATTTATGCTTCTCTTATGAAATAAAATCAAAACTGAGACAGCCTGTATTGTCCTTAGCCTGTTATGCACTTACTGGCCTTTTTAATTATATTATTATAATTCATGAAGGTTACTTAAACAGAGTCATACTTACAACATAATTATGCTTATTAGTGATTATACTCACCTAATAACCAAAATATTATTAGTGCTTACCCACAAACTGTAAGTTAAGAACTTATGAATGAAACGGGATAATTTATGGTAAATCAGCCTAGGCAATCTAAATAGCAACAAACAAAAATCAAGCACTCCAACTACATCATCATAAGTGAAGAACTGGTTTCATGTGGCAATAACCAAAGAAAATGGCAATCATAAAGTACAGAGAAACAACATGCACCTTGGAGGAAATCATCTCAGCAGTAGCAATCTTTGCAAGCTTTGCCATATAAGCAGGATCAACATCTTGCTTAGCTAATGCTCGAACTCCCATGGCCATTACTTCAAATACACCCGCCAAATTTCCAAATTGCTATAAGAAATTACAAACAGCTTCAGATTACATTCTAAATTTCCATGATTCAGGTTTGAAAAAACAAAAAAACAAACAATTAAATCGGAATAGTATAAGTAGAAAACAACTTACTCGACGTCCTCCTCTTGAGACCGTGCAGCAACAATCAAGAACCAGAAGTGGATTCCTAAAATTAAACATTTATTAGATACAAAATTCAAAAATTAGAGATAGTAAAGCAAAAATGTACAGTGACAGAGTGAAATATACAGTGAGGAGAGGTCTTTAAGAGAAGACATGGAGGCTTCACGGACAATGGAGGATTCATCGGCGAGAGAAGAGACCAGAACCTGAATTGCCTCTGAAAACGTACAAACAACTAATCATAATTAGATGCCAAATGAGAAACTAGAAGTGAATTGAAGATCAGAACGTGAAATTGAAATTTGAAGTTACCTGGCGCGGGAATTGAACTTCCAGAGCTAGAAGAAGCCATGATTGATCGGAAGATGAAACTTCAATTCTTCAATTTTTGCTTCTCTTTTTCTTTTTCTTTTTTTTTTTTTTTTTTTTTTTTTTTCCTCTGAAAAACGTACAAACAACTACATATTAGATGCCAAAATGAAACTAGAGTGGAATTGAAAGATCAGAACGTGAAAATTGAAAAAAATTTGAAGTTACCTGGCCGCGGGAATTGAAACTTCCCAGAGCTAGAAGAACCATGATGAATCGGAAGATGAAACTTCAATTCTCAATTATTTTGCTCTCTTTTTTTTTTTTTTTTTTTTTTTTTTTTTGTTATTATTAGGTTTTCTTAGCACAGCTAAGGTTTAGCTCCATATTTTCTCGTCTCTGCAAACGGATTTATTGCTGTAGTGAAGCTAATTAGAAAATTAAAACAGAAATACTAAAATAGATAAAAATGAACACGGTCTTGTCGTCTATAGAAGGTTACGAGTTCAATCTTACTGCACTCTATTTACGACGGACCAAGAGAACGTAGAATTTTTGTGAAGTTTCCGAATTATATCTATTATTATTATTACTATTATTATTATTATTTATTTATCAGGATTCTTATTAGGCTTTCGGGCTTCCTTAAACAATTCGGATATTATAAAATGAGCTGTCAAGAATACATGTGGGCCAAGGACCATCATGTGGGCCAAGGACCATCATATATATATATATATATATATATATTATTATATATATATATATATATAACTCAACTCTCGAAAGTACCGCGCTTTCTTCTATCCCTCTCCCTCGTAGACTAAAACCAAAAACTTTAAAAGTTATTTTTTTTTTTTTTTTCTTTTCGTCGTCACCCAGGAGTTTTTACCTGTTGTCATTTTTTTTCTTTTTTTATTATTTTTTTTAGATTTTTTTTTTTTTTTTCTTTCGTCGTCACCCAGGAGTTTTTACCTGTTGTCATTTTTTTTTCTTTTTTTATTTATTTTTTTATAAATAATCCTCAAACGTGTATGCATATTTTAGTTATTGTCACTTAATTATTGAAATTTATCGTTGTTATATTTTAAAATTTTATTTCCAAATTTAGTTTTAAATTATTGTTGTTATTATTATTATTATTTTGATTTTGTCTAGCGTTTTTTATTATTTAAATAGTTATGCATATATCTTTTCCAATAGAAATAAATTTGAAGGTAATCAGTTTGGATTTATAGAAAGACCACGGAGTTAAACAATGGCCATAAATAACTACCAAATGGAGCAAGCAATCGCCTATGGCACAAATATTATTTTCTTTGTGTGTTTTTTCAAGATTGTATTTTTTTTTTTATAAGTGGTTTATTATTAGACGTCTTATATAAAGATATAAAAACATATTAATTTGTATCTCATATATGTATATAGTTTTCATATTTATATACAATTCCACTTAATAAAATTTCTAATTTTATTTAATTTAAAAAAAAATCATAATCAAAATTAAACCAAAAAATTCATTTAGACTAATAGATAAAACTTCATAAAGTTAAGTAACTTTTCATGAAACGTTATTTGAGTAGGTTTTATGAAAGCTAAATGTTACATGTGTAAAAAGTTAACCTCAACATCTAAAATCTAGTTCAAATGTTATGTCATCGAATACTATGAAAAATAACGTTTTAGCATTTTGACCAATCAGTACTAAAAGTAATTGTGGAACACAGTCAACACCTAGTTTATGGGTAATCCAATATACCAAGTCAATCAAAAAAAATAAATTTTTTATTGTTTTATCTTATTTTCTCAATGTATGGTCAGATTAGTTTGGTGTACAAGTGAATCGACATATTGAGCATAGGTAAGTCTTTCCCTATGCTATATTTAAAAATCCATGATGAAATAAAATAATAATTTTTTTCCTTCATTTTTAAAGGGTGAGCAAAGCTCTATAACAAGTTACAAACAAAAATTTTGGATAAAATACCACACTAATATCATGAAAAATTCTTCAAAGGGCGACACTAGTTTTCAACTTTTCATTTCCGCTTATCAAACATAATATATATTTTATTATTTTCTCGGTGAGAAAAAAAATGCTAGCTCTTCAGTAGCCAAGGGCAATAGTGAATCCACAATTTTTCTTCTAAGTTCCCCATCATCAACATACGATAATAAGATTTCATCTGCACACTAAATATAAGAAGATTTTAGCTTTGTATTTTCTAAATGCTAAAAGCTGAAATTTTTTATTATCATTCCATCCCATTAACAACAATAGTAGACATCCATATAATTGAGGAGATGAACTAGAAGAATAAATTTCATTTTGTATTGAAATTTGTCAAATATCAAAAGGCATTCCACCTTATAAACATAATAATAGTATTGCTCTGTTCAGATTTTTGGCTATCTTCGACTTCAATACAAAAATAATGAAAAAGATGGCTTACAAGTTACAGTGCATACCTAATTATAGCTAAATTGCAGACCCAATTGTCTGCTAACAAGCATAAATGGTCCTTATTCATGCATTTATAAGAATAAAAAAAAAAAAAGAAATTCAGAGGTACTAAGAGGCAGTTTTTGCATCAGTTAGACAAAAAGGAGATCCTACAGGAGCTATGAGGCCAAGGTAGCGCATTATCCTGAAACGGCGGACTTTTCCGGCCGATTTGGGAGGAAATGTAGCTTCCTGCAAAAAATTTGCATAGACAGCAATATTTAAGTGGTTTAACAATAGAACTTAGAAAGCTAAAAATATGGTGGAAAACTCAAAATAACTTACACTAGAGCAAATTTTAGGCTTTTGTTTCCTCTTGCCTTTTCTGGTTTTAAGGAAATCACTTCCTGTTTTGCTAGCAAGTGATGATGTCTGTTCATCTGTTCAAACAGGAAAATGTAGCATCAAGTGATAGTTTTTAGAGTACAAAAATATTCAGTGTTAACTGAAACCTAGGCTGAATTCATATAATGGCTAATATGAAATTGCTTCCGTCCGATTAAAAAGATTCAATTCCAATTTAACTCCGTTGTCATGTGAATCTACTTCTTTTATTGAAAAAATAAGGATGAAGCTATCTAAATGGTGAGGTTTTATATTCCAAGTTTAATTTTGTGCAACCCCATGTTGCTTCATTAGCCTTTGAAGATAGTTGAAGGAAAAAGAAACTTAAAGAACGACCAAATACTACATACTCGATGACTGATCTTGCTTGTAAGGTTGTTCAGATCCATCAGGGCTTCCAATGAGTTGTTCGCGTGAACTTAAACCTTCCACCCTTTTCAATGCCTATATTCAACAAGAAAAATTACTCCAGAATTTAGTAGATGCAAAATTGCAGAAGCTGTATTACTACCAAAACAAATACTACTCTTCAACATTTACTTGTTTCAAAGCATCTTGAAAGTTGTCCATAGTGTTACAGCACCTTTCTTCAAAGCACTGAAAATGCAAAGACCATGCAAGTAAGTGCACCGCAAGCAGATTAGCAGAGAAAAGGACAAGTTGAAAATAGAGGTCACTATAGTTCAACTTAATATAGTTTGACTTCTTTAAAATCAAACTTCCGTATGAATTACACCATAAACAGCCTATGTTCATACATGGTGCTGAAATTATGATATGCAGGAGGTCTAGACGCCCCCTGCCCAACCCCCCCCCCCCCTTATTGATTACTCTTCTCGCAGAGGTCTAGACGCCCCCTGCCCAAACCCCCCCCCCCCCCCCCCCCAAAAAAAAAAAAAAAAAAAAATCCTCCCCCCCAAAAAAAAAAAAAAAAAAATCCTGATTCGCTTGCAAGATATAAGTTTATAGTACAAAAAATAAATAGCGCTAATAGGCTTCAAACTATTTTATGATTGATACTGCTTAAATAACTAAATGAGACAAGACTATCTACAAGAGTAGTGGAAGAGTTGATGCTCACATCCTCAAGCTGTGAAAGATCTGTGGCTGGATCAACCCAAGCACTGAAAAGCATTGGACCAATATTTGAGCTAATATTATAGAAAGCAAAGGAAAATTTTGAAGCTTTTATGTCACGTGTCGAAGCAGAAAATAGTTAAGAAGCCTACCTTCTATGCTTCCCATAAAATTGCACTAGAACACGGCCATCAAGGACTCGACTTCTTGAATCAACTACAGATGCTGTTTCTCCAACAATCTGCAAAAGTTAACATATTTTAACTAGAAGCTAGCACAAAAAAAAAAAAGGACCCAAACTCTCAAATTTTATCAGAGCTTATTTAGAATCCAGAAATTAAGTTGATTTGCTTTAAAAACTATCTAAAGGTAACCTACTTCAGCAGGCCACCAAACTTCGCGATCCATTTTAGCCCACACAACATTTCCAGGAACTACACAAATACTACTGCTTTCTGCAACTTGTGATTTCTCATGAGTAGATTCCATTGTTGTAGCACTTGTCTGCTTGCTGACATTTTAAAAGAAGAGAAAAATAGCCATTCAATTACAAAAGGATTAAAATTAACTATGTATGTCAACCTGTAGGCAGCAGCATTCATAGGTGCAGGACAAACCTATCACCACATTGGTCAATGCTTATATTTTGGGCAACTGAATCAAATCCTGTAACTGGAGCTCTGTAGAAATCAGATAACATTTTTGATTTTTTATCTGCAGATTTCTTGAATTGAATCAGAGGAAGCTCAAGCAATGCTTTTTCCTCAATCTCATTATCAACAGAACCAGCCATAGTGGCATTCAACAAACCATGTTGCGAGGAACCTATTGATTAAATTGTCCAAACAAATCTTGTCAACTCAATCCATATTTCATCATAAAAATTACAGCATGACTTTCAAAAGGCCATATACTCTTTTAAGATGTTGCGGCAAATTCAAGCAGGTAATTATGCATGGACATCAATACAATTATACAACAATACCCAAGAAAACCAATAAGCCTCCATGATGTACTTAATTATTGAATAACATAATATAACATAAAAAGTTACTCTTTCATTCTCTATCTAATGTTTCTCCGACTAAAAAATTGTACTTGATGCATGTAAATTTCCCCAGTCCTTTACACGTACTAACCAAATAGCAAAAAAATCACAGACAATGCAGCTGCATTATTGATGAATTCAATTTATAGCAATTCAAGCTAGCTAACTTACAAGTCAAGTTTCCTATCAATGCTTTTACCACTGACAGTCGTTATGAATGCATTAAACTTCAACCTTCAATTGGATTTTCCAATTCAAACCCATCAAATCGAAAATTGCCCCAAAACAGCACAAAAATCTCATTCAAGATACCGTCTCTCTCTAATTCAACTTAAAATAGAGAAACCTACATAATCAGTTTGCTAATTTGAAATCAATAATTTAAAAATATAATACTGCATCAAAAAGAATATGAAGTAATTAAGAATGTGAAAAGGGATCCTAACAGTACTCAGATGTCAAAAAGAACAGGCAATTCTCAATTCCAGGGAATAAATCCTATTTTTAAAACTCCAAATTTGCAATGGTAGCAGAAATAGAGAACAAATCGATGTTAGATACCACTCTCGCAGAAACAAAAATTTAATCAAGCAAAACCCCAATTCAGCAATAAGCAAAGGAAATTGAGAATTCTAATAACAGATACACGAAGACAAAGACAGAAATACCTGAATTGGAGATAGAAGAGGCGGAGGAGGAGAAGAAGGAAGAGAAATCAGAGCGTCGTTTAGGTACAGGGCGTCTTTGCTGTTTTGGGTAATTTGGTATGTTATCAATTGGGTCTAACTTCTTCCTGTTTTGCCTATCTGCTGTGCTTTTCTTAATTTTAGACATTGCAGTGAATTGGAAGAATGTATTCTTCTTGAATTACGAGAAATGCAATGGAAGCATACAAGACGTTGAAGACCTGAAAGTTTTGTGGGTTCGCAATCATGGGCTAGATTTGGTGCCTCTTTTTCTTGATTTCTCTGTTACTACTCTGCTAGAGCTGCGTCCATCGGAATGCTCTGTTTTTTTTTTTTTTTTTTTTTTTTACTACTCTGCTAGAGCTGCGCTCCATCGGAATGCTCTGTTTTTTTTTTTTTTTTTTTTTTTTTTTTTTTGTTTTTTTTAACGAAAATAACTGTCTTTCCTGCGGTGCTATTGGATATATATATATATATAATTTTTTCAAGCTTCCAAAAAACATTAATCCATCTCGGCACTTGCACATTGGAACTTCTGGCAAGTGTTATTAAATCCGCCCCGGATATTTATCTAGGTAGAGAATTGGGTAGATGAATGTTGGTTTAACCGATGAATTAATGGTTGAATTAGTGAATCGCAAAAAATATTAATAATATATATTAATTAAATAATTAAAATTTAAATTAATTGTTATATGATAAAAATAATTAAAATGTCAAAAAGGAGATTCAAATCAATTAAATATGTATGAGACGATCGGTTTAAATATGGATCAGTCAGTTTGATTCTCTTTCTAAAGTTGCTCAAAAATAAAATCGGTTCACCTGAGTCTCCATATTCACTAACAGGATCAAGACAATTTAATAAATGGAAAAAATCTAAATCATCACCACTTTTATAATCGCGGAAAATTCTTTTAATTTTATCTATCAATTATATTTTGTAATAACTTTTTGATAACAATAATGATTTATGCCAATGGCTCTATTTTCTAACACTTCATTGCTGAATGTATTCTCTATTTACCATCCAAAAAAAAAAAAAAATAAAAAAAAAAATTCAAAACTACAAGACGTTAAAATTATTATTATTAAAAAATACTAACCAAAGCGATAGATAAAAAATAAAAAAAACTTACATAAATATAAAATAAGCATATATTTGTATTATAATTATATATATAATATTATATTATATATATATATATATTATATATATATATATATATATATATATATATTCAATTTGGATTTTCAATATATTTGATTTATATTCAATTGGATTTTCAATATATTTGATTGGGTTTTTGTTTTTATAAAAAACTAAATTTATTTTGGTTTGGTTCCAATTTTATTAGATCCAAAAAATAAACTTAAATTTATTCAGAAATAATTAAAATTGAATTGACAAGGTTAAACAATCATATTTTATTTATTTCAATTTTTTATTTAAAAATTTATACTAACTTTTTATATTAATTCAATTTAGTTTTATCAATCCTTTACATTACAATGATCAAATGCTCACCGTTGATAAGTATACTAAGGTTAAAATATTTTTCAGATGAGTATTTAATTAAAATTTCCTTCAGAGCCTCCGGATTGCCTACAAGTGATTGTACAAGAATCGGATTAAACCATTAAAATCTTCTCTTTCTCTTTATTTTTCTGTAAAAACAAGTATTTTTAACATATTTAGAATGGAAAATCTGCTCAAAGCTTATGACTTAGGACAGAAGGTTATAGTATAGTTAGAAGCCCCACCACAACGATATAGTAGAGGATTATTATCCCCAGGGTAAGTAAGAGCTAAAGGACATAAACTGGTTCGAATATTCATTTTCTTGACAACATTTTGGATCATTTAAGACATCACATGGATTATAACATCCAACGTAGACACCATTTTCATTTTTGGCCATAAGAGGAGCTGGACAAACACTACCAATGTCCTTAACACAGTCCACAGTCGGGCATGGTTTGGTTCCACCACCCGACAATATCCCACCATGCGGTTCAACCCGGACGCCCAAGTTATGCCCGTGGATCAAGCTCAATTCATATGTCACTACGCCTTGGCTGATATTGAAATTGAATTGGGTATATGGGTAAACGGGTGGTGTACCGTGGCAATCTCGCTCACGCGACCCGCAATCTCCGGTTTCACAATGGAAGTAACCGGTGGAAGTAACCGGTGATATTCTTATTAGTACACTTGGTTCTTGCCTGTGTACTTCCGGACCATGGATCCGACATGTAGAATTCTATACTTGCACCGGGTACGTATTCCATAACATAAAACACACCGTCCGATGGAATAGTGCCGAGAAAAAGAGTTTCCAAGCAGTTATTTTAAAAAATGAAGACTGTTTCTGAAATTCCCCCTGTAAAAATTTAAACCCAAAATCATCAAATAAACGTTAAGAAAGTTCTCTAATTTGGAAAACATAGACCAGAAAAGGAACCTGTGATATGTATGAAGAGAAGAAGAGTGAGGAAGATAGATTTGTTAGCCATTGAATCTTTTTTTGCTTTGAATTCTGAGAGATGAGTTGTTGAATAAGAAGCTGAGATGGGTTATTATAAGGAAACCCCATGGGCTCTGGGGCTTAATTTGAGAAAGAAATCTCTGGTCTATAAATTTTCAAATCTTATTTTCCTTTCTAATTTCTGCATGGAATTGTTTTTATTACAATAATAACGAACCATTAAGTTAACGGAAAATATTAATTGATAAAATAATTTCTCATAATTAAAAAAAAAAGGATTTTCCGTTGACTGAAAATATTAATTAAATATTTTTTTTATTAATTAAGGAAATCCATTTTCTTTAAAGATGATTTAGTTTTTATTTGACCAGGAAAATATTTTATATTGAGATCAATAAAATTTTCTTGTAAAGTATTTTCCAAAAATAACTTAGTTTTTGGAAACAAAATCACAGAATTTTGTTATGCATATTTTCCTTGGCAAATCAATATTGTTGTGTACATATATTAATTATACGATTGACTCATTGTTCTTTTTGGTTCGTAACCATGAAAATCACAAATAAAAAAAAAGAATTTTAAGTAAAAAAAGTTTTAATCTATCAAAAAAAAAAAAAAAAAAAATTTAAGTAAAAAGTTTTTAATTCTATCAAAAAAAAAAAAAAAAAAAGAAAGGCCATACCCAATATTTTAATAGACAAAAAAAAAAAAAAAAAAAAAGGAAAGGCATACAATATTTTAATAGACTATGGGACAAGAAATAAATGAGAATAAATTAAGAGAGATAAAAAAGTGATTAATATTTTTAATTAATTAAGCTATATTAATGTAATAGATAACAAGTTATTATCAATAAATAATAAACGTACTTTAACAAATAAAAAGAATCTAAAAAGCGACTATGGCCAGCACTTTTCCTATTCTCAGGGTTCCTATTTTCAGGGTTACTGTTACTAGTATTTTTTCCACTCCCGGAATAATATGGACAAAATGTGATGAGATAATTAGCTCCACCGCTACATGTAAACGTGCTAGTCTTATCATCATAAGGATAACTGTATGCCTGAGGACACTGGTTCTTGAAAATCAGAGAATAACTCGTTGGTGGACATTTTTCCGGCGTACCATACTCACTGGTGCAACAATATTGCGGTTGACCTAATGCTACACATGCACTCTTGCAACCAATAACTCCACCTTCTCCATTAACTGCAAGTTCCTGTGGACAAACAGTATTCACATTTGCCGAACAACCGGTGCTCTGACACTCCACAGAGCCAGTGCCTCCTTGTGGGGTTATCGAAATGGGCAAGTTAAAGCCGTCAACAAGACTAATATCGTAAAAATCTTTTCCACTATCGGGTGCTATATAAAACTCTGCAAGAGAGGCAGGTGGGTTTCCGCCGGCACCATTACATTGGACTTGGCCCGAAGCGCAGTCGCCTGTAGCACAACTGAACTTGCCAGTAGAGTCTGCAGTGCAACCAGTACGAACCCAGAATCGACCACTCCATGGTGGAGTGGGGATTAGGTTTAATGATGCTTTAGAGGGTAACTCAAAGCCAGTTGAGGACAATTGATTGCCGCTGCCTGTTAGGGTTGCTGGCCATATAGTGTAAGGGCAGTTGTTTGTGATGGTGAATGTGGTTGCTTCAGAATCTGCATGCAAAAAGAAAGAACTATTAATTACAAATTATATAATAAATTATTATTATTATCTGTCTAATTCAATACACAATAAACAAACAGCAGAAAGTAATTATTTACTATTAAATACATTAGATTAAGAGTAAAAGCACTTAAAACATTGCTTGAAAAAAGAAGATTACAGAGAAAAAAGAAGTAAACAAACCAAAAAGGAGGATTATATATATATATATATATATATATATATATATATATATATATATATAGTGAGAGAGAGAAATAAAAAGGAGGATCTTAACTTACGAGTGAAGAAGAAGACGAAGGAAAGGCCAAAGATTGCTTCAATGGCCATTCTTGAGACTCCTTTTGATTAATTGCTCTTCTTGATATAAGTTTTGTGTGTGGTTATGTGCATGTAAACTGAAGTAATATGGTGTTTATATAGGGTAAAACCGTACTGTTTAAATTGGTAATAAAGGGCAATTATGTTAGCAAATCTATAAAAGCGTGACACTTTCTTTAATTACCATTAGGATGCGATATTAAATTTCATATTGTCAATCAATACTTCCTAATTAATCAGTCTTGATATTGTAATAAAGGTTGAGCTACGATGCCAAAATTAAAATCTTCCTTTATAGTAGTAATAATTCCCTCTATCAAAACTTAAAAAATAACCTACCTTTTAAATTTAGCACAATTAGTACTAATAAATATTCATTCATTAGCCGTAAATTTTGTCAAATAGAAATTATTTAATTGAAAAGGAAATATTACTTTTTATTCCACAATCCTAAATTTTATTTGTACGAACGAAACCATTAATGTAGACAAAATCGTGGCATGTAGGTTTAATTAGTTTAATATATTTTTTAGGACTTCTACTTTCTTTTTGATAGAGATTTTTCCCCCCATTAGTTATTTTTGGGGTTTTTTTATTTCCTTTTTAGAGATAGGGATTTAAGTTGGTGTCTTTGTCTATTATGTAATAGGACTTGTCTAATTGAAATTCAATATTTAATAAGAGTGAGAGACTTATTTGTACTCGATGTATGAGTCAATCCATATACTAAAAGAATGTGATTTCTAATCATGTATTGAGAAAAAAAACACAAACAAATAAATATAAATGATCTATATTCCTTTTGAATAAATGACCGAAAAGATTTATCTATATATTGCAATTTAGATAAAATTAAACTAATGATTTACCAATGAATTTGTATGAAAAAAAAATTGTAAAGCTTTTGACCTCAAACTTAGAATTAAGTATTTTTAATCAATACTGTAAGAACATTCATTAGTCAAAAACATAAATAAAAGTTTATAAAAGAAAGTATAATTTATGATGATGTATTTAAAGAGATTGTAATTTAATTTTTATTGCCTAATTTATTCATTGTTTGAACTTTTAAGTTTAAAAGCAGAACAAATAAGAAATCTGAGGAAACAGTAACTTTTTCCTGTCGAGCAGTCTGTCAGGCAAAAATTAAAATTTTTCGTATCAGATGAAAAAAGATTTCTAGTACGATGTTTTTTTTTTTTTTTTTTTTTTTTTTTTTTTTTTTTTTTTTTTTTTTTTTTTCTTTTTTTTTTTTTTTTTTTTTTTTTTTTTTTTTTTTTTTTTTTTTTTTTTTTTCTTTCTTTTAGCTCATAACGTTTGTTTTTCTGTCTCTTCTACAGTTCTACTATAGCACTTTAATACTCTCAAAAGAGGAATGCTAGCTTTTAATAAACTAACATTCGATCAAGAATCTCATCCAAGTAGATTACTAACTATTCATATGGGTGCTAAATGGAACTCTGGAAGAAAAGATCTCAATAACAAAGCCAAAATAGTATATATTTTTATTCATTTGTTAAAAGATTTAGGATAGGAGAGATACATATATGAGAGTACATTAACAGAGAAAAAATTTATTTTAACTTATAAAAAAAGGATTTAAAGACATCTAAACCGCAAAATAATCATGGACAAAATGTGATAAGATAATTAGCTCCACCACTGCATGTAAATGTGCTAGTCTTATCATCATAAGGATAACTATAAGCCTGAGGACACTGGTTCTTGAAAATCAGAGAATAACTAGTTGGTGGACACTTTTCCGGCGTACCAAACTCACCGGTGCAACAATATTGTGGTTGTGCTAATGCTACACATGCACTCTTGCAACCAATAATAACCCCACCTTCTCCATAATCCGCAAGTTCCGGTGGACAAACTTTATTCACATCAGCTGAACAACTGGTGCTCTGACACTCCCCTGCAACGCCATTTCCGCCTTGTGGGGTTACCGAAACAGGCAAGTTAAAGCCGTCAACAAGACTAATATCATAAAAATCTTTTCCACTGTTTGGTGCTATATAGAACTCTGCAAGAGAGCCAGGTGGGATTCCGCCGGCACCATTACATTGGACTTGACCTGAAGCGCAGTCCGCGGTGGCACAGCTAAACTTGCCGGAAGAGTCTGTAGTGCAACCGGTACGAGCCCAAACCCGACCACTCCATGGTGGCAGGGCAGTTATTGTTAACGATGCGTGAGAGGGCAGTTCAAAGCCAGTCGAGGACAGTGGAGTGCCACTGCCTGTTAGGGTTGCTGGCCATATAGTGTAAGGGCAGTTGTTTGTGATGGTGAATGTGGTTGCTTCAGAATCTGCATGCAAAAAAAGAAAGTTCTATCAACAATTTCTCGCAAAAATAGAAGGTTTTAGATATGTTAGCTATGTGATTTAATTTTAAATTTTAGATTAAGAGTAAAAAGACTTAAAAAAAGAACAAGAAAATGAGATTTTTTCTTTTATTTTTAGAAATAAAAAGGAGGATATTTACTAGTGAAGAAGAGGAACACAAAGGAAAGGCCAAATATTGCTTCAATCGCCATTCTTGGAACTGCTTTGACAGTAACTTTTGTGTGTCGAAACGTATTCTGCTGCGTGAGTGTAACAATTAAGTATGGAATGGGGTGTTTATATAGAGCTAAACCCTCTTTTTAATTTCCTTTATTGTGTGATATTAAATTTCTTATTGCAAATCAATGCTTCCAAATTACTGTCTTAATATTGTAATAAATGTCAAAATTTAAAACTTCCTATACAGTAATTATTTTCTCTGTCAAAAGTTGAAATATAACCTATCTTCTAAATAAGCACTAATAAATGCATGCGTTTTCTAGCCGTTAATATTGTTAAATATAAATTATTTAAATTTTAGGACTTTATTTAAAAAGAAAGATGATTTTCTGATTAGGATAATATTTTCTTATTTAGATTTCTCAAAAAAATAAATTGTTTAGAACTTCTATTTCCTTTTTAATAAGGTTTCTTTCTATTAGTTAATAATTATTTCTTATTTAAGGTTTCAGAAAATTTTTATTGTTCACTTTCTCAAAAAAAAAAAAAAAAATATCAGAAAATTTTTATTGTTCACTTTCTCAAAAAAAAAAAAAAAAAAATATATTGAGTTTGTTTTTTAATAAAAAAAAAAAAAAAAAATATATGAGTTTTGTTTTTTAATCTAAATAAATTAAAATCTCAATCGTCAATATCACCCCCATGAAAACTGAAAAGGAAACTAGAAAATCCCATTTAATATCTCTCGCATCTAAACCGGGTCTAGCTTAGCTCTCATTGGCCACCAATGTCTTGATGTAGGGGTTTTGTATCTAATTATTTTTTAATGAAAAAATAAAATATAATCAAATTAAGCACATAAGAATCTCTATTTTAAGAAATTGATAATTACAAAATTAAGTAATTCATTTAAGTATGAAAAACTCCACCATATTTAATAAATTTTAATTTAAAAAATAAATGAAAAATATCCGTTTGTATTATTAAAATCCATAAATTTAAGTAATTTATTTATGTCATTAAAAACTATATAAATTTTTACTAAGTATATGATTAATTTTTTAATCTTATATTAATTAATTATGCTTAATATAATTTAATTCAATCAATAAATAATTAAAATTTTAATTTAGTTTTAAATAAATTTAAAATAAATAATTAAAGCACATGTTATTATTATAAAATTCAAATAAATATAAAGCAAAATTATTATAAACATTACGCATATCACATCACTGGTTTAGATCCTTCGTGGCAGCATCAGGAAAAAAGCTATATATACATATTGATTAATAATTTTTTGTTGCACACATATATATTACTTAACTAATAATTAAATATTATTTTAAAATAATATTCAGTTAAAAACGCAGATTAAGTACGTGAGAAAAACTCACAGTGTCATAGCCCAGCCCATGGTCAATATTGTCCGCTTTGGGGCTCCAGCCCGTACGAGTACCCCCTCACGGTTTTGTTTTCAGGCAGGCTTTAAACCCGCCCAAAAGGCCTCAAACCATGTTCTGGGAACCACCCCTCTTATGTACAGGACCACCCCCTTCGTACTTAACCGAATGTGGGATTTTGCCTAAGGTGTGCTGGCCTTGCCACATACACCCCCCTTGGGGACTCAGCGTCCTCGCTGAGGTTTGCCCCACCACCGGTCAGAGGAACAAGGGTCGGCTCTGATACCAAATTGTAACAGCCCAGCCCATGGTAAATATTGTCCGCTTTGGGGCGTTACGTCTCGTCGTCCCCCTCACGGATTTGTTTTCAGGCAGGCTTTGCAACCCACCCAAAACGCGTCTACCATGGGCCTCAACCATGTTCTGGAACCACCCCTCTTATGTACAGGACCACCCCCTCGTACTTAACCGATGTGGGATTTGCCTAAGGTGTGCTGGCCTTGCCACACATAAAGTTCTTTCTTTGACCATGATTTGTTCTGTATCGTCTAACTCTTCAGATTCGGATTCTATTTTCTCTACCTCTTCTGGCTTGGATCATGGCGTTTCAGCACTTCGGTGTCTAGTCCGGATGGGACCTTGATCTCTCCTTTGACGCCTTCTATTGATTCTCCATAAAGTTGATGTTGTTCTTTCTATTTCTTGATCTAGAGGCGCAACACCAACGCTTCTCGATCTGACCATAAAAGGTTAGTCCACAGAAAAATATATATTTATTTTTTATTTATATATATTTTTATATGAAATTTCTTTTATTATGCTATTAAAAAAATATTATAAAGATAAATAAATAAATAAATTAGGTGTGTTTTTTATTATTAAAGTTAAATTAATTAGCATGCATGCTGTTCGGGGAATTGAACTAAAATAATTGATTTGATAGAGATTAAAAATAAATGAAAAGGTGAACTTTAAATTCTTAATTTAATTTGATCGGTGTTTTAACAGTTAATGGTTAAAAAAAATAATTATCTTTGTTATTTATTAAATCGATGGAATTAATAACTTCTTAGTTAAATGATAAAAATTATATAAATTCTTAACTATCTATTATTAATACTTAATATTAATCAATTGTATTTCAAATAATTTCAATTTATACTTTTTTAATATAAAATAATAACTACCCATATCATTAAAATTTATAAATTATGTAATTTATTTATATCATTAAAAGTTATATACATAGTTAATTAACACACTATTAATTTTCTAACGTTATATTAATCAATTACAGTTAAGACGGTTTAATTCAATTATAAATTAATTTATTTACAAATAAATATAAAAATAAACAATTAAGTCATACACATGTCATTAATTTAGAATCTTGCGTGGCAACACTAAGGTAAATTCTATCCGCTATATATATTAATTTGATAGTTTACAACTACAAAAATATGTTTAATAATCTTTAAAAATGAGACAAAAATAAAAAGTTTGAGTAAGAACTACTAACCCCATTAGTGGAACTAGTTGAAATGTAGAAAATTTTGAACATAAAAAAAATAAATAATATATTTAAAAGCAGTTACCAAAACACATTTGCTAAGTATACTGAAGAATATAGTAATACAATTTATATATAGTATTTCTAAAAAAGCTAAAGTATTTCTTGAAGATAATTAATTTAAATTTTAAAAAAAGTGCATTACTGCACTATTTTAAAAAAAATAAAAACGTTAAAAATACATTAACGTTGTTAGAGGAAACATTTATTACAAAGCAATACATTAATACATTAATTGAATAATTTATTGTTATTAAACTTTACAATTTTTTAAAAATTATAAATTAATAATAATTACTTAAAGCCATTAATATATTAATAGCCAAATCAAATCAAAAAATACTAAGTCAAAATATCACCAACGATCAATACATTAATATATTAATCAACCAAAATCAGACCCAAATCAAAACATTAACTCAAAGTAATCCAAACTTATAAACATAAACATTAATACATTTGATAATCAAATCAACCAAACCAAAACATAATTTCAATAAATCAAATTCAAACTAATATATTAAATAACCAAATCAAACCAAATCAAAAACATTAACTCAAAATAAATCCAAACTAAACCAATACATTAATACATTGAATAATCAAATCAACCAAACCAAAAACACTAATTCAAAATAAATCAAATTCAAACCAAATGAAACCACATTAATATATTAAATAATTAAATCAAACTATATCAAGTGAAAATCTAATTAAAAGAATATGCCATGTGTCAAATTAAAATATCAAATATGCCACGTGTCAACTCATTATATATATATATTGATTTCCCATATAATAAATGCTCGTAAATGTTTTGGCTATAATCAAACGCTCAAAATAGAATCTTGTCAAATTAAATTGTTAAATGAATATGCCATGTGTCAACTCGTTATATATATATTGATTTCCCATGTAATAAATGCTCGTAAATGTTTTGTCTATAATGAAATACTAAAAATAGAACCTTTGACTTGTAGAAAGTCGGGTGGAGGGACATCACGTGGACTTCTTTAGCACGCGCGCGCCTATGTTAAACTTCCTCTCTATATCCGTAGAAGTAAACGAAAGAAAACAAAACAAAAATGGAGTTCGAAGAGCTAAGGAAAGCGATAGAGAAGGTAGAGCTAGTCGATGCTCACGCTCACAACATTGTTGCTCTCGATTCTTCTTTTCCTTTCATCAATGGCTTCTCTGAAGCGGCCGGTGAAGCCTTGTCCTTTGCTTCTCACTCCCTCTCCTGCAAGGTAGTTGCTTTTAGTGGATGTGTGTGTGTTATTGGCTTGAGTAAATTTTAATTTTGGTTTTAGTTGAAGATATGTCTGGAAATTTTTTGTATAGCTTCTGTAACTGTTGAATGTAATTGCTGGTAGATATGTACAGAAATTAATAAATCCGATTTCTGGAGGTAAGCTTTGCAAATTTGGTTGACTTTTCTTGGATGATGTTTTTAGATAAAGGTCAATCTGTGTTGTTATTTTTTGGTTACTTGGTGTTGATTTGACTAGATTGTTTTGTTTATTGAAGAGGAATTTGAAGGAAATTGCTAAATTATATGGATGTGAGAATTCAATGCAAGCTGTTGAAGAGCATCGCAGAACTTCAGGCTTGGAAAACATTAGTTTGAAATGCTTTAATGCTGCTAGAATCTCTGCAACTCTTATTGATGATGGATTGAAGTTGGACAAGAAGCATGATATTGAGTGGCATAAGAGTTTCACTCCATTTGTTGGTCGAATACTGAGAATTGAACGCCTGGCTGAGGAAATTCTTGATAATGTGAGATGTTTTTTCCTTTTTCTTTTTGCTTTTTCACTGGTGATTATGGGTACTTAAGAGTAATCGGTATGTTTTTGTGAAATGTGTTATGTCTCATATTGTGCTTATTATCATTTTTTTACCTTTGACCAAAGTGGTGAAAGTCAATGCTCATCAACTTTAATAGAAACTGTGACCGGGTTACTTTCATTGTTCAAGTAGTTAAACTTTCCAGTATAGATTTTAGCTTCACGTTGCAAGAGGAAGATATAAGGTCAGACTCACAGTTTTATTTGCCTTTGCATAATTTCACTCTCTAGTAGCTTGAGCATTTGAATTTTCAATGAAAATTATGCTCCATGACTCACGTAATAATGCCATGGAAGAATCAGTTCAGATCAGTTTTATGAAACTTTACATTTAAGTCATTGACCTAATAATAATAAACCATGAATTCAATTCCAGAGGATAAAAATTAATAAAGAATCATAGTGGCCTCTTTTCCACTTTTGAGTGGTTTTTGTTATTATCTGAGTCCATGAAAGTTGAGTTCTGTTATTTCTAATTTTTGGTCCTTAAACATAACATAAGGTTTTCTTTATTTGCAAGTCAGCATTAACAGCAACATCTATGCTGTCCTTTAAATTCAAATTTTCATCAGGGCTTTCTCTCTTTTTTGTATTTTGCAGGAGAGGCCAGATGGATCAGCTTGGACATTGGATAAGTTCATTGAAACCTTTGTGGAGAGCTTGAGGTCATATCCTTTGAAATATTATTGTGGTCATTTTTCTGATTCTTTTATTCTGTTTATATTAAGAAGTGTTTCCCTGTTTAGTTAATTCCTTACAATATTACTGTTGCTGATAAAGTAGTTAGCTTGAAAAGCATAGCTGCATACCGCAGTGGCCTAGATATAAACACTACTGTCACCACAAAAGCTGCTGAGGAAGGTCTTGCTGAAGTCTTGCATGGTGAGCGGCAAATGGGTTGGTGCTTTTTTGTTTTAATCTCACAATATATTAATTAATTGCCCTTTCCAGCTGGCAAGCCTGTTCACATAATCAATAAAAGCCTTATTGACTATATTTTCACGCATAGTTTGGAGGTTGCTTTACAGTTTGACTTGCCAATTCAGATACACACAGGGTAAAACAAAAATTTATTATATTTTCAATTTATGCTTTGATTGATGGCTGGGAAGTGTGGGAAAAGGAACTGGAAACTTGGACTTAAGGTATATTTGGAGCTGATTGAAAAATCTAGAATGCAGTCATCTGTGAAGCTAAAAACCATGCTTAAATTATTTGAAGTTGAAACCTACTATCAACACAAGGTGTGCTTGTCAGTGAGATGGATCAGCTGTCAACTTGGTCCACATTGGGAATCCCTTGACAAGTACTAAAGATTCCAGTTACCATTCCTTTTCCTACATTTATCTATTATGACTCTTTCCCTTGACAATTTAGTTTTTTATTTATTGCTTCACTCTTATCCCCACATTTAGTTTTGGAGATAAAGATTTGGATCTGCGATTGTCCAATCCTCTTCATCTTCGAATGCTTCTTGAGGATGAGAGATTTTCTAAATGTCGTATTGTTCTTCTACATGCATCATATCCATTTTCAAAGGAAGCTTCATATTTAGCATCTGTTTATCCCCAGGTAGAATCATTTCTTCCCTCTCTATGCATGTGATTGGAGTGTTTACTTTGTAAGTTCCCTTTCAATGATGCAATGCTTATGCTTTCAGGTGTACCTTGACTTTGGCTTGGCAGTTCCTAAACTCAGTGTACATGGGATGATATCTTCACTCAAAGAACTTTTGGAGCTAGCTCCATTAAATAAGGTGATAACCGTCCCAGTTCAGAGATATGAAAAGAGAAAATTTTCTACATAGTGCAGTTGTGAGAATTTTCTTTTCAATTAGTTTAATGGAAATTCTTGCTATATTTTCTTTTAATGACATCATTAGATTAGATAACCACACTTTGTACCACATGCTGCCAAACACCATTATTATTTTCTTCCTGTGCTTGTGCATATGTATGGTAATATGAATGTGTGTCCATGCAAACAAACAGTATGCGACTGTGATGCTCACTGCTTCATGTGTTTTTTAGCTGACATTTATTAGGTTTAAACTAATGATATTTGATATTAAACATAATCAAATTTGCAGGTTATGTTCAGCACTGATGGCTATGCATTTCCTGAAACACATTACTTAGGTTTGTTTAATTCTCATCAGCTGATTTTGATATGATTGTCAATCTTGATGATGATGCTTTTTTATGGCTCTCAAGCTATGAATTTGATTTTGTGACCTTTTTTTATTTGGATTTTTGTCTGCTTTGCACACATCTTATTGTCTTCACCATAAAAGTGGGGGCAAAATCAATTACATGTGCAGGTTCTTCTCTTCAACTTGCAATTTTTCTACACTTTGACATGCTCCCTTGTGTCTGTAGTGATTGTTTCTCAGTGTACACAACCAAACCGTTTCAGCTTACCTTCTGTCATTCTTCATCATTGCTGCTAAAATAATTACTAGAAAATTATGCAAGGGTCAGAGAAATTACTAGACAAAAATTTACCTTTATCTATCTTTTATTTTTTTCATATTTCCTAGAAGCATACTAACTATGGAAATGATGTTTGATATTATTGCCTCTTGTTTTTACAGGTGCAAGGAAGTCACGTGAAATAATTTTTTCTGTGCTACATGATGCATGTTGTGATGGTGACCTCACAATTCCTGAAGCCATTGAAGCAGCTCAAGGAATCCTAGCACAAAATGCAATTAAATTATATAAGATTAATATAAATGTGAAAACATTTAATTCAACAGATATTGTGTCTGCTAATTTTGTGAACATCGTGAATAGTACTTCAAACAATGATGTTTCACTTGTTCGTATCATCTGGGTTGATTCTTCTGGACAACACAGATGCCGAGTAAGTACTTTTCTTCCTTGAACTAATTTTTTACTGTCTTCTTAGTTTGGTTCTTCCATTGTGGAATTATGTTGGAGAAGTACTTCATTAGTAAAAAGTCACTGAGGACTTCTTTGGTGCTTGATATATCTTAAAACTGAAAACTCAAGATCATTCTAGGCTCATGTAAATAGCTAGTGGTCCCTAAGTTGCTGGATTTTTAGTTTTATTTTTTATTCATGTAATATATATTTTCAGGTTGTTCCAGTAAAGCGCTTCAATGATGTCGTGAAGAAGAATGGTATTGGTTTGACTTTTGCAAGTATGGGAATGACTTCAGCTGTTGATGGTCCAGCAGATGAGACAAACCTGACTGGAGTGGGTGAGATCAGGCTGATGCCTGATTTATCAACTAAAAAGACAATCCCATGGTACTATTTCTAGATCAAGGAATTTAACTGGCCTTTTACCTATCAAATATTTCTATTTTTCCTTGCATTATTTTAATTTTTAGTTGTGACCATATAACTTGCTGATGCTTTGCATCCCACTATCTAATGAAGAGTCTGTATGGAAATGGAAAATTGTTGGTATATATATCTGTGCTCAAAACCTGAACATAGACCAGATCACAGCTTTCATGGAAGCCAACCAGAAGGTTCAGCTACCCTTGCTCCAGCCCTTTATTCTCCTTAACATCTCCAGCTTGGATAATAGTGCTGCATACACAGTCTCTCTTAAAATAGGTCTAAGATTTGGTGTAAACTGACTTTAGACAGGCTTGCAAAAACCTATGTTGCTTGGAATATATCAAATGAAGGACATCATATTCCTTTATGTTCTGAATAAAATGCTCACCTTATAAAAAGCTTAACAATCAAGAATCCCTTCTCTAACCACTATAGGAATGTGGATTATTTGGTTATTATGGTATAAAGAAATCCCATTTTCATGCAGCAATCAGAATAACTGAAATAGACCTATTTAGTTAGGTTTGGTTTTCTTCTAACATATTTTGTTTACTTCCACTAACCGAGTGCTCACCCACAGACAGACTTAAAGTATGACTTCAGTTTTGCGTGGAATTGAACTTAAAATTGTTAGATGATCATGGGTTTATCATTTTGGTTCAATCTGATCATTATTAGGAACCTAGAAAAATCAGACTTGGCATACTTAGACATGGTTCCCACAATCAACTGACTATGAACCGGAGCAGCGATCTAGATTTACAATGGACAATAACTAAAAGATGGAAAGCACGAATGATAACAAGTTGCCTGAGGGAAGCAAGGCCGATGCCTAGCTTCTTGGCTTTCCTGATCAGAATGCCCTAACACTTGCCACATTCTTGAACTATGTTGTGCTTGCTTTGTGCTGCTTTCTGTTTGGTCAATTATTATCCAGATTTACAGTTACCTTTATGGTTATTTTTGGTTCACTTATCTGAAAGTTTAGTTAGTATTCCCATGTTGTCTGTTTTATGGCATTGGCACATGTTTGTTAGTGTAACAATTTAATTAATATCATATCTGTTACAATAGGATGAACCAAGAGGAAATGGTTTTGGCTGACATGCACCTTAGACCTGGTGAAACATGGGAGTATTGTCCGAGGGACGCCTTACGAAGGGTTTCCAAAGTTTTGAAAGATGAATTTAACTTGGTAAGTTAGATACAAGTATCTTAATAAGTCACAACTGAAAATATGTAAATTTATCTCTTTATTGTATTTATACGAGTTTTTAACAGTACATTATCAGCTAATGAATGCAGGATTTGAAAATGAGTTTGTGCTGTTGAAGAGTGTGTCAAAGTACGTAACCTTTTTCCTTCAAGCAATGGATTGGGCTGTGAAATTATTTTTGAACACAATTCATACTCTTGCAGGGAAGGGAAAGAAGAATGGGTACCAATTGACTCAGCCCCCTACTGCTCTGCATCAGGATATGATGCTGCTGCCCCTATATTTCACGAACTCCTTGCTGCACTTGAGTCCTTAAATATTACTGTGGAACAGGTGCAGTAGAAAAATTTCAATGCTGCTGACATTTACATTCAAATTTCGGGTTTCATTTCCTGATAAATTAGAAGTATGCCAACTTCATCATAAAATCTATACCTATCCCTACTGTTAGTTTCTTAGCTTTTGTTTGCAAGTTTTCTTTTTATAAAGGACTGATGAAAGCTTTGGAACCATAACCTTTCTATTAATCATAGGCAATAGTTGAACTTAAATCTTAATTTAAGAAGTAACTGCTTTTTCATTTCAATGCCATTTGATATCTTATGGATTCTCTCTCTCATGTGTACATATTTTTCAACATAATTTGAATTTTCCTGCTTTTGTTGGTTCCTTGGCTTTTAAAACTGTTGCAGTTGCACAAAGAAGCTGGAAAAGGTCAATATGAAATGGCCTTGGGGCACACAGATTGTTCGTCCTCTGCCGATAACCTAATTTTTGCCCGTGAGGTTATTAGGGCTACTGCAAGGAAACATGGATTATTGGCAACTTTTATGCCCAAGTAGGTTCATGATTTTGTCTTAATACTGGCTGTTACTTGTTTTCTTGATCACAATATTCTGAAAATAAATTGTAAAAAATATATGTTGAGTTCCTGGAATGTTGAGGATAAAAAGGTGCTTATAGAAAGATAATTTCATTTAAAATAGACAGTTCCATCTTTATTGGTTCCATTACGGTTAATATTTTGTTGCATAAGATTTTGTTGTCACGGCTGCGGTTCGGTTTGCTTTTATATGCTCAATTAGTTCATCAGGCTACATCAAACTTTGTGCAAACCGGCTCTTATGATGTAACAGCGAAATCATCTAGGTAAATGACTAATTTCTGCCCTTGCCTAGGTATGCACTGGATGACATTGGTTCTGGATCCCACGTTCATATCAGCCTGTGGCAGAATGGAGTAAATGTTTTCATGGCATCTGGTGGTTCCTCTAAGCATGGAATTTCAAGTGTTGGGGAGCAGTTTATGGCTGGGGTTCTACATCACCTTCCTTCAATTTTGGCTTTCACAGCACCACTTCCAAATAGGTTTTCATTTCATTCTGATGATAGTTTTAATTCTTGGTAGTTTATGCTATACTATTCCATTATTTTTGTAAATAATATGATTGTAAGGAATTATCTTGCAGGGGCTTTGGGCCTAGTTATTTCTGCATATTGATTCATTCTACTTGACTATTGCTGAAATAAATGCTTACGCATGATTGTGTTTCTGAACTATCATCTTAGACATGCAAAATGTAGTAACAGTTATACATTGGACATTGTTGTTTTACTGTTTTTAAATGGGCTGTTTCTAACCATCCTTATTAATGTCCATCTCTGGTCATTTCTATAGTTATGATCGAATACAGCCAAATACATGGAGTGGAGCATATCAATGCTGGGGAAAAGAAAACAGGGAAGCTCCATTACGAACTGCTTGCCCACCAGGAATCTCAGATGGTCTGGTTAGCAACTTTGAAATTAAAGCTTTCGATGGATGTGCAAATCCATACTTAGGCTTGGCTGCTATACTTGCTGCTGGTATTGATGGCCTTAGAAGGCACCTTTCTCTTCCTGAACCTGTTGGTAAGATTACACAGTAATTCAAATGCTATATCACTCATTAGTCATTACGGATACTAGGGATGCTCTTTTCCTTTTACCTTTTGAAAAACTGAAGCTTTTATTATTTAAATTCAAATTAAAGGCATTAGAAAAAAAAAAAAAAAAGATTTTGAATATGATGTTCTCATAACTGATATTGCTGCTTGACTTATCTGTTCTTTTGATAATTAATGTTGCAAAGTCATGCCTATTCCACTTTTCCCTTTTCGCCAATATATACTTATTTTCACTTTTAAACAGATACAAATCCTTCTATTCTAGATGCAAAACCACACAGGTTACCTAAATCACTTTCAGAGTCTTTAGAAGCTCTCAAGAAAGACAATGTCTTCGAGAATCTAATTGGGGAAAAGCTTTTGGTTGCTATAAAAGGAGTTCGCAAGGTATGTTCAAATTTTGCTTTCTAATTGATAATCGTGAGTGCCTCTGTTCTTATTTGGGTATGGTTTCAGAACAAGAACATTTTAACGTTGAAAGGCAATTTTTACTGCAATAATATGCATTTGAGTCAGTTAAAAGAAAAGCAACTTTGATATTTGCCTAAATTCATATGCAGTATGATGGGGTTTTTCGTTTTTTGCAGGCGGAGATCGAGTATTACTCCAAAAATAAGGATGCATACAAGCAACTGATACATCGTTTTTAAGTGTATTACTCTTGATTTTAATCATCTGTTACCTAATAGAAACTCTTGGCTAATGCTTGTTGTACTCATGCAAAATCTATCATGAACTAATAATTGAGAGTTAGTTAATTGCGACTGTGTGAGAAATTGTTCTAGCTGCTCTGAACAGCCAATTCATTAGCATGCAATGCTTTTATGTGCTGTTTGCTTGATAGTCTATTGTTTAGGTCTCAGTTATATATATATATATATATCCTTAAACTTTTTTTTTTTTTTTTTTTACTCTTGTTTCTTAATCATCTGTTACCTAATCAGGAAACTACTTGGCCTAACTGCTTGTCTGTACTCATGCAAATCTTATCATGAACTAAATAATGAGAGTTAGTTTAATTGCGACCTGTGTGAGACAATTGTTCTAGCTCGCTCTGAACAGCCAAATTCATTAGCATGCAATGCCTTATGTGCTGTTTCAGCTTGAATAGTCTACCCCCTGTTTAGGCTCTCACGTCTTATATATATATATATATCCCTTAAACTTGTTTTTTTTTTATTTTCTTGGGTCTCTACACCGGTCTTTGAAGGAACTGCGATTTATGTCCAGCCTCGAAAGTCACTGAAGAGCGCTCATACAGGGTGACTCTCGGCTGACAAATTCCATACCACAAGTTTCAAAATCGAAGCTTTGATTAAAGGACGTGGAGACACTCGTCTCCCAACCCAAGTTGATGAGCCTTTAACTAAATTATTTATCGTCTTTGTTTGTGGCGTTCATAATATAAATTGTTTTACCGATCCTCATATCACATTTTTTTTTTTTTTTTTGGGTCTCTGACCACCGGTCTTTGAAGGACTGCGACTATGTCCAGCTCGAGTACTGAGAGGCTCATACAGGGGTGACTCTCGGCTTGACAATTTCCATACCCAAAGTTTAAAGTCGAGACCTTTGATTAAAGGAGTGGAGACCACTCTATCCCAACCAAAGTTGATAGCCTTTAACTAATTATTTTATGTCTTTGTTTGTGGGTTGATAAATATAAATTGTTTTACCGATACCTATATATCATCATATAATCTCTTGAAAAGAATTATAAATTTTCTTCAATGATACCCGAGTCTAACGAAATAACTGAAATGAATTTGGATTTTTCTTTAAATAAGGATATAGTTTTATTAAAAAGGCCTAACAAGGCCTCCAAGTTTATCCTGATAAATCTAAATATTCCCACCAAAGAAAAGTTAGAAGGTGGGAACTAGAATATACACATACGATTGAGCTTCTTGTGTTAAAATTAGCAAACAGAGCGAACGGTCATGCTCACCTACAAGACCAAATCCAACAGTATCCTGTCAAAATTAGCCTTAAGAATAGCAAAAACAATAACAAACACTTGCAAAGAATATCAATATAAATATCCATAACCCCTGCAAGGATCTAACAAAATAAAGAAAAGAGACAAGAATTTATTTTTTCTTTGAAAGAATTAGATAATAAAAGAAGATTAACCAAAGGCAGTGCCAAAAGTTGTTAATTTGCTGAGCAGCATGGCATCGCCTTTGAGAGCCCTCTACGCCACAATATTGCTTTTATCTTTTGCATTGAGTAGTTGTCATGCAAGTGTTTACCATGCAATTGTACGCCAGCTTAGTTCTCCAGTAGCCAAATCGAAGAAACCAAAGTTCAAGCCAGGACCATGGACCAAAGCTCGTGCCACCTTTTATGAAGGCAGCACCAATTCCTTTGGTAAACCATTTCTAGCCATGGCTTTAGGATGTCATTGCATCACATTACAAATATGCATGGCCAAGGTCCGGAACCGGTGGTTCTGATTCATGGGAGCACCGATTCCTATCCTCTTTCAGAGGCGGAATTAGAAAATAAAGTTTGAGAGTAAAACAAAATTTTTTAAAATTTTTAGAGGCAAAATATATTTTGAAAGAGCAAAATGTAGATTTTTTTTAAAGGATTTTTTGTTTTTTTATTTCTGGGGTGACAAACCCACTACCTAGGTCCGCCCCTGGTTCGGTTTTGATTCTAGTTTTGGCCAATCCTAGTCCATTTTTCACGCAGGTTCCAGTCCCAATTCGACTTGGTGGCCCTGCCTAATTACAAAACTAGATTTCTTTTTTCTTTCATTCTTAAACTTAACAACATTAAACTGTGCAGGAGGAGCATGCAACTATAAAGATGTTGTAGCAGAAGGCTATGGCCTTAACACTGCAGCTCTAAGCGATGCTCTGTTCAAAAATGGGCAAACATGTGGTGCTTGTTATGAAATTCAATGTAAGGATGAGCCAAAATGGTGCAAACCAGGTTCTATCATTATCACAGCAACAGATCGTTGCCCACCAAATCCGTCTTTATCAAATGACAATGGAGGATGGTGTAACCCACCATGTGAGCATTTTGACATAGCCAAGCCTGTTTTCAATAATCTTGCAGACTACACAGCCGGCGTTATCCCTGTCCAATACCGCAGGTTGGATTATATATTTCCTTTCCTTTTTCCTGCCTAACTTAAAGGTCATCATGTACAAGAACTTCATTTGCTTCTATTTATTCAAATATAAGTCACTTTCTCTGAGTGCAGGGTTCCATGCCAGAAGAAAGGAGGAATCAGGTTTACAATAAATGGGAATCCTTGGTTCTATCAGGTGACAGTATGGAATGTTGGTGGAGCTGGAGATGTTATTGGTCTTCAAGTGAAAGGAAGTGACAAGGTGAAATGGACCCAGATGGAACGTGACTGGGGAACTACCTGGAAGACCAGTTGCATTCTGCAAGGAGAGTCGCTCACCTTCAGGGTTAGAACAAGCGATGGAAGATCCTCAACTGCATGGCATGTTGCCCCTAAGAACTGGCAATTTGGTCAGACTTTTGAGGGCAAAAACTTCAAGTAGAGCATCATAAAGGAATCTGGGCAACTTATTACATATACATATGGACAAATTAATTCTTGTCTCCTAATTGCTGATCATATGTTTGGAGGTCTTCAAAAGAAGTTCATGTTGGTCATTACTACTAATGGAAAAAATTGAGCGTTGGATGTAATAACAACATTTCTGTACATACATAAATTCAAGCTAATAATAAATAGCCTCTAACATTTGCATAGTCAAAATTTCTTTCTATTGCTTTCATCATTTTATTTTGGTGCATGGAAATATCTGAACCCCTTGCACCCTGAAACAAGCACTCAAGCTTTAGACTACTACTCCACTAACTTGTTTTCTATATCTAACCTTGTATTGAAATGAAAATTGAGCACTAGGTAATAAAATAAAAATGGAAGCAATTAGAAAAACAATACAGTACCTAAGTCTAAAGAGAAAATAGAAGAGCTCTTTGAAAAGATATGAACCACATTTTACACAAACAACTCCATTAAGAAAGGGAGACCTAATGCATAAAACATCCCACATTTTTAAGCTCTGGGGAGGATTGAGAAAAAACAACTCCATCATCAGGTCAAATTTCAATTAGGCTAGATGTATAGATCGTGTTATTAGAATAACTTCCCTCTGAAAAATTGCAAGAGGTGGATTTTAATATATTTGATAAATAATATTATGTTCACAAATAAACATCCACGCTATGGGAAACTGAAACTACTTTGGCTCATTTTCTTAAAAAAAGCTACAAATTTTACATGCAGGATGAGATGGTTCTCACTAAATAATGACTTCCAAAATTGCAGGCTTCGATGCATAAAGGTTGGCATCTGCATTCCACCCACCTTCCCTGCAGCCAATTTCTTTTCCACTTGTGGTTATGGCTTTGATCAAAAACCAATATATATAAAGTATTCTGCTTTCAGATTGGTGTTGTGTTTAACACGGTCATTTAACTGATTATCTATTCAGTCAATGCAACTATTCCATTTCCCAGAAGTCTTGCTTACTCATGACCACGTATGTGCATCAATTTATTTCTTCTGTTTTTTCTTTTTTCGTTTCTCGTCTCTTGTATCAGTCCTTGCTTCCAAACGTTTAGACTGCTGCGAACGGATTTCTAGCAACTTTGTTTTTGCATCACGAAAGAGTGCATCTGATCTTGAAGCCATCAATTGCTGATACATTAAAAGGACCAAAAAACAAAATAAGTAAATATTTAAAACCAGAGGTAGGAAAAAAATTGGAAATTTCTTTTATAAATAGAAAGGAAACAACTGTTTTCAGTTCAGTAGTCACAATCAAAAGTCATTCTCATATTCACACCTTGAGATGATCCATTGCTGCAAGATTGAAACCAAGAATATCCTTGCACTCCTGCCAAGTTCAAATATCATGTTAATGCGGAATTTCAAATTTTTCAATCTTTAATTAATATAGCGGAAAACGAAATGACATTTATGAGGCAAAGTACAACATGCTATGCATATGCATAGATGCTATGTCAGTACCAGTGTCAGAATTGAATTGTCACCCAACTTAATTAAAATCTATATAGCTGCATTCTGCCTGAAAAATTCAATTATCTAATCCAAAAGAAACATGACATCAAATTAACCTGCTGGAAGACGACGTGATTACCTTGACTCTTGCATAAAGAATATCCTTAAGAACAGTCAAGATGGGTCTTGCAGCTGGGGTAGTAATCAGCTGATTATGATGTATCTGCAATAGCACAGTAGCAACCCTACAAACAAGCTCGACCTGGAAGGCAATACAAGTAATGACTTCAACAGAACTACAGTAACTAAAAGTAAAATAGACACTCACATTCTTTCACGAGCAAGTAATGAACAAGATTCAAAGTAGATGGAAAAACCAATTTCTGTATGGAAACTGAACAGTAAGGCTATTCACAACTTAACCTGAGCAACTAAATTTGCTTTTCTACAAGTCCTATCCAGGATGAAAAACTAATATATAGTATCTTTGTATTCACAAAATATCTAACACTTGAAAGATTACGGCTTATGCGGGTTAATTCTAAACAGCCCTACTAAACAGGTAACCAGATCAAATGACATTAAACGAAAGCATCTATAACACACAATTTGAATGTTTCTGTACGACACACAACCTTATCAGGATTTGAGGCCCAATCCTTCAAGTAGGAGAGAAGCTTCAAAGCATCTGAGAATGGTAAAGCCTGCAAAGAAAACCACTTATGCTTAGAGTTTCAAGAAAAAATGCAAAACCAGAAATTGATAGGTTATCAACTTAAGAACAGTCTTGAGAGCACAATCATTAGGCAGTGGGAAAAGGTGAATTTTTTCTTAGTTCTCAAAACAATTAAGTTCTAGAAGTAACAAGCTCTGTGTGTCTCTCTCTCACACACATACTCACACATTCATTTGATTCCAGAGTAAGTGGCATCTATTTTACCTCTGAATGAAGACATTAAGAAAATGAGACACAGTGAGGTGTCAGCAGCAACAGTGACCATGTGCATTCCAAGTATATGTTTCGGGAACTTTTACTTGGAAAGAAATCTATTGCACTAGCTTAACGCAGAATAGCTGGTTGACAACTTGGCCAGCTTAATTTTTCAAGTGTGGAATCTAATTAGCACCTAAAAATTGACTGCATGCCACATAGGTCTGAGACAAAAATGACATGGAAGAAACATGACATATGAACCATAATTCAGAACTGGAAAGACTGATCCACAAAACCTATTAATATATAGGAGGTTCAAACCTGCTAAGAATGATTTTGACTTGTTGAAATTAAGATTATGTCCAGGGTCCCTAAAAAAATTTATTATTTAAAATGGTAGTCATACAGTAACTAGTTCATCTCCAATATCAATGAATGCCCCAATATAACCCTTAGTTTGCCTGTATCAGATGACTTTCAGGAAAATCACACAGTTTACGTACCAGTAATGTCTGCTCCAGATCATTGGTGTGAACATTTGAAAGTGCACGAAGAACATAATCAGATGGAGCAAGCCCATGCAAAATAGGATTTGGTTGGAATTCAGCAACTCTTCCCCTAGGTTCCTCCTCCTGGAAAATAAAAATACAGACATATCAATTCGGTCTAATTCAATAATCTGACTAGTGCAAATAACTAGGTAGTCTAGAATTCAATTGTTAGGAAAGATCCTATATTAGGCTAAACAGGGTAAATTGTAAAATAAAGGGCCTATTCTGCCACCTGTAGCCCACAAATAATGCTTTTGCCACATAAAACTTATATGGGATGAAAAAGTGACTGAAGGCCACATGTCTCAAGATAAGCAAGTGATATAACCTTGAACTCAACTCTCTCTCACTCTCTCTCTCTCTCTCTTTGTGTTCTCTCCCTCTTACATTCTCTCCCAAAAACCAGTCTATTTTATGACTTTTATGACAAATCTAATCTCTCATTCAAAGAATGAAATCTCCCTCTTAAAAACAAAGTTCCATTTTCATAAAAAAAAGAAATCTACATTGAAGATCAAATAACTTTCCTGGAAGCTGTATACAGTACTCCAAAAATAAATAACAGGTATTAAAACTACAGATCATATTGTCCCCCGTAACTTTCCTGGAAGCTGTATACAGTACTCCAAAAATAAATAACAGGTATTAAAACTACAGATCATATTGTCCCCCGTAACTTTCCTGGAAGCTGTATACAGTACTCCAAAAATAAATAACAGGTATTAAAACTACAGATCATATTGTCCCCCGTAACTTTCCTGGAAGCTGTATACAGTACTCCAAAAATAAATAACAGGTATTAAAACTACAGATCATATTGTCCCCCGTAACTTTCCTGGAAGCTGTATACAGTACTCCAAAAATAAATAACAGGTATTAAAACTACAGATCATATTGTCCCCCGTAACTTTCCTGGAAGCTGTATACAGTACTCCAAAAATAAATAACAGGTATTAAAACTACAGATCATATTGTCCCCCGTAACTTTCCTGGAAGCTGTATACAGTACTCCAAAAATAAATAACAGGTATTAAAACTACAGATCATATTGTCCCCCGTAACTTTCCTGGAAGCTGTATACAGTACTCCAAAAATAAATAACAGGTATTAAAACTACAGATCATATTGTCCCCCGTAAAACCTAATACTAATTCAAGGAGAACTCATGTCATCAAGAAGATGGGTACTGGGTAGCAACACACCCATGCTTAACCAAGTGAAGTCCAATGCACTTAATTATAAGCCCTCCAGCACTCAAGGGCAACTATGTAACCTAGTATGATAATCACCTGAAAAACAAAATGTTCACTATCTTCTTTGGAAAAAAAAAAAAAAATCCTTATGCTCAGCAAACTTGAACACAGAGAAGAAACAACATACCTCATGCTCAGCAATACGATTCAATTCCACCTCTGCTGCATCTAATGCATCAATAATTATGTCAGTTGCTGTAAGGGTTTCTTGAGTTTTCTTTCCTGCCAAGGCCACAGCTCCCTCCTCTGGTAGTTCTTCCTTCAACGCATATCTGTTTTCAAATGCATTTTCAAGGTCAGCCTCAAACATTTCTTCCAATCTTTTTTCCTTCTCCTCCTGCAAAATCAAATGATACCTTTTACTGCTAAGAACCAATGACTCTAAAATATATCTGTATCAAATCTTTTACTGCTAAGAACTAATGACTATCAAATATTAACTGCATCAGGATAGCATTAGGAGAAACAAACTAGCTAACACAATAAATAAATCAAGAAGATAATACCTCAATGAAAAATGGCTCTTCAGTCCGATCCCAGCGACGTATGGACCGGTCATGAGAACCAGTGACAACAAAATCACCACGATTGCTGATTGCAAGACACCAAATATCTGCATGATGTCCCTCAAGAGTTAAAAGCAGCTCAAACTTATCAGCATCCCAGTATTTTACAAGGCGATCTTTCCCAACACTGAACACATAATGGGTACTGCGCACAAATTGCACTGCCATAACACTGCAGCAACAGCTCATCAGAATTTTACACATGCCAAAAGTTTTACTAATCTAGAGAAGCCATTACTGACAGAAAAATATTATCCAGTTCATGTGAGAATATAAATATGTCGCACCTATCAGAATGGGCAAAAAGGGATTTATGGCAGTCACCAAAATCCATACCCCAAATCTTCAAATTTTTGTCTGCGGAACCAGTAACAATCAAATCTCCATCTGATGAAATATCCATGCACAGAACTGGCAGTTTATGACCATATAGCGCAAGGAAAAATTTAAGTGTATCCATGAAGAAAACCTGAAAACAATAGATGCAGTGTAACAGTACAATTAGTGACTTTGAGGAATACAGATTTCCATACATACAATTTATTCAAGCACTACAGTATTCCCGTAGCAATATACCAGTTCTTTCCACAGAGGGTGCATTGAATATGATATGTGTTTGCTTGTTGGGCACCATTATTTCCAAACTTTCATAGGTTTTGCTAATTCTTCCAATGTCAGAGATACCGTGTCAAAATCCTCATTTAACACAGGTGCTTTAGAATAAAATTCCGAGTAGAAGTAACCAAAAATGGTTACAACCAAGCAAAAAATCTTGGCTCCAAGGTCCTAATTTGGTAAATAAGTTCTAACGCTAGGCATTTTTTTCCTAAGTTTCCATCATAAGATAATAAAGGATAAATATTGCATTGATCGATTAATTTTCAGTCTTTATCCTCATTATTTTATTTTTAAACCAGCGATGCTCTTTCACCTCCTTTTCTTTTTGTGAATTTGACTATTGCCAGAGCCAAGCTACAGGATGGACAGTTGCCCTCCATTTCCCTTAAAAGTTAGAATAAGAATACATGCAACCTAGCAAAAACTTGAGGTAAAAAGAAATAAAAAATAAAAAGCTGCAACCACTAGAACACATATAGCCAAATGACTGAGAAAAGAATAAAATTCTAAAATGAAAAGGTTGAGGGAGTCAATTTAACCTTCACTGTGCAATCCAATAGTGCAATGGCAATATATTTTGCATCAGGGCTAACTGCAACCACTAGGACGTCATCATTCATCTTCATAGTTTTCACATTTGACACCACAAGGTGCTTAGTATCCTGTAAGTTAAACAGAAACAATCTAACTAAGAAATCAAATTCAAAAGCTGCTTATCTTAATTCAAGTCATAACCATTTGTTAGCAACTTGTAAATTCCAAAAGTACACTAGAAAGTTATAATTTTTTCAAATGATTATAAACTTAATAGAACATGAAAATTTTCTAGCGATTATCATAAACTCTGACATATTTTGTTAAAGCAGAGTTGGATAATTTGTTTAAATAAAAAGGATTTTAATGTGGTAATAGTTTGACTTTATAAAGAAAATGAAAACAAATGATACATAACATTAGCATGAAGCGATGGTGTATCAAGAACCATACCTGACCAATTTTCTGCTTGACTTGGTACTCCCAGAACTTAACATCATGATCTGCACTGCCTGTGACAAAACCATTTTCATTTGGAATGGAAGCAATAGAGCGTACTGAACCACCGTGAGCTTCCAGTACCTCTATGCAAGTACCACTCCCAATTTCAACAATTTCTATTTTCCCATCTTTGGTTCCAACAAGTGCATACTTATTATGTGGAACAATTAAGCCACACAGTCCATAACCAGAATCAATAGTTCGAAGACAAGAACCAGTACTTGGATTCCAAAACTTTATTGCATTGTGACTTGTTGACATCAGAATACTATTGTCTGAACTAAGTGTAACACTTCTGACATCAGAACGGTGCCCCTGGAGCTCAATAGATAGAGATTTTGTAGCTGTATTGCTTTCAATAGAATAAAATTCCAATAAATTATTATTCAAAGACAATGCTAAAGTAGCCAAGGAGTTTTTCGGAATAATTGGACTAAAGGAGATGGAACAAATCTTTTTGGTTGCACGAACAGTTTGAAGAAGCTTGAAAACATCAGGTACTGTAACCGTGAGGGCACCTCCATCTTCTTCAGTTTGAAGAGTTACATCTTTATTTTCAGTTAACTCAACCGTCCCTTTTTTTGATTTTTTCTCTTTCTTTCTATTAAGCCTACGCTTTGCTTTGCGTTTTGCTTCATTCTCATCCAGCACATGGAATACATCCACTGTCTTTCCAGCCACCTGACAAACCAGCAAATTTCCTGACTTATTGAATCTCACAGTTGCAACTCTATCCTTACTTTGCCTCTGAATTTCACCAAAAAGCTTCAAAACTTCCCACTTATTTTGAGAAGAAGGATCTCCATTTTTTATAATCGCAGTTCCATTTTCAATGGATAAGGCTTGCCCATCTCCCAAATCATGCTTAAGCATATAAAATCGAAGTTCTGGGTCTGCAGAACCAGAAACCAAAAATCTTTCTTCTGGATCAACATCAATTGACCAAATTTCACTGTGATGGCCGCTAATTATTTGCATACAGTGCTGTGTTTCAAGATCCCAAACTCTCAAAAACTTGTCTTTGGAGGAACTAACAAGTTTTTTACCAGATTCTAGGAATACAAGGTCAGTGATCTGCAATAAGAAAATCATCAAAACACAAAACAGATATAACAACAAGAATGCCGAAATACACCCAGTAAAGGACATAATTCATTAACTTCATTAAAAACATGTCATAACAAACCTGGTCACGATGGCCACGAAGGCGAAAAAGGCCAGTCTCTCCAACCACATCCCACAGTATAATATCATTATCTTTACTTCCAGATGCGAGTATAGCCCCAGACTTATTATACCGTAGAACAGTGACAGCCCCTTTGTGTCCATTCAATGTGGTCTCACATGTTCCTTTTTCACCATCCCAAATTCTTATACTACCATCAGCATACCCACTAGCTACCTGCATTCAAATTGAAAAGGCACTTCACTCTCTCGTGTCTTCGTTTTGTAAAAACAAACAGCTAATTGAAAAGACACTAAATTTGAACATGTAAAGCTAAAAAAGGAGCAGTTTGGATTAAAGTAGCAAACTTCACCGGCTATTTTAAACAAAGAAATTAGCTTTTTACTTCAGTTCTCCACTAAACCTAACCAACTAAATTTCCTTCTGTCTCCTCTTTTTCCCATTTCCTTTATCAAGAACCAAAGAAAAGACAAAGAGAGCAATTGATTAAATACCAGAGAGGAATTAGAAGATGCAATACAGGTGACTGCGAGGGAGGTACCCCCGCGAGAGGAGGTAGAAGGAATTAGCGTTTTGGTGCAGATGCCTTGACGTACGTGCCAAACTCCAATCTTTTCGAGCGCCGGAGATAGAAGATGCTTGCCGGAATTATCATACTCTATGTTTGATTCTACTGATGCTATTACACCAAACGACGCCGCTGGCTCATACCTCAGGTACGCCTTCACCATTGCAGCTCTTGTCTTTGCTTATTTTCTTCTGCTATGGCTGCGAACCAGTTTTTAGTTCATTGATTCAACTTTAAAGTTTCCTGAGGTTTTAAGGGTTTAAGAGCCGACTAAAATCATCGAAACGACAATTCGTCTGCTTAACTTTCTGACATGCGAAAAATAATCCGTCGACAAATAAACAATTTTCTCACGTGCATGACATGTCGCTTGTTCGTAAAGGCTCGATTGAACTAATAACCCCAAATAGAGCCCAACCCAGGTCCGTTTTATTCTAAGACCTTTTTTTCTTTAAGCCCATATTGAATGCCCAAAAACAGAACATACATGATTCTTTTCTTTTGTATAATTTGCTGGGAGGCACTATGGATTCCAATCCTATATTTGAAACTCGATTCCCACTTTTCCACGTTATTCAGAATATTAACCGAATTTCACCTGATTGACTTTAAAATATATATTATCTTCATCAAATATGAAAATATATTTTACGAATTACTTTTATTTATATATATAAAATATGAAAATAATTAATTACGTGTTTTAATTCAATTTAGTTTCGTTGCTTTCGAGTTTTAAGTATTGCACATCATGGTTTCTTGTAAAACTTGTGCACAAAGTATGTGACGAACGAATATGATTTGGATGAAGCTTAATTAAGCGATTAGTGATGTACTTGATGAGAATTAGTATTAATTTATTAGTTTGACACACAATTAAATTTCCATTTTCTTATGTATTTGCTTTTTAGAAGAAATTCCAATTTATTAATTATCATTTCGCAAATTATATAATATTTCAATTTTTGGATATGTTAAAAGCATTTCTGATTTCATATTCCTAATTCAAAGTTTGTACTAGTCATATTCATTTGTCTTTATCCTGTTATTTATTGTGATGGACAAAATATAAACAAATGATTGCAAGAGGAAAACCCAATTCGATCATTGAGTTGGAGAATTTTCTTATAGAAAATTTCAAACCTTTCAAATATTTTTCTAGGGAAAGTTTGTTCAATGGAAACTAATAAACATAGTTAATTCATCAAGTGGTTCATTGATATATTTGAAATAGGATTAAAAATATAAAAATTTTCATATGTCAATTCTTCAAAAAAAAAAAATAAATATACATTTCAAAATTGATATATGTATTTAAAAAATATCTTTAAAATTAAATTATAATTTAATTTACAAATTATTATATTGGAGAGCAAATGAGAAGCTACAACTTCATAGTCACTATAAATATAAACTACAAAGGAAAATTTTAATTTTGCATTCTATAATTAAGTGCTAATGACAATGAAACTTAACAATAAACATCAAATAATCTCAAAGAGAAATATTATAAGGTAGATGAATGTGGGCCAATGACAATGAAACTTAGCTATATAGTGATGGATGATATTTTTATTTTTTTATTATTTAGTGTGAGATGAGATCATTAGACATACCATTATATAATTTTTTTATCTATTAGGAAGCCCGATAAACTGAAATAACATTATGAACTGCATAGCATCTTTTTTTTTTTTTTACTCATTAAATTAGTGAAAAATTTTTTATTTTTGAAATAACTCGAATTTGAAACATTTCACTTTTTATACTAGCGAACTAGCGAGAAGACTAATCAAAACATACCTGGTTGTAACATATCATTATATATTATAAAACATAATATGAGAATAATATAAATATAGTAATCGGCGGTGGAAAATGGGCGGTTGCCGGCATCCAGAATTCAAAAGGGACAACTTGCTTAGCAATATTTATTTAGTTATATATTTATATTAATTTACCGACCGTGCATTTATAATTTGTTGATAAGGACATTACTATGACATGTCACACTTAATTCACATTATATAATCAAGATTAATTTAAAAGAAAATTGAAATTAAAATATGTAAATCAAGCAAATTAAAACAAAGAGGAAGAGAATTAAATATTAATTGATTCTCTTAAACTATTTAGTGCATTTTCCTTTCCCTTTTAATGATTATTTATTTAGACTACTTTTATTTTTCTGTTGGTATGATAATTTTTAAAAGAGAATGAAATATTCATATTTAAATATTTTCATTTTTTCATATTAGGAGATCGACTTTCAATTATTTATAAAATTGATAATTTTATATTTTTTTAGAAGAAATTACTAGAAATTTTATAAAAGTAGGCTATAAGCTATTTGCATTTAATTAGATAATAATTAATGAGAAAAATTGTGTAACAGTGAAAAGAATTAGTAGTCTAATATGTAGTTAACCAAACTTACCAAATTGGTAAAGATGTAAAGTCTCTTTTTTTTGTATATTTAATTTAATATAGATAAATTTTTCAAGAATAATATATTTTTCAATAGACGAAATCAATACAAAGAAGTGAGGTTAAGAGATCTATGAGATTGTGTGGTTGAACAGATAAACTTTAATGGGATAATTCTCGTAGTTCTTAAAGCTACAAATAATAGTCGGATTATATTGACCATGAAACGGACACAAACTTAACACGAAAAGAAGTGAGGTTTAAAATTACTATAACAAGAGTTTTATATTTTTTTGCAATCTTTTTTTTATCTTTATAGAGAATACGTAACGGAGAATATTCCGATTCAGGAAAACAGACCATTCAGCAGAGAAATTCTGAAATTGCGAAGGCTTAGTTCGATCAAGTCACGGAAAGTACCACAGATAGTCTAATGTGAGGAATGGAAGTGATTGACACAGGAGCTCTCAGAGAAAAAAAAGACCATTCCAGCATGAGAAAATTCTGAAAATTGCGATACGTATGTTCGATCAAGTCACCGGAAAGTACCACAGATAGTTCTTAATGTGAGGAATGGAAGTGATTGCACAGGAGTCCTACATAAGTGTGAAGGACACCACCTCATAAAAAGAGGTTAATCCTAAGATACATTAACATTTATAAATATAGGACCTTATGGGTTCCATATATATATATATATTATATAATATATAGATAATGAGTATTAAAGTAATTATATTGAGTTTAAAGTATGGTTGGGTAAGAAGAAATTGAAGGCATCCATATGGAGTTAAAATCTTATCCTTTCAGAAATGCATATGATTCATAATAATTACAACATGATGAAAGAATGAAAGTGGAAGTGGGAACATATGGCTCTTTGGTCCCATCTTCATAAGAGTCCTAATGAATCTGTACCTGCCAATTTTACCATTTGCCATGTGCATGTTGCATAATTTCAATAAAATCAAAAGAGGTAATAATTATATATATATATATAATGTACAAGGTTGATTGTTAAAAGAAAAAGAAAAGAAAAGAAAAAGGAACCCTCACGCTCAATAAAAGTTTATTTGAAATTATGGTTCAAACTATTTTATTCAAATAGTTAATATATTAATGTACAAGGTAAAGCAACAGATGTATCTTAAATTCGTCTAACTATAAATTATACAAGTTGTAATTTATTATTATTATTATTTTATAAAACAAGTTGTAATTTATTAATATACAAGTGGAAATTTATTAATTATCTAATTTGACTAATAATAAATTAGTTTGAATATGCCCGATCACTTTGTAATATTCGTTCATTTGAGTGAATAAAAAAATTTAAATGCACAGGGTAATTTTAATGTTTCAATAATTGATAATACTATCAATAAAATTAAACTTTGATTAAAATAAATAAATAAATAAATAAAGTTTTCTCCTTTATATATGGAATTTTTTTTCTTAAGATGCCTAATCATAGACATCAAACTCCTAACAAATCAATGTGAAAAATTAGTATCCCATCATTTTTTAAAAATTTACAAATCTAAGAATCTATAGAGTTTTTTTTTTTTTTAAAATTTTTATTGGCAAAACCTTTTTTTTTAATTATTAACATTCTAAGAAAACTTAACATAATAAGCATCTAAACCCAGGCCACTAGGCCTCTCTAATACATCTAACCTAACTTGAAAATACTAATAAGAAAAAAAAAAAAACCCTATAAATTATACATCAGATTGAAGTCTTTTCTTGAAATAAGAAACAATAACAATTAAACAAAATATCATATAGCCTCACAGTAGAAATCAAATCCAAGCAAGAAAGGCATTCTTGTATCTATACATCTCTTAGCCCAGATATCGACAAAATGATCTATATCTTGATTCACATAATGAAATGAATTCTAGCATCGCATCAAATTTGTTGAAACGTTGTCACTACTTTGGAAGACATTTGTCTCTTTGAGTGATGCTTATGTGGAAAGAAATTAAAAATTCCGAAATAAAATTAATCTCGTACAAGTGATATTGATGGAAAAAAGCAAAAAACAATTATGAACCTATACCTAAGAATTGGGTAAGTGCCACTTAGTATAAATAATGTATATTAGAATACACATCACAACCTTAGTTTCATTATTTGGTTCCTCTTAGAATAATGGCATAAGAGTTCTATTGACACATGCAAGATAGCTTATCATCCACTAAATTATCTTTTAACACACAGCATGGACATGCTAATGAGTAGCTAATCATCCCACTTTAACCCATTAATAAAGTATCTAATAAAAAAAAAAAAAAATCACCATTCCACTCCAATCTTCAATTCTTTAATCCATTTTCCACTTAAAAAAATCAGCAACAATGAGAAAGTCACATTCATTTTAAAATAGAACGTTTAGTAATTTAATTAGATTGGTGCTTGTGGAGCTATATGTGCTTTTAATAAACTCCTTTTTGGACTAAAAGAGTTGCATGATTTAAGTATACTACATAAAATTTCTTGCCTAACTAAAAATGGACCCACAAGTGTACACCTAAGTCAAAGGAAATACTTATTATCATTTATTGAATACATTAAACACACCCAATAAGTATAGTCAGCATAAATTAATATAAGAAAAGATTTAGATTGTCCCCTGCAGTAGCTTTTGAAGTAGTCTAAATATTATTTTTTATAGTGTTCGGTAACATAATGTTTGAATTAACTTTTAGAGTTTAAGTCACCTTCTCACATTGACAACAATAATTTTTAAAATTTTTAATTTTGATATGCAAAATATTGATTTGACGTAAGATTAATACAACTTGTGTAACAATAACTTTTACATTTTTCAATTATTCAATAAGTGTTTAATTAATTTACTTTCTCAGTTCAGATATTTAATGGTCAAACAAAATATTTAATAAGTATAATTTTATAAATTAAAGTATTTAATAAGTTAAAACAAAAATTGATTACGTGCAAAGTCGGCAAATAATTTATATATAGCCCTCATTGGAGTCCTGTGTATTCAAAAATTTTAACAAGTGAATCTAAACCACAACAAAATTTTATTGCTTAATAAGGTGGAGTGGTGGACCCAAGTACTCAAAAAATCTTTTGAAAAGTGTACTATAATACTAGAGTATAGGTTAATATCACCCTCATGCGTCAACCCAAAAATTATATGCCTTTACGATTTTTCTTTATTGTGATTAAATATTAATATAATTTTAAGAAATAATGGGCCCTAGGTCACAATCTAGCACAACAAACTCTAGGTCAAAGAAACCCCACGCTTTTAGAAAAAACGACAAGTCGTGTTCTAGAAATAGAGGAACGGTTAGCGACGTTTTATCGCCTTCCTACTAATTTAAGAGTTAAGCCAATCTCCCTAATTATTACCATTAACTGTCAAAATAATAAAAAAAAGTGAAAAAAGTAAAAACTGACCCATCTTGGTGGCACATCCGTCATTTCAGCTAAACGCTATATATAAATACAGTTGAAAATGAACTGTAATATTTAGATTTTCGTGTAAGAAGAAGAGTAGCTCTCTATCTCTCTGGTTCTTAACATAGAAAAGATTGAGCTTCAAAAGTCTAAACTTTTGAAAAGAACGCTAAGACTTTCATAGCCTAGCTAACGACTAAAACTTTTTCATCTGTATGTGTATAGGTATACTCTTTCTCTCGCTCTTCGTTAGTATGTATATATGTGAATTTCTGCAATAATATGTGTATTTGTACAATTTGGATTGTGAGTGTGTTAGTATCAGTTTTTGGAGATCTTTATTCTTCTTCTTATGTTTAGTCTGTTTAGTGTTGTTTTTAGCAAAGAAGATTTGTGATCGGAAGGTGAGGTAAAATTTGGTGGATGATTGCATTATTGATTTCTAGTGTGTTTGGTAGCTCAGATTTTTGTGGTTCATGATGTTTGGAGGACTAGAGTTGACTAGATTTCGGAATTAATGGTTATAGTTCAGTAAAAGGAAAAGAAAATTCGGCAAAAAGTTAAAAAAGTTGATAGTTGGGACCAGTAGCCCGTTGATCCTGCTCAATTAGGATTTATTTGGAACTGGATCAATATAATTTATATTTTTTTCCTGGAAATAAGAGATTGAAATGACGGGGATAGGATATTGGCTCTGAGGATTATTTGTTTTTTTCTGGTGAATGCAGAAAATCAGTTGCTTTCCCAAATTTTTATTTTAATTTTCTTTGGTTTGTGGAATTTCAAAAGACAGTTTTGCTAACAGAACCCTTTCTCTTTTTTGCTTTTTCCTTTTCTTTTTTTGGTTAAAGGTAGTTGACTTCTGCCTTTTCATAGATCTTGATTTTATGTTTAATTATTGTCTATTCTGGACTTTGAAGTATAATTTTATTCTTCCTTTTTTCCTGCAAAAAGTGTTTACACAGTAAGTTTGTAGTGTTATCTTTGTTGTATGATATGTTCTTTTATACCTTGATATCTTTTTCTGAACTATAAAGTTGGAGTCTTGCTTTGTTTAAGGCTTCATAGTAGCTTTCGTTTGTACTTGTGTAAGTATCTTAAAATTCTGATGGTATTGGAATTATTTGTTTTGACATCAGAATCTTGCTTTCATCCTGTCTTCTTGCGCAGATCAAAGGCCATGGAGATTTAAAGATATCATCAGAATCTCATTGTAAGATCTTCTTATGGCATTGATTGTTGAATAGCCAATGAGAAATTTAGTTTAGTTGTAATCTTGTGACAAATTGGAACCTTTTGGGCATTATGCATGTCTGGCCCTGTGGCCATTGCTGATAATTTTGTTGAACGGACACTAACTTCTGCAGACAGAACGAAGTCTGTTGATATCATCTCTGATGGAGACCATTTATCTGTATTAACCAATGGTGAAGCTGCCCATGCTTCTTCCGAAGCTGCATCCTTTAGAGTTGGGGAGCTTGTTCTTACCAATGGGGAACATTATTGTGGGTCATTGCTTGGAAATGTACCTGAAGGCAAGGGGAAATATGTTTGGTCTGATGGTTGTATTTATGATGGAGAGTGGAGACGGGGGATGAGGCATGGAAATGGAAAAATTCAATGGCCTTCCGGAGCTGCTTATGAGGGTGAATTTTCAGGCGGTTATATGCATGGTACAGGGACCTATATTGCTTCCAATAGTATGACCTATAAAGGAAGATGGCGGTTGAATCTCAAGCATGGATTAGGATACCAAGTTTTTCCTAATGGAGATATCTTTGAGGGCTCTTGGATCCAGGGAACGCCAGAAGGACCTGGCAAGTATACCTGGGCAAATGGCAATGTTTATCTAGGGAATATGAAAGGAGGTAAAATGACTGGTAAAGGGACTCTTACGTGGATAAATGGCGACTCATTTGAGGGAAGCTGGTTGAATGGCATGATGCATGGATTTGGAGTATATACATGGAACGATGGTGGTAGCTATGCTGGAACTTGGACACATGGTCTCAAAGATGGAAAAGGATCATTTTATCCAAAAGGAAGCCGGTATCCGGCTATACAGGAACGGTACTTGAATGCTCTGAGAAAAAGAGGGTTACTGCCAGATTTAAGAAAGCAGAACCATGCACATATCCATCATGCATCATCAGTGGATATGGGGAATGTCAAGATCAGTGGGGACCAGGGGTCTCGTCATACTGTATCTAGTAAACTATCTAAGGGAAACTTGCTAACTTTGGAGCAGTCTTGCAACAGAAATGTTTCCCTAGAAAGGCGTTGGAGTCTTGAGGTATCTATTGAAAAAGTGATAGGACATGATTCATCATTAGAGCTATCTGACTCTGTCTTTGAAGGCATGGAGAAAGAGGTTGAAACAAATGTACCGCCAATCTTGGAACGTGAATATATGCAAGGTGTTCTAATTAATGAACTTGTGATAAATAATAGTTTTTCATCATCGTCTAGAAGAGCCAGACGGCGGCAAAAGAAACTTGCAAAAGAGGTTAAGAGGCCTGGTGAAACAATCATTAAAGGGCATAGGAGTTATGATCTGATGCTCAATTTGCAGCTTGGAATCAGGTATAGGCTATTTTGAAACTGTATTATGTTCCTGCATTCACAGTAGTCTAATCCTTCAACACATAATCGGGATCTTACATATTATATTCCAGTTGTCCCTGATTTTAAATGTAGCTGGGTTTCCTGATAAGGCTGCACTCTCTTCTTTTTCCTAAATTTGTGGTTTGCAAAAAGTTTGTCTTTAGCTGAATGATTCATGATTGTTGAGTTCTTCTTTAATGCAGTATTTGAATGTGATCAGGTATACTGTTGGTAAAATCACTCCCGTGCAGAGGCGAGAAGTTCGCTCATCAGATTTTGGTCCAAGAGCAAGCTTTTGGATGCATTTTCCAAAAGATGGATCGCAGTTAACACCACCTCACCAATCAGATGACTTTAAGTGGAAAGATTACTGCCCAATGGTTTTCAGGTTTGTTCGTTGGCCTTAGACTTATTACAATTTGAGAATTCCCAAGCAGCTAATTTGATTTGTTTGATACATTATCTTTGCATTCTTGTAAGTTCAACCCAATTTTTCCATTGCTATATGTATATGTCAAACAGGCTATTTTATTATTTTTACATATCTGCAGTTTCTTGCACTTTTTCTATCAAACTTGCATTATTGCTCAAATTAAGCATAAGAGACAGCACATTAATTTTTCAATGCAACAATTAAATTTTTAAAAAATGTTAGTTCGGGCATACTTATGCCTACATAAAGTGTATATGATCGCTCATTTAGTACACTTTACTGGTTGCATTATTGAGGTCATAATTGTGCATTGATATTCTCTACTTCTCTTTTATAGGGAATGGCAATTTTTTCATTTATTTTGTTCCCTTAAGTATGCAGGTTCGTTTAGTATATCTGTGGATCTTGTGCTTGGCTTTTCTCTTAATGTTGACATTTATGCCTTCTAAATGTAGGAATTTAAGGGAGATGTTCAAGATAGATGCTGCCGACTACATGATGTCCATTTGTGGAAATGATGCTCTTAGGGAACTTTCATCTCCTGGTAAAAGTGGTAGCATTTTTTTCCTGTCTCAAGATGATCGCTTCATGATTAAGACACTCCGGAAATCCGAAGTAAAGGTTTGCCATCTCTTTATAAACCTTGAATTTTTCGAGCCATATTAAGTGTCAAATAAAGATGCTTTTTTGTTTTCTCTTTTTCTGACTGGGTGAACTTATAAAAGAGTTTTGAAATTGAGTCGACTAAAATGTTGCCACAGATTCCTTACATGAACTCGTAGAGTACATCAGCGTTGGTGTGTCTTTGTCTGGACAACTTTTTTTTTTTTTTAAAAAGATGGTACTCTTTCATAGCTCCCATGTATTGGTGCTATGTAATGCTAATGCCAAGTATTTTTTTGTTTGAGTAAGGTAAATAGGTCAAACATTTCCAGATAGAAAGTTTGCCCCTCTTTCTGAAATGGAAATGGCAATTGGACTAGAGATTGGCATCAGATACAACTGTAATTTCTTGTTTCCAGTACTCAACAAGAATGTTGAATTGAGATGTGAAGTTCGAGAGGAATGCTGCTGATTGGAAAACGGAAATTAGCGATCTTCTCTATTTTCATTCTTGACATTTATACAAGACCACAATTAAATGAAAAGGAGGATAACATTTAGATAGAGAGGGTCTAGTATACGTTGACTCAAAGTAGTCTTACTGTGTATGTACATTTTAAAGAATAGTCAAGAAACGAAATGGACAAGATTATATTGGGAATGAAGCCGTTAGATGCATGGAATTTCAGGACTTCGAAATTGACAATCTCTGAAAGGGTAAAAAATGTGGATTGTATCAGTGAATAGGTGTAGTGAAAAATCTCAAGAAGAGAAAGAAAACAAAAGAAAGAAAATGGAAGATTTTTCTGGAAAGATTCTCTTCTACTTTTCCTTGCTTAATATTGTGCTCTACGTTTAATCATTGGCAACCAAAATTGTGGTTGGAAGTGCTGATTGTCAGTGCTAGTTCTCCTGCTGATCTGTTGCATTTCCTTAGGTAGTATCAGGTCTACTCTAGACTGATATATGTTCTCAGAAGACAATAGGATGATCATGTTGTATAAAAGGGGCAAAAAGTTTTTCTGGTTTTTTTGAATCCTTTACTTTTTTTGGTTTGTTTGGAGGGAACACTACAGAAGAGCATTTGAGTGAGGAAAAAAACCCCCTTTGCTCTCTGTAGATAGCTGGATTGAGACTTCTACGTTTTGGTACACTGAATATCCTTTGTTGATTCTTTTGTTATTTGAATATTCTTCGTTGATTCTTTTGTTATTTCTTCTAGATAGATTCCTCATATTTGAACCTATAATTGCTTTTCTTTCTCAAAATGTTTTATTTCATGATATTAAGGTCTACTCACCAGAGTTCATATTGACAGGTACTCCTGAAGATGCTTCCAGATTATCACCATCATGTGCGATCATATGAAAACACACTTATAACAAAATTTTTTGGTCTTCACAGGATCAAACCCTCAAGTGGTCAAAAGGTAATTATCAGTGTGAATAGCAACTTTTATCCATGTCCATGGCCTGTTAGTTGAATGATAATGTTGTGACCAGTTATGATTTTATCTCCACATGGTATGTGTAAGCAGTTCTGAGAAATGTTTCCTGGATTGAATTTTGCAACATATCGATGTTCTAGAGCTTCATTTTTTGAAACCTGATTTCATATAACTATTTCCTATATTGCAGTTTCGCTTTGTAGTGATGGGAAATATGTTCTGCACAGAATTGAGGATCCACCGAAGGTTCGATTTGAAAGGTTCATCGCTAGGTCGTTCTACAGACAAAATTGAAATTGACGAGAACACAACATTGAAGGACTTGGATCTAAACTACTGCTTTTACTTGGAACCTTCTTGGCGTGAAGCTTTATTGAAGTAAGTATTGATTTATAAGCTATTGAAACTATTGTTGTTTCCTAATTTTATGTTCACATTTATCTATTTGATAATCTTGAGGTCCTCCTCTTTACTTATATGTAAGAAATGAGTATATATATACATATATATACATATAGAAATATTTAGTAGATGTAGAGATATGCAAGTACCACATTAATAAATAGTACCGAACTGAACGACCGACCACCCATATAGTATATCTAGACAAGACTTCAGTATAAACATATAGAAATATTTAGCTATATCGTTAGATAACATACCAGTATCACAACACAAATCCTATAGCCTGCATTATGTCTTGTGCAGTTTGCCAAGAAGATACAGCTAATCTCACTCAATTCTACATGTGTACCAAAAAAGTTGGATTATCAGGACAAGCTTCGCACAAAGGACTCCAATTCATCTCTCTGAGTCTGAGATCACATTGTTTATATTACAAATCCTTTTACCTTCTGTACCACCCAATCTCACATTCATTTTAGAGTATGCTTTCAGTGTTTCAACTATCCCTTAAGGATTATAGCCTTGACCGTACAAATATCTACTCTTCAACCCGTGTGTGATCCAAAGAAGAATCTAGTATCTACTTCTCACTACATTCATTCCACGCAGTACCGAGAGATACACATAATTACGCATATACTTCCACACTTTCTCGATACACACTTTGCAGATCATAATCAACAGTATTGTGAGAACCTTATATTAAACATTTATTTGTAAGTATTGTCATGTTGTCTCTTGCAAAAAAGTCCGATCTATAATATATGTATATAGTCGCTCAATCCTGTTTCCTAATTTTATGTTCACATTTATCTATTTGATAATCTTGAGGTCCTCCTCTTTACTTATATGTAAGAAATGAGTATATATATACATATATATACATATAGAAATATTTAGTAGATGTAGAGATATGCAAGTATCACAACACAATCTAAGCATGCAGTGCTGCAGTTTGCAAAAACACCTAACTCAGTCAATCTGACTTGTATCCAAAAGTGGGGATTATCCAAAAGTTTCACAACCATATCTCTGAGTCTGAGATCACATTGTTTAGTTCTTATAAATCATACCTTCTGTACACCCAAATCTCTATAGAATGCTTGTGTTTCAACTATCCCTTAAGGATTATAGCTTACGGTAAATGATTAAACTTTTGTGCTAGAAGAATCTAGATGCTCTCTACTTCATTCCACCATAGAAAAAGACATTCCGAGTCTCTTACACTTTTGAAGTCAATTCAAAATCAACAGTATGTGAGAACCTTATTATTAAACATTTATGTTTGTAATATTGTCATGTTTTGTCTTTGCAAAAGCACATAAAAATGTGCTCAATTCCATTTGTGAGAACATGCATGTCCAGCATTTCAAGTATCAATTTTGTCTTCATGCTAGTAGGCTTATCATGATCTGCTAATACAATTGTCTTTTTCTTAAATATATACCTTGATGCAGGCAGATTGAAATTGACAGTAAATTTTTGGAAGCACAACACATTATGGATTATAGCCTTTTGCTTGGGGTGCATTATCGAGCCCCCCAACACCTGCAATCTCTGATGTCCTACCGTCGAAGCTTGAGAGCTGAAGGATTGGGAGTGTTGGCAGAGGATGGTGGGTATCTTATTTAATATATGATGTTCTGTTAGTATGTCATATTAGCTAGCCATAAAGTGTCTTTTCTATCATTGAAAGCTTTGACAGAGGGTGGGAAAAAGATACAAAAAAGATCGAGATCAGATAATATGTCTAGTTTGTGTGGCATGCAAAACCAATTTTCTTCTTATCTGCGGTTCAATTGTAAGTTTTGAATTATAAAGGAACTGAAACTGTCGCCCTGTTTAAAATGAATTTGATAGCTCGCTTGCCATTGTGTTTCCTACATGGAGTGTTTGCTCAATAATTATTCTTTATAATCGTATTGCATATCATGGGTCAGCAATAAACCAAATCCATCACAACGTCCATGTGAAATTTGTTGGATTTGGTCTAGGGACTAATCTTGCATTAACTTACAAATCACCCTCTTCATAGCTTGTAGAATTTGTCACACACACACACACACACACACACACGCGCACACATCATTTCTGATTATGGAAACTTGCTGCTGACGATTTTACTAGCAGATACAATAGAAGATGAAAATTATCCACAAGGTCTTCTCTTGGTACCCCATGGAACAGATGATAATAGTGTTGTTGTGGGTCCTCACATCAGAGGAAGTCGATTGCGAGCATTTGGTGATGAGGAAGTGGATCTCGTTCTTCCTGGTACAGCAAGGTATGACATCACATCTATACTCAAAAGTCTGTTTCTTGTTGAAATGCCATAACCATATACTATCCTCCAGCGGCAAAAGTCTGTTTCAAGTTCTTTTTCCATTAGCATACTCAAATCCAACTTGAAACTTCATGACAGACTCCAAATCCAGCTTGGTGTGAACATGCCTGCAAGGGCAGAGCAGATTCCAGGGAAAGAGGAAAAAGAGACATTCCACGAAGCATACGACGTTGTTCTTTATCTAGGCATAATTGATATACTGCAAGAGTACAACATGAGTAAGAAGATAGAACATGCATACAAATCTCTTCAGTTCGATTCCCTGTCCATCTCTGCTGTGGATCCAACATTTTACTCCAGTCGCTTCCTAGAGTTCATCCAAAAGGTGTTTCCCACTAATACCATTTCAAGCTAAAGAACATTTTGGTTTTGATACATTTTTAAATCAGCTTGTAAGTGTTATCTTGATACTGTACAACTCTTTTCCATATATCTCATGATTGATAGTGTGAAATTCTTGTACAAACGTCTAGGGTAGCTTTTTCAATGCCTTTTGGTTACGAGGGGGGAAAAAAAATCAGGGAGGCTGGGTGCAGAAATCTTTTTCATTTCTTGAAGATAATGTGTTGCTCAACAAAGCAAGTTGGGTGACTTTCTTTTTTTTTCTTTTCATAAAAAGCCAAATGGCTAAAGCATTTTCTTTTTCCAGAGAACTTCCACAATACTTGGTAAATGGATACCCTTTTATACAATAAAGCTGGAAGCCCTTCATTTAAAAAAACACAAGAAAAGAGAAATAAACAAATAAAGAGAACTATAAATTCTCAAACTTTAAGGTCAAACAACAAACAAGGCCAACATGAGCAAGAATAATCGCATATTACCCCCCCAAAAAAAAAAAATGAAATGTTAATTTATTACTCAGAACGGCGACATTGCACAACAGAGTATTTTACTTTTATTGCTCTTCATCACATAGTAGTGATATATCTTACTCTTGGAATATTTTAAAAACCCAACTCATCCTGATTAAAGTCTGGTTCAAAATTGACATTCAATGTCATCTCCCCCATTAAAACTGACCATGATTCAATACTAAATATTTATATTTTTTAGTCCCGAATTCGATGAAAAAAATGTATACATGCTCTTTTCGTTAAGAGGAAAATCACTAAATATTAATTGGATAAATATTACACTCGAGTTCTGGCAAATTCCATCCACTCCTCGGTAGCTGGTAGCTGGCTTAGACACGTACAGATGTGCTCACAAACATTCAGAAGGCTATGAAATCCAACCAGTTTGGGAGGTGAAGCTCAGACACATAAAGCCTGACCCTACATCTGTTGTGGAGGCATTGGAGGCATTGTTGGTCTAACCTGAACACCAGGAGTGAAATTTGCCATTGTGCCGCTGCCACCAGGAGGTGGAGGGGGCGCAGGTGGAGCTCCACCTGGAGGCATAGGCCTAGGACCATTGGCCATGGGAGGAGGAGGAGGAGGGGGTAATGATCCAGGTACCGGCAGTGGTGGTGGTCTAGATCCTGCTGGTAATCCTTGGGGTGGAGGTGGTGGTGGCGGTGGAGCTTGGGGTGGTGGCGGCAAAGACCTTGGTGGGACACCGGGAGCTGCTGTGCCATTAGCTGCAGGAGCAGATTGAGGTTTGTTTGCCTCTAGTGGCTTGGTTTTGAAATACAACTGCAACTGCACATCAAAAACATTTCAAGTGAGACAACTGAACAGTAAAATGAATAATTTTCACAAATAACATTGTTGTCTTTTAGAGAGCCAATCTAGTAACAAAAATCAATTAATGGGGTAAAGTTATTCCAAAAATTGGATTAAGCCTATAGGCAACCCGAGCCAACTCAATGCATGTCAAAATGTTGTAATAAAAAATATAAACATAAAAATTATATAAAGATGGCCAAGTTTGCTCCATGTTTTACATGGGTAGGAAGCGATCCAAATGCACAAAAAGACCAACCGTGAACATCTTTGAGTCAGGATCCCAATGTGAGAAGAACTTAGGAGTGGATTTATCAATTTCTGTGCTTGGAACCTGAAACGCAAACAATCACAAATGTTAAATTTCTTAAACCCACTAGAAGAGTAAAATCAAAAGCCTGCATTTAACTTAAATCAATTTACCTTGAAAGCAATGATCTCATAAGGTTCTGCTGCAAATAAAAGATACTGGTATCTCTTGTCATAAGGTTGCACTTTCTACATCCACATTCATAGAAACATTATTAGTATTTCAGAGGGTACGAATAAAAACTGAGAAAGAAAACAGAGATAGAAAGGGGAACAGATATCCAAAGAAATAAGTGTAAATCAAATAACATTATGGGCGGAAATTCAAGTGTAATCAGCACGAGCATGCTACAAATATTTTGTTACTAATTCAAAAGGAAAATTAAAAGAAAATACCTGCTCAAAGGATGACATAAACCGGTGTCTTGGCTTTGTATTGTCTTCTATCTCAGGATATTCAATCTGAAAGAGAAGGGATCTCTGCTTTGTCTCTGGATCAAATTGCTTAGTCACCCGATATCCAGGCCTACCAATTTTAACTGCAGACAGACCAAAAAGAAAACTATCTTTAGTTTAACTTCTAATAATCACATAATTGACTTGCAGCTTTGCAAGTTCCAAGTAGTAATCCTTGTTCAGGAGGATAAAATGAAAAAAAAAAAAAATTAAATGTAGTCAATATATATGTAAACACAGTCCCAAGTTCATATGCACAATATTTAAGCTTCAAATCAGAAATCCCCTACCTTGGTTCTAAATCAAATCTCCTACACACACATTGATTAAGACATCAAAGATCAATCAAAGTTCTCCAACCAACCACTAATTCATATCTTAAGTCAGTAAATCAATAAAATAAACCAACAAACTGATTATGAAGAAATCATGTGCAATTACTGCCCTGTTCAAATAGCAGAAATGGCTGACAGCTCTATGTAGTCTTATTGCAAAGTCCACATCCACCTACTTAAGCTAAAGAACAAAACTATACAATATTCGATTCCAACACAAAGCCTTTGCGAGTGAACAATTGCATATTGGAAGCAATGCAAAACTCCATACCATTTATATCCCACCAAGACAAATCTTATCCTAACTGAGTAAGTTCTGCCCATACTCTGTGTAAACTCCTAGCAAATGCTAATAGAACCGGACAAAAAAAATGATATGTATGTCCATCACAGTTAAAAAAGATGGATAGAGGAGTCAACAGTTTTTGAATACCATTCACTCATTGATTGGATGTATAGAACACTACCTACACTTGGTGTTGGCAAGAAATCTTCTTTCTAATTTAGGCAAATTAACCTTAAAGCTAATCTATGGGCCTTAAATTTAAACTATGCAATTCTATCACATTATATGTCACTGAAATTCCTAATTTCACTATCCAAACATATATTCACCTAAACCTAGCAATGGCCATTAGTCAGAAACCCCAATTGAACAAGCAAATGAACAAAGATTTAAAATAATAATAATAATAATAATAATAATAATAATAATAAAGATAAGGTAAGAGGAAGTTGCCTGTCTTGCGAATGTTAACTTTGCGTTTGTTAGGTTGTGGCAGAGCAGGAGCCTCCTTGGCCTCACGAGCAGCTCTCTTGGCCAAATTGGTTTGGTGTCGTTTTCCTTGAGTGTGAGCCAAGTAATTCCCTTCATTGTTGTGTAAAGTCAGACACAGCTTACACTCGTAACTACAAAATTAAACTCCAAATACAATCGCGTCAATTAAAACCAACAAATCACTCATTATTATAGAGAGAGGTCTCACTATACGTACCTGCCAAGATGGTTGCGCATAAAATAAGGATCTTTGGCAAGATCGATGGTTTCGAGGGCGAGACGGCGGAGACGCTCGCGACGGTCGATAGCCTCATTCTGTGCCGAGGCGGCGCCACCGCTTCCCGGCTTCGAACCCCAGTCTCTGTCCATTGTCTATTTCTCTCTCTGCGATTCGATGATAGTCAGTAATTTAGATTTTCGAGGGTTTGATGAGATAAAGTATTTAAGAGTTTGGGCTAGGCGGTGACTGGCCCAAAATTAGCCCATTCTTTCAAGTTCTAATCCTAATTGAAGCCCAAGTCTTGCCCTTAGTCCATTTGGACTTTGATCCATTTATGTTTAGCCTTCGAAATAAATAGATTTGTGTTCTTCTTTTTTTTTTTTTTTTTTTTTTAGAATAAATAAATAGATATGCTTGGAGTGCATTGAATCTTCATATTTTGCTACTCTTAAAAAAAAAAATTTTTCATCCAAACACAGATAATTCAATTTTCTTGTAATACTTCTAGAAATTTTATTTTTTTGGATTGCTTGTTTTAATAGGTGACCGTATTAAACAATTAAAGAGTGGATATCCTCTTTATTATTTTTATATTTATTGATAAAAAAATTTTCAAAAATTGGAAGTTTTTATAATTCTAAGCATTTTATAGACTTACAAATCAAAAATTTCAATTTTACAGCATTAATTAAGCAACAGGCCAAAAATAGGAATATGATAAAACCAAACAAAAATGAAGTAACTAATCAGTAAGAATGACAAGACATTCAAGGAAGGCAAAAGCAAAAATTGTTTGTTGTTATCCAGGAAGCTTCTTTCTTTCTTAGCTATGCCTATAATAAGATCTTTATAATTTGTATCTTTCCTTAGTCCAAAGCTACTCACTTTTTCTATATCTTTTTCATTAATGAGAGTTCTCTCATATGGGAAAAGGAAAGAATAGTGTTCAAAAATTAATTAATCATAACTCGATTCATATATGTTTAATCTTTTTAAATGGATAAAATCATTGCTGGAAGCGCGTTTCCATTGTAAACTTAATGTGACGCAAATAGAATAGACTTAGTCCGATGTGCTACATGTAAAATAAAAGTAGTCCTCTTCTAAGTTCAATGCTATTATGGTTATAGTAACATTTGTGACTGTTGCTATCACAATTGGTATAGTGAGTGATGTGCTTTCTTGGATTCTAAAGAAAGAGACACACAACTAACTCAACCAAATCAAGCTAACCAAAGGGGAGCAAATGCTTCTATTTTTGCAATTTTCTTCTTCTTCTTCTTCTTTTTCTCATTTGTTTTAATGTCATAGAAATGTTTTTGTTTTTATTACTCACTATGCATGTGATCTTAATTTAAGCATGATTGTCAGTCAATTTGGGAAGTAAGCAAAGGCTATTAGATAGATTACTAAAAGCAATTCTCCTCAAAGTTATAATCAACTTAGTTTTTTTCTTTTTTCTTTAGTGTAGATTACCGGTATCCGAATCTTATTAACACGAATCGTCTAATCTGACTCGAGCTTAGTCACAGTTAAAACTCTTCACCTCTCTCTGCAGATGTATTTAGTGGGATGAAACTCGAGAGTTCTTTCTAAATGTCCAGCATGCGTCGCTAACTGAGCCATAACGTTTTTTCTTATAATTTATTATAATGGATATTGTGATTGCGTCCATTAATCAAAATTTCTATATCTGCATTGATCTTCAAACTAAGTTTTCAACCAAAATCAAGTTTGTTGCATTCTCTCTTGTATTTAACCAAATTACCACACATTCAAAATTATTAGTCTTAAAATACTTTCCAACTCAGCGGTGGATCTAATTTATTTTTCCATGACCAATATAAAATTTTTTGAAAAAAAAATAAAAAAACGTAAATAAATTAAATTTAGTATATTAATTTAGACACAAATATATTATTAAAAAATTAAAAAGCAAAACAATCAATTGATCCCTATTTTTATAAGATGGATCCAACGTTATCCGAACCAGTTCGAAATCGAAATTTCATTAATATAAAAAAGAGAATTAATTTAAACTCCAAACTTATAAATTAAAATATCTATTTTCTTTAAAATTGTTTACTCTTTGAAGGATATGTACATTATCACTACTCATATCAAATGAATCTCATTTTACTCTTAATTTTTTTTTTTTTTTTTACTTATTTTGAAATGCAAACACATAAAGAAATAAAAGATGGGTCTCTATAAGCTTAGGGTTTTCTCTAATTTTGACAACTGGATCTCAACCATTATTATGATTTGCTAAATATTACACAAAGCTTTAATTTTTATGGGCACACCTTTGATGATTACTATGCAATTTTTTTAACAAAAAGAAAATAAAAACTCCACATGCTAATGATAATGTCTAATTACTTTTCATACAATATTTTTAAATGACTTCATGTGTGTATTATTTATTTATTTTATTATACTTAAAAAAAATAAATCTTTTTCTCAAACTTTGGGCCAACAAAATATCATCAGCAAATCAAATTGATAGTTGGACCATTTGAGTTTAAATAGATATAATTAACTATGGGTTGCTCATTGCTAACCTATTTGCAAAACAAAATAATTTTAGGCACCATCTACATGGACTTGTTCTTGAAATAATACAAATATAAATTTATTTAAGTGAAAATTATAAAATCATTAATATAAAATTCAAATTCAAATACCCTTTAATTTTAGATTTCTTAATTATCCAAATTAAGTGCTAAAGGATGGAATTTCATCCCTTAACTCCTTTTTTTTTTTAATAAAAGATGCAAATTCTTTCTAGAATTTATTGAATTTTATTTCTTATATCAGAATTTAAATAAATTATGCAGTCAAAAATAACTTTTTGTGTTGTAATTTATTTTACTAGAATTCAAATTAAAATTTTTTTTACAAATAACTTAATTATTAAGTCTTAACTAATTCATTGTTTCTTAATGACTTGAAATTCCTAAGTTTTTACAAATATCTTGATTCTTAAGTCTTAATAACTATTTCTTAAGTCTTTGGGCCTTATTTTAATGCGTATAATAAAATAACAAGAAATAAAATAACTATTATAAAGTATATATTTAACTTTAGATAAAAATTTCTATTTCTAATATTTAGCTCGATTTCAATTTATTTAAATATATTTTTTATGGTAATTAGATCAAATTGAATCAGTTTGTTCAATTAGAATGCAGTTATTACAAACTAAATTAACTATTTTTAACTTAAAAATAAACTCAATTAATTATATATGATAAGCGAGCAAAAATCGAAAACTAAATGATTTTTTATATCAAATTGTTAACCGAATTTCTAAAATATAGTGGCTCGTACCAGGTAACAATATTGAATATTCACACATCTTTTAACATGCTTAAAACAAATTTGAGGAATCTTGTATGCTAGAGATTTAAAATCATCAAGAATTAATTAGTAAAGAAGAAAAATATCAAATTATATATTTTATAATCTTAATAACATTTATTTTTAAAAATATATAATAAACCATTATATTTAGAAATTCAATTAAAATTAAAGATTACAAACTTATTATTTCATGGAATAATATAAAACAATTGTTCTATTTTTTTTTCCATTTCAGATTATTTTATAAATCGAAAGGAAACTCTTTTTTTAGAAAATCAATTATTTTAGAATTTGAATAATTGAAATCTAAAACATACCATCTCCATCACAAAAATTGAAATTGCAATAATTCCATATAGAAGTTAATCCAAAAATAGGTGACTTTTGGTTCCAAAGTATATAAATGAACCCTAAAGTATAATCCCATTAGTGCCCATTGACCCCAACAGGTTGCCTAATCTTTCGCTGACAGTGCCTGCTTACCAGATGGTCGGAGCGTGTAACACACGCATATGACACCCGCGTGGGAAACTAAGACCAAAGTACGACCCGAGTTTGGACAAAACACGGGAGTTCCAGGAAAACGGCATCGCATCCTGACAATATGTATAAATGAAAGAAAAATCCAAACAAGTAAAGCATAACGTTGGAGTCAGGTGTTCCTCTGCAGTTATAGCCGTTTTCTTTAGCTTCGCTATCTCAAAAAACAACGTTGATGCCATTACTTTTGCTCTTTCTTTATTTATTTTGATATTTTCTCTTTGCTTTTTATCTCTCTCCGTCTCTTTATATACATAATAACATACATTTCTTTTTCCCCGTACTTCTTGGAGAGAGAGAAATGACCCAGGAAGTCTTGATCATCATTAAAGACAACGCATATACAGAGATTTGAGAGAGAAGAAATTTGTAGTTTGAATTTTCGTGAAAACCCATAAAAGGGGATAAAAAAAAAAGAGAGCCTCTTGCTGTTTTTTTTTCCTGTCTCCCTTTTTTTTTTTTTTCTGTCGGGTATTGAATAATGGGATCATCTTCTGGGCAAGGTGGTGGCTTTGATCTCTCATTCAAGATCTTGTTGATCGGTGATTCTGGGGTTGGTAAAAGCAGTCTTCTTGTTAGTTTCATTTCGAATTCTGTAGAGGATCTTGCTCCCACCATTGGTACTTCAAATCCTTATCTCCATTTCTCTAAATTTTGTCTTCTTGTTTTATGGATTCTGAGCGTTCTTGCTTGAAGTATTGCCTTTGGATCTCTTTTGAGTTGAAACTTATAATTTAAGCTGTTAAGTATTATGATAGCTAATTAAGAGCTTTTTGATGGGTTTTGCTAAATTTAATTTGTAGATTTTCATTTTTGACTCATGAGTTGTATTATTAGTTAAATGTCTTTATCTGTGAAATTTGCATTTACTTTAAATTGAAGGGAAAAAAAGAAAAAGTGTTTAGTGATTGCTGCATTAGGTTTGAATTGATTGATGCAGTTGAAAAGATGGATTTTTTCTAATATAATTATCCATTGTTAAGGTGTGGATTTTAAGATCAAGCAGCTAACAGTAGGTGGGAAGAGAGTGAAGCTTACGATTTGGGATACTGGTATGCAATCTTATATTTCAATTTCACTTTTTACATCTTCAACTGAGTATAATGTCTCTACTTTTTATCCTAATAAATAGAGATAAAAGCCTGCATTGTCAAAGGAATTCTTTTTTATATATCTTTCATTTTTTTTTTTCAATATGGCCATCAGTGCAACAGTGAGATATTGAAAGTGAAACAAAAGCTTGAGGAAAGCTATTCACTAGAAGTCAGAAGTTGATTAGTGACCACTTTACTTTTGCAAAACTGCTTTAGGGGCAATTGTTTTGACTTTTACATATCGGATCCACTAAACTATGGTTATTTCCTGTTCTGAATAAATTATCCCATGAATTTTTCAAGGTTGTGTTAGTTCCCATTTGTGTTACAGTAAATGCTTTGTCATTTATCTTGGTGCCTACTCTTTTCTTCCACTGTTCTTTCAGAGTGGAAATTTATTAATGCGTGACTGATATGTAAAATTATTACTTTTTTTGCAGCTGGACAAGAGAGATTCAGAACATTAACTAGCTCTTACTACAGAAATGCCCAAGGAATCATTCTTGGTATGCTACCAAGAGTATGAATTCTTGTCATCTGGATAATTGAAAATTTGTAGTTCTTGCAACTTATGAATAATTATGACTTGGTATAACCACTAATTTCTTATAGGGAAATAAAAATGTGTTAAGGTTGAATCTGAGATGGAACCTATTCATTAATATTTTAAAATATTGTATATTGCCATAATTACGTTGAATGTAAACAATTATATTTCCATGTAAGACATGGAGAATGCTTATGCATAAAGTTCTTTCTTCTTTTATGAAATATTCCATATTATTTTAATGCAATGCTTATAGCTTTACTAGATAGATAAGGTTCTTAACTCAGAATTTTGGCATCCTAGCTTTTTGAAAAAGGGGGGAATAGTTGCTCTCATTCTAATCATTGTAAACTATTATCACCCATGAACTTGATGGAAGGCTTCACAATTTTATCTCAAAATGTCAGACCAATTTCAGCATATGCATGTCTACCAAAGAATGATAGTCTCTTTTCTTTAATGGCAGTTTATGATGTGACGAAAAGAGAAAGCTTTACAAACTTGTCAGACGTGTGGGCTAAAGAAGTTGAACTATACTGCACAAATAAGGACTGCGTAAAGATGCTTGTTGGGAATAAAGTTGATATAGTAAGTTCTAATTCTCTGTTCAAGAAGAAACACCAAGTATTTTTCAAGTGGAAATATTAAGTTCATGGAAGAATAATAAATCATATGCAGAGTTCACTTGGAAATTGGAATCCAATTGAACTTGCTTTCTAAAATCATCAGTTGACACAATGTCCTACTGCACTATGAGATGCATCCTACAACTTCTCTGCATGCTCTAGCACTTTTGCTTTTATGTTGGAAAAGATTTGTGCTTGACCTCTTGTTCAATAGGCCGAAATTTGCTTCTCACAGAATTTTCAATCCGTCTCTGTCCTTTCCCCTGTCTCTAGGAGATCTAGGAGTGGTATTATATCAATCCAATTTATTCTATGAACTCGATCGTTTGATGATCACCTTGTTTAGTACTCCCTGGAATGTGCTGATTCAAAATTATGGAAGATTACTATTTCAATTTGTCTCATTCAGTACTCCAAGTCTTCATATTGCATTTTATTGCACCTTTTTGTGTCTTGGGCCAATAACATGCATAACTTTTGTTTGTTCAAACCTTCCTATTTTATTAGGCATGAGATTTGTTGAGTTGCAAACCTCCTTATTTTATTTCCTCAACTTGTTTCACCTCTCACCCGCAAAATAAATTTGTAAACAAGGGAATAGAGAAGGGTGAAGACTCATTGTTTATTCTTGTTCTACTAATGTATGATTTCAGGAGTCCGAAAGAGATGTAAGCAGAGAAGAGGGAATAGCTCTGGCAAAAGAGCATGGATGCACATTTTTTGAGTGTAGTGCTAAAACTAGAGAAAATGTGGAGAAATGCTTTGAAGAACTGGCCCTCAAGGTACTCTTTCAAATAACATAAAATCTCTGCTACCAGATTACACATCAGTAACATATGTTATTACATGCAGTGAATTATGTATCATGGTTTCAATTATGGCTTTGGCAACTCTTTTGAACAGATTAAATCATTACATTAACTACCTTAAAATATGTCTTTAAGGGCATAAAAGAACCACCACAATAACAAAAATATGTGATCCAAATATTAAACAAGTAAAATTGCTGCTATAGTATCGATGATAATTTTGGTTCCTACTTCCCGATTCTGACAAAAACAGCATTTATCTCACAGATAATGGAAGTTCCCAGTCTTTTGCAAGAAGGCTCTACTGCAGTGAAGAGAAACATATTAAAGCAGAAACAGGAAAACCAAGCACCTACTTCTAGACCTAGTAGCGGTTGTTGCTCTTCATAAGCTGCAAAAAGGAGGCATTTGTACGAAGATGGCATGTAAAATGAGTTCCCCTTTAACACATCGTGAACAGATCATGTATATGATAATTGCTTTCCTTGTTTCTTACTTTGTTTTTCCACTTCTGTTATGATCATCCATCCCTGAGTTGCCTTGATCACTTCTGTATTATCATTCTGGGAATACAGGCACTCAAATAACATGTGCTAGCTTGTGTATAAGTGCTTGCCTTTGTTTTTATTGGCCAATGTTATATTATTCACTCGTGCTGTAAGAACAAAATTTATTTTATTCTATTGATTAAGTTAATGTGAGCTTTTTATCCTCATAAATTCTGTTCTTAATTGGCTTTTTTTTTTTTTTTTTTTTATTGATTAAGTTAATGTGAGCTTTTTATCCTCATAAATTCTGTTCATTAATTGGCTTTTTTTTTTTTTTTTTTTTGGGGGGGGGGGGGGGGGGGCGAAGCTTGGCTCTCTAATATTGAAAATTTTTTTCTTGGCCTTGGCTAATTTTTTAGAGTTTGACTTCTCACCAATTAAAAGATGCTTTCTAAGCTCCTAACAGTAGTAACAGTAAATAAATATCTTTGCACGTATTCCAAAATATTTGTGACAAGGGAAGCTTGGCTCTCTAATTTGAAAATTTTTTCTTGGCCTGCTAATTTTTTAGAGTTTGACTTTCACCCAAATTAAAAGATGCTCTAAGCTCTAACCAGTAGTAACAGTAAATAATTATCTGCACGTATCAAAATATTGTGACAATCTTATAAATTATTATTTTTAACTGATTTTTAATATTACAATCCAACAACAAAAAATATATAAGATGTTGAAAATTATTTAAAATTAATCATATGAACTTCCATTATTACAACACTAAAAACACTCTTTCCTTCATAAAGAATACTTTGAATTACATCAAAATTTTTGTTAAGCTAATATTCAGGATTTTGAAGTTTGCAAATATAAAATTAGAGAGAAACAACTAAAATTGATCTACATATATACTTTTCATATATATCATTATTTATACTCATCTCAGAAACCTTGAGAGAAAAGAATATCAGAAACGACATTTTCCAAAAGAAAAGCATCGCATCTAAACTGTAAGAATCTAATGTAGAAAGACGCACACAAAAGAAAAGCAGAGAACGAGGTCGGAGTTCTTTAGCTTCTATCTCAAGAACAGCATAAATACCATACGTATATATGCTCTATGTTATTTGTTCTCCTCTTTATTACTCCATATATACAAACACAAAAAGATACAATTTTGTGTTAAGAGTAAAGATATTTACAAAAATGGGAACACCTTCAGGACAAGGCAGAGAGTATGATCACTCATTCAAGATTGTGATGATAGGTGATTCTGGTGTTGGCAAGAGCAGTCTTCTTGTCAGTTTTATTACCGGTGTCGTTACCGATCTTCCCAACACACTTGGTACTCTTTTTTTCACCCACTTCAATCTTCTTCATGCTAGAAATTATCTGCACTTGCAGAAACATATACTTTCTTGGGAAATATTCATTTAGAAAAAGAGTTTTGGTTGGTAATTAACCTTTAATCTTTTTCAGAATAGACAGACACTCGATCACTGAATATTAGGCCGTGAATAATATATACTATATATTGTCATTGAAATTATTCCTTTGTGTGTTTTGTTTTTGCTTCAAGGTATGGATATCAAGATCAAGCAGATAACAGTGGGTGGGAAGAAATTGAAGCTTCAAATTTGGGACACTGGTTTGCTATGTTAATTAGTTAAAATGAAGTAGATTAAGTCTTATGAATTTGAAAATCTATGCATGATTAGTGTTTAATGATTTTGTTGCAGCTGGACAGGAAAGATTCAGAACAATAACAAGTGGTTACTATAGAGATGCTCATGGGATCATTCTTGGTATGTTTCGGTTAAATGTTACAAATTTAATCCATGAGATACTTGAATTTGAGTGAACTCTTCACTCCATTCTCGTATTAATTTTGAGATTAACTAGATTACATCTAATTTCATATCCACATCTTTCAATCATCCTTACAATAAAAAAAAATAATAGTACATGATTCGCTGCCTAGTTTTTAGCATTATGATATAGGATGCACGAAAACTCTTAGTCATGGGCGTTTCTTCGTTTCTGAAATGTTTTCCAATATCCCAATTCCTGTATAAAATATTGTTTCCCTATGTAAAATTATATTTTAAATGTCATTTCCCATATTACTTCGGGGTTTCCATCTTTCATCGTTTCCGTTTCCGTTTCTGTGTAACATATAATATATTAATATCTATATATATTTTGAGGTAACACAATAATCACAATATTGAGATATATGGATGATGGTTCATGCAAGATTCCCCTTTTATTTTACAGCAATAATGATCTTAGCATCAAAGCCTTTTAGAAAAATAGGGAAAGGTGGTGCCTTCTTTTATTCTTCTAAACTCTGCAGTAACAAAGAACCATTAATTTTTTATACAATAACTATACATTAGAATCTGAATCCTCTGTTTTCGTTATGTTCTGTTCATGGATATATCCATACTAATGCCAAGAAACAGTATATCTTTTGCTACAACTTTGTAAAAAAGTTGATGAAATTGCAGGCAGCTGTTTCTCTTCTTAGAATCTGATTTTTCTACTATAAATTCTTTTTAGCACAAGTTTGACTACAGTTAAGTCTCTGTTGTTGCACATTACAGTTTATGATGTGACACAAAGACAAACCTTTACCAATTTGGCAAACTTGTGGATTAAAGAAGTTGAAGTGTACTCCACAAATAAGGACTGTGTTAAGATACTTGCTGGAAACAAAGTGGATAGAGTAAGTTTTTTCCATTCCATCATTCTTTTAGTTTCTTGTTTAGTTTTCTCAACAGCAAAGATAAAAAATTTAATGCAGGATTAATAAACTAAAAGGGTAAAAATGTGTATGATTTCAGGAGTCTGAGAGGGTTGTCAGTAGGGAAGAAGGTATGGAGCTAGCAAAACAGAATGGATTTTTGTTTCTGGAAACAAGTGCTAAAACTAGAGAAAATGTGGAGAAATGCTTTGAAGATCTGGCACTCAAGGTACCCAAACAAGAACAGATTAATACATAAATGGAAGAGATTCTGATGTTTCTATAATTTGTGTTGTAGATGCTGGAGGAATTAGAGAAGAAACGGCAGGAGGAACTGAAGCAGAAACCAGAAGAAGCAAAAGCGGTGGTGGATATTAATAAACCAACACAGAAACCACCAGATAATCCAGCACCATACACAGGACCACCAGGCGGAGGTGGAGGTGGTGGTTGTTGCAGTTAAGGGCTGCAAATGGAGGCCCTTAAACATATATATATACAAGCAGAAAGTATATATCAATAAAAGAAAGTAGAGACAAAGTATAGACTTAAGTTCATGTAAATCTATTTGCCTTTCATAATGTGAGCACTTTGGCTTATTGTCTCATCATGTGAATATGAAATATGAAATATGAATTTTTTTTTCTATTATTTAAAATATGAAATTTTTATTTTAATATTTTTTTATTCTTATATATTATAAATTTTAACATGTAAATAACATAAAAATAAATGTAATTTTTTAGAAATAAATGGACTTATCTTAATTTTTTTTGCAATTTTTAATTTGAAACTAATCTTCCGTGCTTTAATTATTAAAAAATTAAAACACACTTTTCTAGATAAAAAACACTAATAAATGCGAAAGGATTCAAACTCGAGACTTCTTACTCCTTGTATTTTCTAGGAGAGATAGAAAGACTAATCAACCACACCTAATTAGCTGATGATTATTTCTATAATAATCCAGAACTCATAATTTAAAACGAACTTAGAATTTAAGAAAAGAATATTAAATTTCCACAAGAACGGCTTAGCATCTTAATTACTATTATAAATAAGAATCTAATACAGTAAAAACGCATAGAGAAGTGGAGAACAAGGGCGTAGGATGGTTCTTCCTTTAGCTTCTACACTAAAAACAGCATAAATACTTTTTTACCGTTGCTTCTTATTAGTTGTTCTCCTCTTTATCACTTTATATACACAAACACAATAAGATGCAAGTTTTGTGTTAAGAGTAAAGGTATTTTGAAAATGGGATCACCTGAAAATGATCACTCGTTCAAGATTGTGATGGTAGGTGATTCTGGTGTTGGCAAAAGCAGTCTTCTTGTCAGTTTTGTTACTGGTGCTCTTACAGATCTTTCTGACACAGCTGGTAATTAAATATTTACCCACTTCAATCTTTTTCACTCTTTTTTTTTTCACCCACTTCAATCTTCTTCATGCTAGAAAATTAAATATTTATATATAAAAAAAAGATACTGTTAGTAATTGATCTTTAATCTTTTTCTCCGAACAGACATGAACTCGATCATTGAACAGTAGCCTGTGATCATGCATATCGCATTTCATTACTACACGATAATATAAAATGTATAGTCATTGGGATTATTTTAATTTTGCTTCAAGGTATGGATATTATGATCAAGCAGATAACAGTGGGCGGGAAGCGACTGAAGCTTGTAGTTTGGGACACTGGTTCGTATATTTACATTCGCACTGGCTAGTTTGCTACATTAATTAGTTAATCAAGAAGATAACTTAGTTTTAAGGATTTGCAAAATCAAGATTAATGTTAATATTATTGTTGCAGCTGGACAGGAGAGATTCAGAACATTAATAGGTTCTTACTATAAAGATGCTAATGGGATTATTCTTGGTATGCTACTTTATAGTACAAATTTCTTGCAAAAATGGTTGTATTTGGGTTCTACTATTTCTAATTAAGTTTCTGTTATTATAAATTTACAGTTTATGATGTGACACAGAAAGAAACCTTTACCAATTTGGCAAACCCGTGGATTAAAGAAGTCGAACTCTACTCCACAAACAAGAACTGCATCAAGATGCTTGTCGGAAACAAGGTGGACAGAGTAAGTTCTTCGTTATTTTGATTTCTTGTTTAGTTTTCTCAAGAGGAAAGATAAATAATTTAAAGCAGGACCGGGTAAATACCTAAATTTACCAAGAGGGTAAATGTTATATGATTTCAGGTGTCTGAAAGGGTTGTCAGCAGGGAAGAAGGTATGGAACTAGCAAAACAGAATGGATTTTTGTTTCTAGAAACAAGTGCTAAAACTAGAGAAAATGTGGAGAAATGCTTTGAAGATTTGGCACTCAAGGTAGTTCATTTCATGAGACGGCCAAAACAGAGTTATATATAAATAAAAGAGGTTCTGATATTTCTACAATTTGTCTTGTAGATTCTGGAGGAATTAGAGACGAAACGGCAGGAGGAACCGAAACAGAAACCAACAGAACCAAAAGTAGACATTAACAAACCACCAAATAATCCAGCACCATACACAGGACCACCGGGTGGGGGTGAAGGTCGAGGTCGTAGATGCTGCTTTTAAGGGATGCAAATAACACATAAATGAAAGTACTACAACTACACATCAATAAAACAAAGTAGAGACTGCAAAGTTATAAAGCTCCATTTGTTCCAGAAAAAATAACTTATTTTTCAATAATGGTAAAGGTTATAATAAATTTGTCAATATCCAGAAACCTAAGCATAGAACCATAGGCAGTGTGTGCAGTCACGTTCTTTCACTTAAATACATCAAGTACATTTGTTTCTGATGTGTTTTAACTGCTACCATTATCATCAAGTCGCCTTGGGTTAATCAATGTATAGTAATATTATAGCTCATGTAAATCCATTAGCCTTTCATAATATGCAATACGAAAGAAAAATTCTTTTTAACTGAAAAAAAATTTTCATATTCTAAAAATGGTAGAATAACATCTTAAACATTTTTATGGTGTTGCCTAACTCTACAAGAGAAGCCAATAAAACCATCGGCTTAAAAAGAGCAATCTACTAAAAGTATCCAAGGGTGCTGATCACCACAAGAAGTCTCACTCTTAAGGTGAAGCATGTCCACCGTAGAGGGGAATGCGCCCAAGTTATAACCTACTGGGATAGAACAGACCTAGCAGCAGATTCCAAAATTCTCCTTGCGTCTGTGTCTGGATCTGGTAGCTCACTTGGGTTCTGCCAAAAATTAACTAATCAGTAACAAAGGTGACATAGGAACAAAATTGCCAAAACAATCAATTTGATGCTTACCTTTCCGTATAGGTTTGTTGTTGTCACAGAAGCTCCAGAAGCCAGAAGTAATCTTATAACATCCACGTGTTCACCTCTTGCTGCATGGTGAAGAGGCTGCCAAAGCAAACAAAGTTATCTCATGAGTAGAGGACCAAAGAAAAAAGAAGAAACTACTTAAGTCCACCTACTGTCCACTGAACGGTCATTCTCAACTGTCTTAGCCTGTGCCCTAACTTCATATCAAAAAAGCGAAAAAAAAAAAGGTTAACTAATCAACCCAGCATCAGACTGGAATATTTAACAAGAATCAACCAAAACCAGAATTAGCTGATATTTTTTTGCACCTTTTTTCTTACATCCCTCTGTCTCTCTCTCTTCCAACTAATGGTTTAGTTTGATCTATAATGAAACACCCCCTCCTCGGCACCCTCTCCCTTGAAACACAAAAACCATTCAGTTTTGGTGAATACTCACAGTATCACCCTCAGCATCAACTGTTTCTAACATTCTTCTGACAGTCTCTGTGCTATTGGCACTATTCAGCAGCAACTGGACTATCTCTAGAAAACCTGCAGTAGGAAGAAAAAATTGAAAAATTAAATCCAATCATATATTCCACAGGCAATTTTGAACAAGATGCTAAGAATCAACCACTGTTGCTTACCCCCTGCACAAGCATCATGCAAAGGAATTGCCCCATCTTCATCCTTAACCTCCAAATTTGCTCCCCTTTCCACGAGTAGCTAGATTGAAAAGATTGTGTACGTGTTACATTGTTCTTTAATATAACAAAGCAGTACAATACCAACAGCAATAATAGAAGAATAACACGAGGCAATACCTGGACACAGGGTAAATAACCATAGAGACAGACCAGATGAAGTGCTGTGTCCCCATCCTCTACTGCCTCGTCAATGCTTCCATTCAAATTATCTACACCAGAAAGAAAAGCATCAGACAGACACACACACCCCCACCCACCCACCATCACCACCAACAACTACTCCAAGTGGGCATTAAAATTCCCACAATGATAAACCATACTAGCAGCTGCTTATAAAACATTTATTTCCAAAGAGTTTTATCTTTCCTCAGTCTGGCAAAATGAGTTTCATGTTTATAACTAACAAAAATAAAATGATGATGGGCAGGTAAAATTTATTCAGAAACATTCAATTGAATCCTATACCATTCCCATTCAACAAGTTACAATCCAAATAAATAAAGTGAGTTATAGGGAAGAGGACAAAAAACAATATTACTCTTCAGCATGTCTGCATGTACCCTATAGATTTTTATAAACTCAGTGCATAATTTGTTTCTTCTAAATTCTAGAACATGTATTTGGCCTTTGATAAAACAGCAGAGTCACATAGGAAGCCAGGAAAAGGGATCATAGGATTTACGATCTTTGACCCCTGTAAAAGGACAAAGCAACAGCTGAATTCTTACAATAGGCCGTGTTCAAACCCACTCTCCTTAATATTAACATTCCAAAAACTCACTATAAAGCTTCAATTTTTTCTGTACAGTGTACGCATCTAGTACAATCAAACGTTACTATTGCCATAGGTAAGCATTAACTTATTACATTACATGTTTTAATAGGTTAACTATCTAATAATAATCAGCACAAACAAACTCCTAATCAATGGACACAAATTCTAGTGCCCGTTAACCTAATCGCGAGCACAATAGAGAAAAACAAAGAGGAACCGCCTTGAAAAACATATCCAGTTGCTCTCAAAAATTGGAACAGTATACAAATTAATAAATCTCTCAAATAACATACAAATAACCCCAATTCAAATAATCTAACGGAAACAGACTCTCTACAAAAAGAATAGGGGAAGGCTTGGGATGCTTCGTGCACTCGGTCGCCCCTATTGTTATAAAACCTAGGGTTTCAATTTGAACAGACTAAAAGCACAAATATCAAACTAAAAGAAAACAAAAGCCATGTAAAATTAATAGTCATAAAAGAGAAGAGTAGTGTTACTGACCCAGAGCTCGGCGAAGGGCGTCGACATCGCCGACCTGAGCGGCGACGGCAATGTCCCGGAGATGAGGTGGAGTATCAGAATCGAGGTCGGTCAAACCATCCTCTGAAAAAAGAGCATTGTCTTCTTCGTTCTCTTCCTCGTCTATCAAACCATCGCGATGCACCGCCATGTCAGCGACCTTCGTTCTGTAGTGCAGCGTACTTCAACTTCGTTTTGTTTAGCGATGTACTCAAAGCAGGCTTTGGCATTTTATACGAGTTGAACTTGAATCCATTAGATTCTGTACTCGTTACGAGATTTCTTTTTATTATTTTTTATTGATATTTAAATTATTACAAAAAATAGGAAAAAGGCTGAACCGAACCGCCCGAACCGAACCGCCCGATACAGTGAAATAAAATTTTCCTTTACATGGTAGACTGATACTATTAGAATTATGGGCTTTGCTGTGTAATTGCTTTCTACTGGGCCTTGGGTTTGGGCTCTCTATGTTTGTTGAGGTCTACTCTATCCTTCGTTCAATCTTTGGGCTTTCTGCCCCTTGTGTAATGGAACCACAATTTTCTGAAACTTTTTTTTTTTTTTTTTTTAACCGCCCCTGAAACCGAACCGCCCATACAGTGACAATAACAATTTCCTTTACCATGGCTAGACTGGATACTATTTAGAATTATGGGCTTTTGCTTGTGTGATTGCCTTTCTACTGGGCCTTGGGTTTGGGCTCTCTAGGTGTTGTTGAGGTCTACTCTATCCTTCGTTTCATCTTTGGCTTTCTCCCCTTGTGTAATGGACCCAATTTTCTGAAACTTTTTTTTTTTTTGTTTTGGCCACAAATTAGATTCTGTTGTACATAGGACTGTGGAAAAGATTTTTTAATTTGAGTTTGATATTTTTTATATTTTCAATGTATGGATAAAATATTGAATTTAATTAATCAAAATTATTAAAAATAAATTAAATTGAGATTTTTTTTTTTTTTTTTTGGCCACAAATTAAGATTCTGTTGTTCATAGACGTGAAAAGTTTTTTAATTTGAGTTTGAAATTTGTATTTTTTTATTCTCAATGTATGAAAAATATGAATTTATTTATCAAAATTATAAAAATAAATAAATTGAGATGCTTTCACTTCAATGTTAGATCATTTTTAAAAAAATAATTATGAGTTAGTATTTGAATTTTGTTAAATTTTCTGTTTCAGAGTCTCAACGTTATTTTCAAAATTAAAAATTTTTTTATAATTAGATGCAATTGGCTGGGATTTCTTACCAAGACATCAAAAATCAAAATAGATATATTTTGCTCTATTCTTTAACTTTATTCATTTCTTTAAATACATTAATTTCTTTCTTTATTTCGATTCCTTTCATTATTTTATTGTTTATTTTGATTAAATAAAAATAATAAGAAATTTTTTGAGATTTTTTTTAAAATATAAGGATATAAGATAATAAAAAATTTTTAAAAATCAAGAAATAGAGGTGAATAGAAATATACTTGGTAGTGATCCAATAATTAATGTATGTGGGTATGGCTTTAAAAAAATAAAATAAAATAAAAGAGGTGACACACGTGGCTTTTCAACACTCACTTAATATTAACATACCCAACACACAAAAAAATAAATAATAATAATAATAATAATAATAACATGATTTCCTCCTTTATTGTCTATCTGTTTCTCCGTAACTTAATGCAAAGAAAGTGAGGGACAAAACAAAAGAGAAAACTTAGGTATAAGTTGCCTTATCTTCTTGTCCTCTCTCTTAACATCAACCCATGAATGGTGGCGTTATATTTTACTTTATGACAACACACGTTTGTTCAGACCGTTTAGGATATATGTCCATAAGATCATATAAATTAATGTGCTTCGTTGGCATGTAAAAGCTGCTTAGACTTTACACTTTGGAATTTCAGGTACGTACCCATATTACTCAAGTTGGATATGCTGGAATGGACCAAACACGAGTTATTTACCCTAATCGAATTAATGCATATGTGCTTTGAACACATGAATCTCACTTCACTTTGCATTCTTTTCATAATCTCATTTGGTGTTTCTTAATTAATTTTAACTACTTTGCCTTAATTATGATTAGGCTAACTCACTATGAGTGTGGTAAACCAACTCACCAAAATGCACTTTTCGAAAATTTTAGGTTCAAAGTGCACTCCGAATAAATGAAGTTACTTACCATACTAATCACCGATCAAAACAGCGGTAGTTAATGGATGATTTATCTATTATTTAAAGGCATACATATGCGTGTATATGGTATAACACGGTGAGTAAATGAGTCCAAGTGGATGCATAAAAGAAGACAACAGTTACCCTAATTTGCTTTCATCCGTTTATTCATTTATTTCCATTTGTCACATTAATGAAACAGACTGACAAAATGGGAGCTTTTTTTAGCTTTCTTGCAATTTACACATGAAACAAGAAACAACCTAATCCACCACTTTCGGTTGTGGCTTTCATGCTGCCTAACTCATCCAATTCTTTTGCTTCTTCTGCATGTTCCTCTCACTCAAATCCAAAAAATACGATAATTTAGTAATCAAATTGAACTTTTATTTAACCCAAAAACAAATATAAATTCGGGCAATTCTGGAATCGTAATTAACTTTAAAAATAGTAGAAAAAAAATTAATTCAATTTCAATCAACAAATTAATTGAAAGAATGAACAATTATACATGAATTATATTAGTGATCAATGAAGTTGATGATTAATTAACATTGAGTAAAATAATTCCACAAAAGGAAAACGAGAGTTGGTGCTGTATGATCAGTAATGACAATCAACCAAAGAAGAAGAAGAGAATACAAGAACTTGTTCTTTTGAAGCAAAGTGAAATTTTGATTCTCTAATATCATCTTCTGGCGCAGGAAGATTTAGGTCTAACTGTAAACTATTTCTTGGCTTTTTAGCTTCTTGCAACTCAGTTCCCAAACTCATACTCATCTTCATCGAATTTGAATTAGTATTACTAGCAAACGCTGCCCTGTGCCGCCTCATATGACCGCCTAAAGCCTGACCGGAGGAAAACTCAGCGCCGCATATAGAACATTCATGAACTTTATTCGATTTTACGTTAATATTGCTATTACTACTAGCAAACAAACTTCTGTTTGGTACTATTTGCAATGAAAGCGCTACTTGATCATCATCTTCTTCAAGAAATACTTTCTTTTCTTCATTGCTATTTTTACTGGTGTTAGGTTTTTTATGACTTGCTCTATGGCCGCCAAGTGCTTGAAACGATGGAAAGCAACGGTTGCAAGTCTTGCACTCATAAACATAAGCCTTAGGAGAAGAATAAGAAGAGGCAGGAAGTTTAGGTAAATTTTTTTGAGTACCTTGAGCCAAAAGAATCAAACAATTCGCCATATCTTCTTCTTCTTCTCCTCCTCCTCTGCCGCCGGAAAATTCTATCGAGGTGGCTGGAGTTGAAGAAGATAATGACGTGTTGCTCTCAATTATTTCATTTGGCGCAGCTCCACCACTAGACGATGAGCTAGAAGTCACAGCTAACCGGAGCGGTGACACTGCCCTTTGTCGCTTAGTTCGTTTTCCTTTGGTGATTATTTCTGTAGACCCCATCGCTAATTCTTGAGCTTCGATAACCATTTATTAAAGAAAGAAAAGAAAGAAATCAAGAAAAGGTATAGGTATAGAGTTATCTTTCAAAAGTAACCGTGGATTTTCTTGGTACAGGCAGCTCTTGATTTTCCAATCTTGGAAGTTTGCTAAAGAGTGTGTATATATATACATTGAGAAAGAAGGAGGTGGATATAAAGGAAGATGCAATGGGAAGAATGAGAAGGCGAGGAAAGGAGTGAGATTCGGTTGGCTTTGAAGCAAACCCATTACTTTTTCTAAACGATTCCTTTCTGGAGGATTGGTTTGCAAGCCTGGAACCACATAATTTGCGCTTTCTCCCCTTTTTTTACTCCTTTTTATTTTATTTTATTTATTTTTGCTTATGTTTAATTCTGTTACTAGTCTTTGTTGTTTCTTTTTATTTGCTTGTTACACTTTCTATACTACACATTTTGACCTAATGTCTAATTGTAACTTAACCATTTCAATTAAACTTTAATTAATATAACTAGTGTTGGTTTTTTTCTAGTAATTAATTAACTTATAGTTTTTGGTTGTTACAAATGTATTTATTTACTATAATCCATTCGAATGTCATTTAATACATGGGTTAAATTAGCATATTTGAAGTAAAGTAGTAATATCTCTTTTACTCCTAATAAATTCTCTCGGTTTTCTCACTTAATAGTGAGAAATAAGGGTTTCTAGAATGTAAATAACATGTTTATCGAGAAGGTAACTGTTGCGCGGATTGACTTGCTTATTATGTTGAATCAACTTCCCTTGGACTAGATGTTCTTGAAGATTATCCTTCCGGTCTTTATTCATGATTCATCCATGCATGATGTTACTAAAGTAGCATAGGCAAGGTTCTGTATGTAAAGAAATGTTTAGTATGTCAATCAAGTGTGGTCTGATTGAGACTGATCGTCTCCAGGTTTACTGTGTTATGAGAAATTTTGTCCAAGACTGGTCCGAGTTTGGAGTTGTTATTTTTGAATGTAAGCTACTATTAGTCCAATTGCCTAATGTCACCTTGGCTTGGATAAGAAAACAAACTAATGATGTAGCTCATGTATTGGCTAAATCAGTTCCTCGTGAGGCTTGTTTTCAAACTTGGGATATTGTTCCCACTTGTATTGCTCGTTTTTTCCTCTAAATAATAAAATGCCCAATATTTCAATGTCAAAAAAAAAAAAAATAAAAATGGCCCAATATTTCCAATCTGTCAAAAAAAAATAAATAATAAAATGCCCAATATTTCAATGTCAAAAAAAAAAAAAGTGTTGTCTGATTAGTCTTTTTACCTCTCGTAGAAAATGTGAGGAGTGAAATATCTCGATTTTAAGTCACATCTTCACCATAAAAGTTATAAGTAATTTGGTAAATATTATTCGAAATGGAGGACACCCCTGTTGTGTAATCCAAAATATAATTCTGGTTTTTATAATTGCGTGTTTCTTGAAAAGAAAAAAAAAATGTCTAGCATGACTACTAAATTTTTAGAATCTTTTAATAAAGATTTGATGTTTTTTATAAGTGGGTGTTTCTTGGAAGACCATTAAGCATGTGATTTTAGTTGATTGCTAGGAATTATGGACTAATATGGCATTAGACACTAAATTAAATAATAAGAGAGTTGACCCACAACAAGTTCACATTCACATAGTGCACTAATTACCTTATTGGAAATTAAAGACAATGACCCAAAAATCACGCCGACTTTCTATGAACCAATTATTTGATCATTAGCTTATACTATGCTTTACCAATCATTAGGGTTTGTAATCACTAAAAAGGAGGCATGAAATTATGACACCTTCAAAGTTCCTTCTTTTTTTCTTATTCTCTCATCTACATTACAGTTGTAATTGAAATAGTCCAGACATAGGCACAATTGCCAGTAAATTACCCATCTATGTTTAATTTTTACTCTATACAAAGGAAAGAAAACCGATAAATACGTAGATAAATCAATAGATATAAAAACATTGAGCCGGCATATTTATAAATGCATGCAAGCCAATTCATTGTCTCAACGAAAGACTTATTTAAAAAAAAAAAAAACGTTTTTTGCAGTATGATTTTAGTAATGATTATGTGTGGTTCATGTTCCCATGATCGTATAAATAATCATAAAAAAAATGTAGCCATGTATGTATATTGGTGTCGTCTTTAGGACATAATAGGTGGACATATTATTCTATTTTTGAAGTAAAAAATGATTATAACACATCCATATGATTTTGCTTTCTTGTGATACATTTAAAACTGGCTGATCGGTCAAATTTTTTTCTTTCTTAACTACAGATATCTCAGCCCACTGAATTAGAATTAAATTTTACTTGTATTGAATTGACCCACTAAAGAGTAAAGTGCTTCTAAAGAGTATTTACTCGATCTATAAAAATCGAACCCTCGAGGTCAAATATTAACATCAATTATTCAACTGAGTTCAAAGGGAGTCAAAGAAGTAAATGCAATGGTAAATTAAATCTTTAAAAGAAAAGGTAAAGAAACTTTCTATTTATTTGTTTAATTGAGAGAGGTTGCGTGGAACGTTCATCCTATATATTTTAGATTCATACAATATAAGAAGACATCATACGGCTGCAAAGAAATGAATAAAGAAAAGATAGGACGGTGGCCATACAAGTTAAGGTATAGTATATGTTTCATGAACTTAATTAGAAAAGAATGTATTAAGGATATGGAGATTCTTGGAGTAGAGAATTATTTGGGGTCTTTGTGAGAGGCACGTAAGAGGCAATATATGCTAATGCCAGCATCACCTCTAGCTAGTTGGGTACCCAAATAAGTAAAGCATCATCAATGTTCTAATGATTTTTCTTTCACTATTTGTTGTGGATTTGGTTGGTGAAACGTGTATTCTCGACTCATTGGCCATGACTAAATTCTGCTTGTACCGAGTCGGTCCATTAAAGAGTAAAACACTCCTAACGAGTATTTATTCCATATGTGAGGATTAAGTCCTCGACCTTACTTAGTTGTGTTTGACAACAGCTTTTTAATTAGTTTTTAGCATTTTGACTAAGTGTTATTTTTTATAGTCTTTGATAATATAACATTTGAACTAATTTTTAAAGGTTAAGGTAGCGTCGTATAAAAAATTAACTCATATAACGTTTCATGGAAAGCTACTCAAACATCTAATAGTTAAATGCCACTAAAATAACTACCATTTATCAAAACAACTAATTTACCAAACAGATCTTTAAGGGAAAAGAATATCGAACTACTTATTCCAAAAGTGGATTTGGTTGGTGAATTTAACATAATCAAAACAATATATTAATTGTTCTTTGCTTGCTTGATCAACTATGTTTTTGTTTCCTTCAAGTACTGTTCTACTACTACTTCTCTTCCTTGTCTTCAAATGCATCATCTATACATAACACACATTAAATAATTATTAGTTTTTTTTTTTTTTTTTTTTTTTATAACATAAACACAGCATTAAATAATTATTATTCTTTTTTTTTTTTTTTTTTTTGTCTTTTAAGCTCTAAATGATTAAAAATGCAAGTATCTACCTGTTAACCAAGTTATAATGATTTCAAAATTTAATCTCCTTCGCAATCATAAAATGTTAATGATTTTTTTTGCCCTTTTCAGCAATTGCGTTTAGGATTTTTTTTTTTTTTTTTTTTTTGTCTTTTAAGCTTAAATGATTAAATGCAAGTATCTACCTGTTAACAAGTTATATGATTTCAAAATTTAATCTCCTTCGCAATCATAAAATGTAATGATTTTTTTTGCCCTTTCAGCAATTGCGTTAGTCTTTTGTATGTCTATTAAATCAAAATCAACAATGATGACCTGGAATTCCTTTTTTTGTTTCCCCAGTAATCAACAGACATATGGTTGGCCAGCTTGGATCTTTACTTTCCTCACTTATTTTAGAAAATTAATAATTAAAGGCTAAACGACAAACTGGACAACCCACTAATTAACTGTCTCCAATAATCTAGGATTAGTCTTTCTCTTCACATTAAAAAGAACTTATACTAAGATTTTGTTTCTCTTCTAATTTTTCTTAATTAATTTCAATTAATTATTGTTTTCTGCACAATATTATATTTTTATCTATATATAATATATGGTTTTCTACACAATAATTAGGATTAATTATGAAACACATTGAATTTTATGTTTTTGAGATTGTACATGTGGATTGGTTTACAGGCAGCTTCAAAGTACAACCCCAAAATCTTTTATTTTTACTGAAGTTGGAACCCAAATGTCTATGTCCAACCCAATTATCCAAATGGGTATAATGATTAACTAACCTGTTCAAATTTCTATATTATCTGGATTGGGTCAGGTACATATCCAAACTTGTAGCTTAGAGCCCAGCTCCAGTATTTTGACTGACTACAGGAGCTTTAGACAATTGGACTTTATCCAAATATGTAATTTCCTGACATAGTTGACAAGCAAACAGTGGGTTCGGTTCAAATCAAATCAAATCAAGGTTAAAAATGTAAAAACATAACTTTTTTGACTGGAATTGAATCAAACTGAAATTGACATTTGAACAGAACCGAATCTAATAGAATAAGAAATTTTTTTTATTAGTTTTTATTATTTTGAATCAGTCATGAGTTGACCAACTAGTTTCTACAATCTGAGCCAAACCACCAATATGTTGATTCAAACTTACAAAATTAAATCACCTTTGACCAAACATACTGAATCAAATCAAAATGGTTGGTTCGGTTCGATCGAATGTTTTGTATACCCTCAAGTTGGGTAATAAGTCCAAGCCATTGATCTGAAATAGACCCGGCCAAGGTGTCAGTTTGAAACTACAATTGAACCGATTTTGAATTGGTCAGGATCCTATTGAATCAGAAACAAAAGTGAACTGGAACCAATTTAAAAGATTTCAATATTGGTTTCTACCCTAGCTTTATAAGAATCAGAACCCGGATAGTTTCAAGCTAAACTTCTCAATTTTAATATCAAACCAGAGCTAAAGCCGTAAATAAGTCCCGCTAAACTCAACTCGATAAAAATATATTCGAACTCAAATTCTACTCAAATTACTTTAGACTTGACCGGAATTTCAATTCGAAATTAGAATCAAACTTGATATCAAATTAGACAGAATGTATGAAACTGGAATCAAAATCAGAACATCAATCAATTTGAAAAGTTATAATACTAATTAAATACAGTCCTTTAAAAGTTTTAATTAAGGTGACAGTCAAATGAAATCTTTTAGCTACTTCGCTGAACCAAAACCTTGGTTGAAAAATAAAATAATAGAATAAAATAAAATTTCGTGCCGACTTGGCCAAAATATTTTATTAAAGCAGGTACAGCAGCCGCAAGCCATGGAGTCTTGACTACCTTGATGTAACTTTTGTGGTACAGGTGGAGGAAGTAGTCTCTATCCTTTACTGTTTTTTTTTTTTATCATTATTCATATCACAAAATATTTGACGATTGGAATTGTTGATATCTCCTTTTCATTTTCATGGTGATAAGTAGATAAATAGATGGGTTCTCATTATCCTTTTGGATTCTTCTCCATGAATAAGCCATTGAAAAGCTTGTGATTTCCTTCACTTCACCACGTTTCGTGAGTCACAAGTATTATTTTCATCGATTTTTTTATATATGAGATCCCGAATGAATTGGAATAAAATTATAGACAAAAAAAGATTCGAACGTGGGATTTCTCAATCTTTATATGCTCTCTGTTATATTAAACAGCTAAATATTAATAAAACAATTATCAACTGATAAAATAATTAATTTTGCGGAATAAATAATTAATTTTGAAATAATAATAATAATAGTAAAAAATAATTAGAAAGACCATGTCGCAATAGTAAATAATGGAAGGGGTCACTCTCTCGTCTATACATGGGCCCCGCTTTTCCCAGGATATGCTTGAAGGTGGGCCTGAACTAGATTCTTCTAATCCATCAATAGTTATAAATTGGTCGGTCCACTAAAAATGAAGTAACGAATAAAAAATAAAAATAAAAATGTGAAAATTCACATCTCATAAATAATCCTTTAAGAAATATTTTTCTTCTCAATCTGCTTTCTTTTTCCAAAGTCCATAGCATCGGTGCCAAAGATTTCACAATTTTTTTACTTGTCGTTTAACTTGTTATCTAGAAAAACAATTTTCTAAAAAAGGTGCAGGAAATTTACTAAAAATTACAAATTTTTATAAGTATTCTAAAATAAATTCAAAAACAATAATTTGAGTTAATATTTTCAATAATATTCAAAATTATGTTCTCTCAAAAAAAGTAATTTCAATTGGAAATTTAATTAATACTTTAAAATTTTATTTAAAAGGTAAAAAATAATTTCATTAACATAAATTAAAATGAATGTGATGCAATTCAATCATGAGTTTAGCAATCATTATTGAAATGGTATTGAGCTATTTGACTTCTTGGTTGGGACTAGAGAATATTTTTGTGAAATGCTATTGTTTTTAGTACTAAGTGACAAGTATTCATACGTGTATTTATTTTTTTAATCATATGTGTATTATTAATAAATTAATACCTACGAATAAGAAATATATCGACAGGTAGATTCGAAAGAAAAATAAATGGTACTGACAGAATTGAATTAAACTGTTATGAATTTTGAAATTTATTAGAAAAATTCTATTAGAATCCATTCAACTTCAATTTTGGAGTATGTTTGTAGAAAGGTATTATGTAATTATAAATGGCAAATAAGATGAGAAGTTCTAAGGAGACTTAAATTTTCTAATTAAATACATAAAACTATTGAAAGTAATTTGCAAACTTAAATTTAAATATATTTTTAATAAGTGAAATTTGAATTCAACAAGCTCAATTGATGACAAGATATAGACAATAGGGACAACTAAAATCCTATGAGTTTTGGATGAGTGGGTCCTACATGTCATGTGGTGGTCCCCCATTGTTGTCCAAAACTGAATGGTTACAGCTGTCACTTACTGGTTTGTCACTTATAATACTTAAACCAATCGCCACTTCCAGCCTGGCCAAGTAACATGGTGTACACCTTTTTTGTTTCCCCATTTTCCATTTACACATGAGTTGGGCCCCCTTTCAGCTTCTGCTAGAGCTTCAAAAAATAATAAACATTGGTTTTTTTTTTCTAAACTGTGAACTAATGATTGTAAAATTTACTTAATTATAAAATTGCAATTTATGTTAAATCTAATCTTCTTACACAATTTTTATTATTTAAATAGTTAGTGAAATCAAAATATGAAATTATATCTAAATGTAAAATCGAGTTGATTCAGATTTTAATTATTCAAATTTATATTTTTACATTTATTTTAATTATTGAAGATTCCATTTATTATATGAATAATATTTTAGGAATGTTGGTAATTAATTCAAATTCCACATTTTGCAAATAAAAAGTTGAAGAAGGACGTCTCTATCTAAAAAAAGTTTGTGGACAAAATTAATAATCAAGGAAAGGAAAATGGAATCCCTTTTCATATTTATCTTTAATATTCTCTTTCGAAAAAATATTTATCGTTAATATTATCACGTAACAATCATTAATTCTCATAATTAATAATCATAAATATTGCATATACAAGTTTCTGGATGGAATTCATATATACTTAGCACATAGAAATTATACGTTAATAAAAATTGACGAGAAACAAATCGAATCTAAGACCTAATAGTGATGGGCATCAATTATACCGCTAAAATTCACATTAAAAATATTTTTATTTTTTGTTAATTAAACAAATAAATATAAAATAAGGATTATTTTTTAAGTACCTAAAAATTTGTCCTGCCCTAAATCCCTAAGAAGAGGGATCAAAGTAGAAGGGTCCCCATCAAATATTCAATTAAAGAGTAGTTATCTCATAAGTATTGAACAAAATTTTTTGTCCCTAGCTCACATGAGGGGACTTTTTCAAAAATAATTACAATAAAGCCAAAATATTACCAACCACGTCATTCTTGAACCATAATTTAAATTATCATTAATGTAACCTTTACTTCCCAGTACAGAATATGCTCCAAAAAAATTTTAAAAAATAATAATAAAAAATTTGTAAATATATATTTTCCTTTATCTCTTTATTTTCTTAATTACTGCAGCAACTTTTACACTAAGGTATTAGCTTAATAATATATTTAGAGAGATAAATAACTATATAAGTTAATAAAATTTGCTACATTAGCAAATTTTATGGTAATGATTAAATGTCACTTTTTCAATCATGACTTGGCGTAGATTATGATGATTTAAAGTTAATATAAAACCATATATTAAAATGAATATAATCAATTACGGCACTAATCCACATCTAATAGAGTTTGGTGATAATTGATAATCGATAGGTGTTAGCTGATTATTGTCTGTATTTAATAAAATTTTTAAAATATAAAATGACTATTATAGGTATAATTATTTTTATATATATTATATATTTATCTTTTTAATTTAAAGTGGATATATTATTTTTTATGTAGCTGAATTATTGGTCTGTATTTTAATAAACATTTTTAAAATATAAAATGATATTATAGGTATAATTATTTTAATATATTATATATTTATCTTTATTTAAGTGGATATATTATTTTTTATTTTTAATACTTACATCAAATAATTACATAAATAAAAATATTAATTAAAATTTTAAAATAATATGTAAGAAAAAATTTTTAAATAACTATAAACAAACTCATCATAAAAAGCGTTAATTTGGAAAAATAATTTTATTTATAATTATTTTTAATGAGATTAATAAAATTGAAAATAATATAAACACGATAAAAAAAACTCTTAATGTAACTTATAAAACATGAGCTAATTGAAACTTCTATAAGCTATTATATACCGATTAAAAAAGCTTACTAAATACCTACATCTTAACTGTTGGGTATGAAATAGCTATCAACTGCATGAATCAACTAAATCAAACAGACGTTTCTTACTTAAACAGCTCCTTATGGATTTAATGGGACCCTTTCTAATTATTAACAAAAATGTAAAAGCATATTCTCCAATAGGTTCTGATAAGATGTAGTGGGAAAGACTATTTATAGAATGGAAAATATTAAAGATTGAATATAGCTTTTAAAAAAACACAATACATGCACTTTCCTAATTTTTCTTTTCCCCTTAATTTATAACATCCAAACAATTTTGATATGATTATTATTATTTTTCTTTGTCGTCAATAACTGCACAAATAAGTACAATTGCTTTTGCGTTGGCTTTTCAATTGACAGAAGAAAACTGTGTGCGTCCATTATTGGATTCCAAGATAAAACAAAGAAAGCTGGATTTTACTTACAGGGAAGAAATTTTATCAATTGCTTCAGTTACAATCTTTATATGGTTGCTTTGTTGTCCTTCTTCAATATCTTACTTAATTTTACATATTGCGGAAGATGTGAGTAGTAAAAACTCGAATTCTCTCTGTTATAAAAGTTATCATTAATTTGGTGAATGTTATTTTCATGAAAGTTTATTCGTACTTACTCGTACTACGTTAACTTTTAATATTATTCTAATCTATTGGGTATTTATTTGTATTAAAAAAACTTGAATTTGTTTTTCTTTTTAATACAAAATTGTTGATTAATTAATCAAAACTAACCATATATTTATATAGTTCTCTACTATGGTGGCTTTCATCATACAAACCATCACTTCAAATTTTAATTAATTTAAGGTTGTGTTTATCCATCACCAAAGATTCTTTTCAGTGTGAGTAAGCCTATCATTTTCTCAAATAAATTAACAAAACTAAAATAATAAATTAACATACCACGTTCCAGACATAGTTTTTAGCGGATAATGTCATTCTATTCAAGAAAATAATTTGTCTATGTGCAATCTTAGCCGTTCTATCATAGGATCACTCAAATAAATAGAATTTGAGTAAAATAAATATCGGTTCGGTTCCACTGTACTCGACTCATTCATTTTGTTTAAGTTAGTATAAGGCTTAACCTTTCATCCATTTTGTTTCCGTTTTACCCCAAATTTTCAAAATAAAATAATTTACGTTTGTGAGTGAAACTGCCAAAAATACATAGTAAATAAATTATTTACTTTCTAAACACCATTCGATGTGTCCAGAGCCCAAGCAGAGCAGACAAAATAATCCACTTCAGCCGCACGTTACGTGGACCTATGACTAATGGCCACGTGTCAATAATTGAGCCCTCAGTTGCCCATCGTCCAGCTGTAGTAGCAACAGTGACCGGTAGATAGGCTTAGACCAAATTACACAAATTCAAAAGAAAATCATTAAATCGCATTTTACACTCTGTCAGCCAATCGGCTGCTAAAATATTATTTTTCAATTTCAAAAATTTTACCGGAAACCGGCTTATACCGGTTCGCCAGGACCACCTTCTCAATATAAGTTGAGAAGTGGAGACCAGTACTTGCACAGACACAGAGAACGTTCTAGCTTCACATCCAGTGTAATTAAGACACACCGCCGTGGAATTTTGATCAGACGACAAAGATGCCGATCAGAAACATTGCCATAGGCCATCCTCAGGAGGCAACTCATCCAGACGCCTTGAAAGCGGCGTTGGCTGAGTTCATCTCCACTCTTATTTTTGTCTTCGCCGGTGAAGGCTCCGGGATGGCCTTTAATAAGCTCACTAACAACGGCGCCACCACTCCTGCCGGTCTAGTCGCCGCATCTTTAGCCCATGGTTTCGGTCTTTTTGTTGCTGTCTCAGTTGGAGCCAACATCTCCGGCGGTCATGTAAATCCAGCTGTTACCTTCGGTGCTTTCGTCGGTGGAAACATCACTCTCCTCCGCGGTATTCTCTACTGGATTGCTCAGCTTCTCGGATCCACCGTAGCTTGCTTGCTTCTCAAGTTCAGCACCGGTGGCTTGGTAATCACATATTAATTACTCTATTTAAGTTTGTCTAATTACATTTATGTTAACAGTTGTAACTGAATTTTGAGTTTTGATATGGTAATACGCAGACTACGTCCGCCTTTGCTCTCTCCTCTGGTGTTGGTGTGTGGAACGCTTTCGTTTTTGAGATTGTGATGACCTTCGGGCTTGTATACACCGTATATGCCACCGCAATTGACCCCAAAAAGGGCAGTCTGGGAACGATTGCACCAATCGCCATTGGTTTCATTGTTGGAGCTAACATTTTGGCGGGAGGAGCCTTTGATGGAGCTTCAATGAACCCAGCGGTGTCATTTGGACCAGCTTTGGTGAGCTGGAGCTGGGACAACCACTGGGTCTACTGGGCTGGGCCTTTGGTCGGCGGTGGGCTTGCTGGGCTCGTTTATGAGTTTTTCTTCATCGGCCACAACACCCACGAGCAACTTCCTACCGCTGACTACTAAAAACCGGCGATCGGCGGTTGTGGTTGGGGATGAATGATCGGGTGGCTCGGCTTTTTTTAACTTCTTTGGTGTATTTATTTTATCTTTTGAGGGTATTTTTATTTATCTTTTGTTTAATTTGTGATCGTTGATCTTTTTCCATCATCATCATCCAAGGTTGTGATTTGTGTATTCTGCTCTGGCTGTCTGATTCCATTTAAGTCATCTATCCCTTTTCTAGTTTCAGTTCCAAACTTAACGTCTTTATTTTTTTTTTTTTTTTTTATATATAAAAGCATCGATTGAGATTTTATTCTAAAAACAAATATAAAGTATTATGATGAACAAAAAGAAAGCGGTATAAATGGAAAGGCTATAAGTGTTTTTGCCTTTTGAATTGAGGATAACGTTGCTGGAAAAGGTAAATTTATTTTAAAATTTCTGGAAAAGATTTCTTTTCTTGGAACAAATGAAATAGTGTTCTTTATTCAAAATGTACTTACTAGTAATTCATTAGTATACTGATGATGATGAATTGAAATTTTGAACGTTATAATATGCACATGTTAATTAATAGGATGAATGCATTTACTTTCTTCCAAAAATTTCATAATATACTCAGATTTTTATTTTTACTCATTGAATATTTTTAACATAAGTGCTTCTTCGCTAATTGAAAATTTTAAAATCATTATTTAAAAGTTATATTAATTATACGTTAAATTAATATTTTGCAAAATAAAAACTATCAAAAATTATTATTGTTTGATTTGATTAGTCTTTTCACTTACATGAATAATGAAAATTAGAATAGAAAAAACTAAAAAGGAACGTTATTTCTATTCTAGCTCACAGTATTATTTTGATCCATATAAAAAATTATATAAAGTTACTAAAATTTATAATTTTGAAGGTACAGTTATAAATCTCCTCTAAAATTTAAATTGCCAAAAAATTTTATTCATAAAATATACACGAGAGAATTTATATGGCCTTAACTGGCATGACAAGATAGCCAGAAGCTTCGTGATGGGAATTGATTTTGTGGTGACATTTGCAAGGTTCCACGAAAAGGGAAAAAAAAAAAAAATCCATGTTATTGCTATATGTTTATTTTTACTTTTTTAGAATAATAATAATAACAATAATCCATATTAACCAAAAATTTCGATTTCGAACCTAAATATGGAAATTGCCACGTTAGGAGTCACTACCTATATAGATTTTATAGTACTCGAATCAGGCATAGTCAGTGCCCGGTAATCTTTGAAATGCCAGTGATTATATGACAAAAAAAAAAACAAAAATCATTTCACTGCATTCCAATAATGTTATCTAATTCATAATGACACATAGGCAGGCAAGATCTTTGATCTCATGCATTACTTTTTCTTTGCCTGCATTTTACTCCAACCCCTCAAAATAATTTTCCGATTTTCATGGGTGATTGTTCAGGAATTGGATGATTCATACGTCCCATTTTTTCAACTTGAGATTTATAACATTCGAAGGTAACATTATAAAAAGATAATCATTTTATTTATATTGTGTTTAATTTATTTTAATTGACAAAGATTGAATAAACAATTTAAACTGCATATGATAAACGATATATATTTTCACGTATCGTAAAACATGTGCAAAGGGAGAGATTTTAAGTTCGAGTTTTATCCACCGCAAAAAATTTATCACTAATTTAGTGAAAGGTAAATGCGATTACTTAATGTGTAACCCATAAATTCTCTCCGCCGTTAGACATAAAAGAAAACGTGAAAATCTCACATTAAATAAATATTACATCCTTAAAAGGCATAAGAGGATCGAAGATTAATTAGCTAATTAGAATACCAAAGCCCAGATTATCAACTTGGTCCTAACCTCAATTGCTAATAATGTCCTTCGTTTTGGAAAGTAAGAAGATAGATTTCCCAATTTCGTATCCAAGCTTTAATTACATACTGAACCTAGAGATTCCTTACCTTACCTCTCAGTCATGATACCTAAAGAACAGAGCATGTGAAACTTTGGGTCCAGGTTTCTGCAATTCACACCTACCCTTTTTTTACTCATGGACCCAACTTTGTTTGTCCTGTCAATGTTTTTTTCACTACTTTTGAGATCATTGTCTTAAATTAATTAAAGCACAAACAGAAAGTGGCTAATCTTTTGTACAAACCCATTGCAAAAATTTGTTCATGTTCCCTAATTATTCTTTGTCATTGCTATCACTATTTCTCTTTTTGGTGCATGATTCAATTATAAAGAACTAAAATATGTGGTTCACATGCCTCAAATGCCAAATATAATTTCGTGTTGGTGAATGCTGCGGTCCTTATGGAGCATGCGTTGATCAGTTTGTGGAAATAAATTTCGGAAAATGATAATTTTACGAGTTGAGTGTAAAATTTATTTGAGTGTAACGATGAAAGAGTCTTCATTTATAAGTGTTATATAGCCCTCGAGCTGAACGTAGTGAGAGCTGGATGAACTTTCGGATAGCAACGGATAGCAAAAAGGACTGATACTGAGTATATTCAATTAAAAAAAATCTAATTATTAAATAGCATTACCCATAGAATTATCGCAACAACCAAAAAATAAATTGAAATAAATTGGTAAAGGCGCACGAGGATGATGCCTTTGATACTCTAGCAACCAATGGGAACGTGAAACGTGTCATAAGCCTGTCCACATGCATTGAGTCGTCGTAGTCACGGTTTTGAGAGGATCCACAAAGTGGATTTTAGGACCCACCACGAACTGAAACCGACACCGTATGTAGTGGCGGTTTCAAATAAATGTGTTTTATGGACAAGGGATGACCGCCATTGCCAACCGGGATTCGGGCGGTGGCCCTACTCATTTGTGTGTGGCGCCGGTACCAATATGGCCAAAATTGAAATATTGGAGTTCCCAAATCTTGTAGGATATTTTATGTACTAGCTCTTGCTCTAGCCACACAATAAATTTGAAGACGTTTAGAACAAAACTAATTCTTATTCACTGTATAAGCTATTAATAATTTACAAAATGATTGAACATTTATTACTAAAAAAATATAACTATCTATTAATAGTTCATTTGTCTTAAAATATAAATCGCTTAAGATTTTTACATGCGAATTAAAAAAATAATTAATTTTCTTAAATTATAAAATTAAAGTTAATTTGACCAAATTAACTCTCATTTCAAAACCAAAAATAATTTATGAAGGTAGTTAATTTATTTAATGTAAATAATGGTAACATTGACATTAACAACGATTATTTTACTTATTTCAAATATACTCTCTATTAATGTTTTGTTTTGTTTTTGTAAAACAACTTACTGAAAAATATTTTTCATGAAACATATTTTATTTGAAAAGTATTTTTTTTGAAAAATAGTTTCAAATGACTTATTTTTCATTATTTGATTGTAATATAGCAAATTAGTTAAAAATGTGGGAAAAATAAAAACTCAAAATTAAAAATTGTAAAAGGGCCAATCGGGTTCCCTCTTGATCTGCAATTAAATGCTGTACCCTGAGCTATGGTAATGACGAAAAAAAACGTGTGAAAAATAAAATGGAAAAATGGAAACTCGAAATTAAAAATTGTAAAAGGGCCCAACAGGGTTCGAACCGGTGACCTCTTGATCTGCAGTCAAATGCTCTACCACTGAGCTATGGACCCAACGGGTTCTTCAATTTCGTGTTTGAAAATAAATTGTAATAACAAAAAAAAAAAAATTGTGTGAAAAATAAAATGGAAAAATATTTTATATAATTGTGTGAAAAATAAAATGAAAAAATCCATAATGGATATGGATGGAATACGGATATTCGTCATAAGATATCTGCTAACCGCTTAGGCAGTGAGTACCTACAAATATTTTATTCATCATTAGTAAAAATTGTACTTTAAATAAGTTTAGATTTTAATAGTTTGGATTCATTGGTACTCTATTCTTATAAGGTATTTTAAAAGAGCTTTGGATGAGTTATTGAGTAATAAAATTTAAATGAGTTCAGATACGAAGACTTAGATATATATTTAAATAGATTTGGAATGGATATAGATAGTAAAATTTTAAACGGATACGAATAGCTTAAATTTTATGGGTATCCCTCCCGCTGAAATCCCTGATCACATTAGTAGATCCTTAACGGGCTTAAACCAGAAACATGATTAAATTTAAGATTTCCTTGTGGGCTTATTTGGTCAACACAAGAAGTGTTCATTATTTGTGTTCCTACGGGCTTTTGGCCTAATATTATTTAGACTTTTATGATATTGGATACCTACATTCTCACTTGATGAGCCTATTGGGAATATTTATACATTGATCCAAGAAACAATTCAACAAATTTAACGCCTCCATACAATTATAGGCCCATTTCAACTTTTGTTTATTACGTATTCAATGCATTGGAATAATATTATGGAGTACAACAAATATAGTCTCTTCCTCTTAAATCAAAAAGTTGGTAAAATCTCCTGTGGAGGAGAGAGCTCAAATCCAATATCTATTGCTCCTCATTAGTGAGATATTTGACCTTGCGATGTGAATGGTTTTGATTCTTGGATTGCTGATGGGTATGGAAGTGATAAACGATCATATCATTAGTTAGCGGACTGAGAAGATAAACGGTACCATACCTTATCAAAAAAACACAACTTTTTAAACATAAACAATATAAAATAATTAACAATGTACAACTTAGACAGTTGTTGTTTCTGATGCAGCGAAGAGCCAATAGTGATAATTAGCTATCTTTTATCTTTTATCAACTTTTTATTCTTTGTTGATAACATATTAACATTGTCAGCGACTTGCTTCTCAGCCATGGCCTATAGCCCATTCTTATGAAGCTGATGCTTTTGTTATTTTGCTCCATTTGACGATTCTTCTGACCACAAAAATAACCGGTATATGAAAGTCTCTAAGCCATTTTTGTCAAGCTTTTTCTTCTGCTAAAAAACAATTTGGCACGTGATCAAAACAAATAAACCTTGTACTTTGGTTGGATAAAGCTTACGCTCACCTCGATAACGACTAACGTTGATTGATGTAAATCCAACGAACCTATCCACATTCTTGTCAAAGATTAGATTAATTCTTGCCGGACGCTCTGGGTTAAAATAGAAGTCTGTGTTGATTTCTGTTTTCGCATTCTTTCCTTAAATAACACACCATTTTTTACCAATTTAAAACCTTCACTTTTATATATAAAACCGTACCATGTTCATCTTAAAGTGAAGAATCAACAAACTAAAAAAAAGGAAGAAAAAAGATCAAGAAAAACTCGGCTTTTTATAAGAACTAAGCCAAAGCAGCAGGTTTTCTTCCAAGAATTCAGGTTATTGGCCCGAATATAAGCAACTGATCGAGCTTCATTTGTTGTTGGTACGTAAAGTACAGATCCACTCATGCAGTGCCTTCCACGTTATCTTTTCTGGATATTCTGTTTAGAACTTAAAACGGCACCGTTGTTTGACTCGATCCAAAAGTCTTCTCTTTAATGGTAGCTGGATAATCTTTTGTGTCTGTGCAATAATTGAGGTTTGTTCGGCAAAGACGTTATCGTGTCGCCTCGTCATCATCATCCATAGTAAATGAGGTGGCTAAGTGGGCTTGTTAGGACTTGATTGAGAAATAAAGCCACAGAATTGGGGATTAATGTACAATTCTGCTAAATTGCTGGCCTGATATTTTCTTTCGTTAGGTTTTTCTTCTTGCTTCCTCAGGCTCCATGTGCAAGCCTTCTCTTTTTGCAAACCCATGTTTGGTCTCCATTGTCCGTCACCCAAAAATCTTGTGTTTAGTTTTTAGTTTTTTTTTTTCTCTGGTTATTTGATATTTGTTTTGAGATGGAAATTCAATTTGAAGTTTTTATGATTTCAGGTGAAATTTGAGGAATCTAGATTAACCCCATGGAAGCTGAGATGATGGAGATTTCCTCTGAGCTTAGGATGTCAAATTCTTCCCATGAAGATGAGTCTACATTGGATCTTGGAATTGGGGATTTCGGGTGAACTTCAATTACTTCACTTTTAACCAATCATGGCTTTCAACTTGCTTAAATTTCTTTTTAAGTTTCTTATATTTGAATTTGAATTTATTTTGAAGGTGCTCTCATTATAGAAGGAGATGTAAGATCAGAGCACCCTGTTGTGATGAGATATTTGATTGCAGACATTGCCATAATGAGTCAAAGGTTTAGTCTTTGCTTTTCTATTATTTATTTATAGATAAGGATGTCAGTTTCATGCTTAAAGTTTAAATTGTTATTTTTCAGTATGAAAATATTTTTTCTTCTAAGCTTACAGTTAATTTCTGCTTTGAGCAGAATTCTATGGAAGTTAATCTCCTTGATCGTCATGATGTTCCTCGCCACGAAATTAAAAGGGTTAGTTGCTCTTAATTTCCAATATTTTAAACTTATTCTTAGCACATAATAAGCATGTTTTTTTATTTGTTTTTTTTTTTTGTTTCATAAGCGCTTCTTCTGTTTTGTAACAGGAAATATAAGAAGAAAAATTAGGAAAAAGATCTTTTTTTTTTTTTTTTTAAATTTTTCTTTAGTTGTAGTTGCTGGGGGGTTGGACTTCACATGAATTATGTTGTAGTTGTTTCTTTTCACTTTCAATTTAAAATGATGTTTGAATGTATGGTGTCATAAATAAAAGTGAAAGCATCTATGAAAAGATGCAATTTTTTTTTTTCTTTTCTTTTTCAAAAATTATTTTGGATAAGTGCATCTTGTCATTTGTTTTTCTATGAGCTAATATTGGCATATCATGGATCTCTGAATACTCGATAGCTTTCTTTATCACAGCCTGTCTTTTTTCTTTTTGAATCCACTGAATAAGCTTCATGGGGGAGGATCCGAGGCATCTTTCCCTTTGCATAGAACCTCCAATCAAGATCCAAACTATAAGCTTTTGGTGTTGGGCTATCCTTTCAATGACTTGCCTACGTTTTTTCATTTTGAAGCTGTTTGATTTATAATAAGAAAATTTCTTTTATTTCTTTGTTGTGAATTAGTATACTTCCGTAAAACACTAGTTTATGTTGATCTACGATATCGCTATTTTATTTCAGGTTATCTGTTCCTTGTGTGAGACAGAACAAGATGTAAGTTTCTTCCCTCGTCAAAGTGATAACAATACCAAAATCCCCATGAAGATATATACAAGGGTTTTAAGTTCAACTTTTCTTGATGTCTCCTCAGGTTCAACAGCACTGCATCAAGTGTGGGGTTTGCATGGGGAAGTACTTTTGCTCCAATTGCAAGTTCTTCGATGATGATGTAAGCCTCAAAAGCACCATTTTTTCACATTCAAGCTTTTTTTCACAGTTTAGCTTTCATATTGAGTGAACCATTTTTCACTAGGTTTCTAAGCAGCAGTACCACTGTAGTGAATGTAGAATCTGCAGGTTTGTCCCTCACATTAATAGTTTCCTTTTTCCTTTAATAATCTAATGTGTTATATTTATATTGATCTTTTTGCACTTACAATGTGCATGTAATTTTTGCTGTTACAGAACTGGAGGTGAGGAAAATTTTTTCCACTGTAATAAATGTGGTGAGATTCTCAACAGATTAAGTGCTCGAGAAATTCCTTCATTTGGAATTTGTTCCATTACCTTAATCACTACTTCATGTTTTTCTATTCTAGGATGCTGCTATTCAGTCTCATTGAAGGAATCGCACAATTGTGTGGAAAGAGCAATGCATCACAATTGCCCTGTTTGTTTTGAGGTAAATTTAGGAATTCAAAGATTATCATTGATCGAAGTAGGGTGATTATGATAATTCTGTTTTACATTTTACTTATTCCATATTGTTGTTGCAGTTTCTCTTTGATACAACTAAAGACATTGCTGTCTTGTCGTGCGGACACACTATACACTTGGAATGCGTTAAAGAGATGGAGCGGCATTTTCAGTAAGTTTCTGTGAACAATAATGTTCATTTGTCATTTTTTACTGACTGTTAGAATAGCTGTTTGGTTCGTGGTATTTATGCTGAGATTTTTCTTCCAGGTATGCCTGTCCTGTTTGCTTAAAATCATACTGTGATATGTCTCGTGTGTGGGAAAAACTGGATCAAGAGGTATTCCTACTATTGTCAGTTCTGAATAAAAAATCATATGGTTGTTTCCGAGGAACCTATTCCTTCATTTGTTGATGAGTTGTAAACCAATACTCAGGTTGCTTCGACACCCATGCCTCAAATGTATCAAAATAAGATGGTAAGATATAGTGAAATATTCTTTCTACAATTTCACAAATACGAACATTCATTCTTTGAAGAATAACACTTTACTGTTATCATTTTGTAGGTTTGGATTCTTTGCAATGACTGTGGAGAATCATCGCAAGTTATTTTCCATATTATAGCACACAAGTGCATAAAATGTAATTCATACAATACAAGGCAGACACGAGGAGGGCCCACATCGTGTTCATCAAGAATTGAAGAGATTGTAAGATGAGTATTCTGATTGTTACTTCTCGAAGGCTTCTTCAGTAATTGAAATTTCATGCAATAAGGAGCTGGAGTTGTTATTCTTTATTTTTTTCTAATTATTCACCTGTATGTTACCTCGAGAATCCTTCTCGAATTTGCTGTAGTTCATAGGCAGGTGATCTTTTTACTTATCAGAATGTGAGATTATCGCCTTATCTGAATTGGCAATATCTTGATATCGAATAAGGTTTCGCTGAAATTGAAGATTGAAGGTGTTGATGATAGCAATGGATAGTATGTTCGAGAATTGAACCATCCAAAAGACGTTCTTCGAACTATCACATTTCTCGACAAAGACAAAACATAGAAAGGCAAAGAGAGTTGATGAAAATATTAATGCCATGACAGTTGACAGTTATTCAAAGAACTTGGCTTGAACTGTCTGAGAATTGTCATATTGAAATACTTTCCATTGGCTGTATTTCTTAGACATTTCAGTGAAAATTAAGAATCATCTCTTATGTATACCTACCCTACACATTATTTACTATTAGATGAAGATATTTTTAACTTTTCTGCTTCATTTTACATGATTTATTTTCTACTGACTCTGCATTTCTTAAAAATGCTTTATATGTCTAGGGATTATTATAAAGTCCCTATATGGATTTCGAAATAATATTCATCCCTCCGTTTTTAGAAATGCCTTTTGAAGTCTATATATTTTCATTCCGCTGGAATATTATCTGAAATTGAATAAGGTTTTGCTGAAATTTGAAGATTGAAAGTGATGAAGATAACAATGGATGGTATGCTAGAGAATTGAAAGATCCAAAATTGAAATTAATACCTATCGGAAAGTTTGGATTATGCTGCAAATTCGGGACACAAACCATGAACTTTTATCAACTACGTAGTAGTTTATTGTTCTCAAATAAATACCTCAATTTTTTTTTTTTTTTACATAACCAAATATTACCAAAAAAAAAAAAAAAAAGTAGTTTAATTGTTTCTCAAATAAATAGCCCAAACTTTTTCTTTTTTTTTTTAATAACCGAAATACTTACAAAAAAAAAAAAAAAATCTAAATGAATACTCCAACAATCATATCGGCCTGTGCTTACAATGAAAGTACTAACTAGACTAATACATAACCTCTATTAAAAGTTCTTGTTCCAAAGAAAAAGAAAAAAAACCAAAAAAACCCTCTATTAAAGAAAAAAAAAAAAAAAAATCAATGAATACTCAAATCATGGCCTGTGTTACATGAAATATATAGATAATAATAACTCTATTAAAGTTCTTTCAAGAAAAAGAAAAAAAGAAAAAAACTCTATTAAAGTTGTTAAACCAGTTGGATAATTCTGTTAATCATTGCCATAAAGTTTGATCTCTCTTTTGTTGATTGGTTGTACTGGTCTTGCATTTTTCTCTGCATACTGCAAATTAACAACAAAATGATTAATGATGCTTAAGTTTTGATTATTCATTAATTACTTCTCTACAAGAACTTGTTAAATTTACAAATTAAAAACTACTTACATCATGGACAGCCTCTCTGAGTGCTTTAACTTGGTCTTTTGAAACAGTTCTTATCTGTATCAAGTGCAAAATTGCAGTTAAAATCAAGAATTTTCAGTTTTGAAGCCAAGAAAAAAAAAAAGGGTTTTCAATATATTAATAAATACCTTCTTGTTAATGGTCCAAATGACACCTTCAGTGCAAGGAGGAACAGTGAGGGAACCCAAGTATCTGTAATACTTCTTGCCATTCATTTTTATGTCGTTTGGATCTATCATTCCTTTGGATCTCTCTTGCTTATGATCAGTCATACCCTTTATGTCTCTGAGCAACTAATTAACAATATATTAGGAATTAGAAATATGATCCATCAAAAACATTAAAAGGAAAAACATCAAGAGATTAGAGAAATCCAAAGAATTTACCTTGGAAAGGAAAGCATCAGGATGGCCAATTTTGTAGAGTTGTCCAATTACAGTAATGTTATTTTTCACATTTGGGTCATTGCTTAAGTGAACCATGTGCAGCTCCATATCATACCTATAACAAAGCCAAACAAAAAGATAATTTCTACTTATTTGTCTAACTTAGTTAATTACCTATGGCTTAATCACTAAAACAAGAATTTTTGAGTTTTTTCATTTTTAATTTTATCGATCAATACACTGTATTTATTTTTTATTGTCAATTATGGCATCCGTCCAGAGTTTGATGGGGTGCAATCGAGTGATGCAGTTTCAGGACCAAAAAAACCTATTTGACGGACTTTAAATTTGTTCACGGTCAAGAGTTTGTTAATTATATAATCATACCAAATTCTTTCAAGCTTACTGTGGGACATAAAGGAGATTGTTTCAACAAGACAATATTCCAATTTAGAGATTTTAAAAGTAAAGATGAACAGTCAAAAAATGACTATATGGACGTGAGCTCACGTATTGTAAATCCAACTAATGAGTAATAAGTAAGAAATTAACGGACGGAAGCCGTAATTCACAAAAAAAAAATAAGTTTAAGATAGCAATTGATATTGGCTAAATTTTTGTTTTTTCTTTTTTTTTTTTTTTTTTTTTTTTGAACGGAAGCCGTAATTCCAAAAAAAAAAATAAGATTTAAGATAAGCATTAGATATTGGCTAAATTTTCTGTTTTGTTCTTTTTTTTTTTTTTTTGTTTTTGTTTTTTTCGGCGATTTACGCCATTACTATTAATATAATTCAAGATAAGATACCTACCTGGCCATTCGAATGGTATCGTCTCAGAAGGAGAAGTGCCAATGGCAATTCCAGTGGTGAGAAAGTACTCAAGTTCCATTAACTTGTACTAGATCCTGCTTGATAATCGTCCTACCATTGCAAGCTTCAATTAACCATTTTATACATTTGGGGGTTAATAAAATCACTTGGGATATATATATATACCTAGTCATATACGGCAGAGCACAAGCAGGGTTTATTACATTGTTTAGGCGGATATCGGACTCCTGATACCAAAGTTGTTGGCATGTCGAGCTCTTGATACACTCGTGTGGGCAATTAGGCCCCGCCCTTTCAACGCGAGTAAGAAGGAAATTAAGTGCATTGTCGGAATACGATAAAAAATGTGGCATGAGCAGTACCGGTCGAACCGTGCCGCGCACAGGAAATGCGCAGGGAGTTAAACCGTGGTGTACATCCGCTTAACAGTGTTAGTGGCGTCACGCATCACGACCGTGATGACGAACTCCGAATAATTTATTCCACTATCTTAAAGGAACAATATATATGTAGCAGCACAGAAACGAGCGCCGCTGGCGGTTGCGCGGCAGGGGTTGGTGTGTGTGTGTGAGTAGATAACAAAAAGATAGCCGTGGCCGCTACACGCATATACAGTGATTTCCGACAACAAACACTCCCGAAATACCATCCTCGCCACTATTTTTTGCAGTCAGGATCAGCTCGGTTTCTAAAGGATCGATGCAGCAAGCCCTGTTCCTAAAAACTATATAACTGCGCCGGATCCTCTGAACATGCGGACGCAGCGGACTGTAGTCTGAGGATGAGTGATACCAGAGATAAATAGAGAAAGGAGTCACCTACCGACCTCCTATTTATAAGCAGGCGAATGGGAGAATATGAGAGAAGAGGCGTCTGCATATAGCAATAGCACCGGAATCGCACTCAGGTTTGTCGAAAAGAGGCACCAATGACATGGACCAGAACCCGTTGGAATGGGTTGGCTGTCACACGTCAGTTTACCTGAAAGTCATAAATCCAAAGAAACGTTTGATGTTGTTTTCTTTGCTATTTCTTTCTACCAAATGTTATCTTTCCCTTTTCTAAATGTTATCGTGGGTTGCCACACTTGAGTCGGGCACCGCACAACAAATACTCCCGCCCCGACAACGAGCGAGACCTCACTCACTCACGAAGGCGAGAGCAGGACACACGTTCACGCGCGGTGAGAGAAACGTTACGCATCACGTCCCTTCCAGCTATACATTGCTATTAGATACTGCCACCATCTTGTACCGCCGCATGACAAACTTTGGCGGGACGGAATGACGCCAGCCACGATCTCCTTATGTCGGGAAAAGACTTTCGACACAAGGCACTACCTGCAGCATCTTTCCTTCATTTTCTTCGCCTTCCTCCTCACATCCGTCAGAAGGGCATCTAGTTTACGAACTCAAGTTTCTAGAAGTGATTAGTAAAAGAGGACCAACTAAGCCGCTTTAGGCATTCTCCATTCTAACACCGTATGGAAGTGTACTTTCTCAATACTGATCTTCACGCTGTCGACAACCATAAGTTTCTATGCTCTGATACGATTCCATATTCGTAAATCATCATGGCCAAGCAAATCTGCTTGTTGCTGGTCCCGAAGTCTTTCATAAGCAAATAGACTACGTTAGGCTGTTTCTTCCAAGCTAGAATTCTGAACAAACAGGTCACGCATATCAACCACATAGAGCAAGAAACAGAATATACTCATTCATCAGGACGAATAGAAACCACAAGTGATCCTCGAAGAAGTAAGTCCTTACTTCTGTAGCCATAGACGACTCCCACCATGAGTAAGACTACAACGCTATCTTGAGTACACACTGTCTCAGTGACCTGCTGTTCAAGTTACCGTACAAGCTCTTCTTCCAGTGTTTAGCAAACACACAAGATCCTACTTTTTCTTTAAGCGATAATCCTCTGGTCAGCTCCATGTAAGTAGTTCTTACTTTCCAAAATCTCCATTTAGGAAGGTAGTCTTTCCATATTTTGCTGTCGAGTTTCCCAGATTAAAAAACTGGTGGCATTCCGACACTTATGTCGAATGGATGGTCATTTTCACAACCCAGTCTAAGCTTTGAATTGTGGTTGGGAGCTTGTGTTTCTTCCTGCTTGATACTTGAACACCCACATTGTTCTTCAAAGCTTTCTGCCTTTAGGGCAAACTTCACTAGCATCAATGTTACATTCGCTCATCGCAAGGACTTCATTTCCATCTTTCGCATGAGTTTCAATCCACGGTTCCTCTCTGTGTCATTTCCAAGCTTCTTCAAAACAGCTGTTTTAGGTTCTCCCCCGTCAGGTCGTCAGTACCATACCTCATTGAACTGGATATCTAGTAGATGGTTGGTAAGACTCTACTAGATCTTCATTAATGTTTTGAGAATACCTTCACCGGTGCTAGGTGGTTTGAATAATGAACAAATAATCTTCCATCTGGTCATCTGAGATTAGGAAACTTCTTGGACTCTAAACGTCTGCACTTTGTTCTTTGGACAATTTGTCCTTCAATCTCCAATTTGTTTGCGTTCTAATTGGTAGGGACTTCTGTATGTCTTGTTTGAGTCTTCATCAGATCTATTGGCACTCTGCTTCAGAATATCTTATCTCAAATAGTCTGGATCTTCCAACAAATAACAAGCATCACGATTTTCATAATAATCGTCTTCTGGAATGGTCATAAAAACCTATAGCCACACTTGGTCTTGGCCATAGCCAATGAATACACAACCATCGTAGCTCTGACTCAAGCTTAGACGTTCCATCGCCTTGCGGCGACAATGTAACGAAGGCTTTGCATGCAAAACCCGCATAATGATCACAGAAACGCAAATGATCATAGGAAACATCCTTTCCTAACCATACTCTCTCTGGAGTATCATACTATAGAGGGAAACAGAGTGAACGGCGAACTGCTGTGGGTAACGCTTCACCCCAAAATCTTTTAGACAACTTTGCATATGAGAGTAAACATCTGACTCTCTCCATCAAAGTTCTGTTCATCCTCTCCGCCAAACTGTTCAGTTGTTGCGTCTTGGGAAGTGTCGTTTGATGTCGAATACTATGCTCTTTGTAGAAAACATCAAATGGCCCAGTGTATTCTCCACCATTATTTGTCCTGATACACTTCAGCTTCTTGCCTGTCTGTCTCTGAACCAGGTTTAGGTTTAGAAGGCTTCAATGTGTATACCCAAGTCTTCCTAGAATGGTCATCGATAAATATCACAAAATACCAATTTCCACCATATGACATCGTCAATGGTCCACACAAATCTGAATGAATCAGATCTAATACATTCTTCATTCTAGAAGGAGGGGTAATATTGAAAGCTACATGGGGTGATCTTAGGGAGAAAGGCTACGCTTGTTTTGGGGCCTTTCCCGGCTATAACGTGGGCAGTTGCAGGAACATCGTTGTCTAGGGGTGGAGAGGCTTGCATCTCTGCAGAATCTGCATGGTCAGTACGTGGTCCTATCTTGCCAGAGTTTTCCTAACTCAATGTGCCGTCAGGTCGTTTAATGCCATAAAGTCAACTGTACTGTCATTCTCCGCTACACTCAAAGTGTCTTGGGAAGAGTTTCGCATCGCATCACGTACCAGGTCTTCGGTCTTAGGCTACCATAGAATTAAACCTTTTGTGAGCTTTCAGAGTCTTGACCTATTGAAGGGTGCTGACGAGAATCCTTCATCATCAAATTTGGGTCTCGGTTAGATCTGTGAGAGTTGGACGCTTATTCTATATATATCTCTCTTATTGCGTGCGAGTTGCAGTCTTGTCATCCGTTTATGTTCCAACTAAACACAGGGCAAATGCATTTTTAATTACCTTAAGGGAGATCTCTCATTTACTCCATATATTGGTAGGATACGCGCTAATTCAGACTGATCAATTTTGCTTGTCCCATTTTGACTGTGTGCAGAAATAAGTATCACCGGAACATAAAATCGTATACGTGAACAGTAGTATACGCGTCGGAATAAGTGACCATGAAATATTTAAGTATACTCGAAATAGTAACTGATATCATGAAATCAGCGTAACTGTAACCACGTCAAATAGTACTGTGATACGTGGAATAGTGCTGGGGCTTAGACTTGAAAACTTGACTCAAAGCAACAGTAACGCACAATCATGTAACTATTCACCAATCAAACCACAAGTTTACTATTTTAGACTATTTCAGCACTATAGCTCCAAATTCTGAACGTTTGCCGAGCGACAACACCCAAGGACCTCGTGTAATTTTCTTTTCTCTTCATCAGTGGTATATTTATTATTCAAAATATACTCCCACGGATCCCGGTACCGGAGCCTATCTGACCAGTTTGGACTGTCCGAAGACCTTCGCGGCCTTTGGTTGGGGGTCTTGATAAGGCCGCTGGGAGTTTTGTTAGGGATAGTGTGTCGACCTCTGATAGTTACCATGTTGTGTTATTGGGGCATCACGTTGCTGGAATAGACCACTCGGTTGCGCCTTTCAACCGAGTAAGAGAAGAATGAATGCCGAGGCGGAATAATAAAAAATTGAAACCACACAGAAATTTACGTGGTTCACACCTCAACTGTTGTAGGGCTACGTCCACGGGACGAAACTCCGAATAATCTTTCCACTATTAAAACAATAGTAAGTACACACAGAGGAGTAATAACAAAAAATAAGTGGCACCAAAGTGTTTCCGCAAAACACGTGCCCAAAATAATCCTCAATATTTTTCTCTCCTTCGTATTTAGGAAGCCCTGTCCTAAACTAAACACAACTCTCTTTCTCGGCTCATTTCTAGGGCACCTGTAGATCAAACGACGTAAAATACAACGGAACCATCCTCTTCCTATTTATAGAAGAGGCGAACTGGGAGAGAATATGAGAGAAGGCGTGCATTACCCAATCGCGACGCACACTCAGGGTTTTGGTCAAAAAGGCATGCCGAACCTTCTGAGATGGTTGGCCTTGCCAACCCTGTTGAAAAACAATAAACTCCAAACTGTGGTTGATTTTGTTTTGTTCTTTTTCTTTTCCCAATCTTATTCTTCCTTTGCAAATTTACTCGTGGGTCCACTTGAGTGGGACCCTGCAATAACATTAATCAAGCTTTACATTACCGCTGTGTGCGGTGTGGCGGTCGTCGTTGAAATGATTCATTCGACTCTTGTTGGCTTGACCTGTAGGGAATGTCCCAGCAAGCGCCTATAATTCTTCTTAATTTCTCTCGTGTGTTTCTGAATTATCATTCACTCTTTTCATTAGACATATCCAATGTGGAAGATTGCAAAGTTCCATCTTGGGCTATGAGCGATCATTCTTTTCTTCCAGACTCACGGCCCATCTTGTCTCAGTGGGGGGATTGGGGCTGGTCCCTTTTCCACGCCTTCTTAGTAATGATCGCTCGTCTTCAATCCTCCTAGGGTGGGTCTGCTCTGCCAGATGAATCGAGTCATAAATATTTTTCTTTTAGTCAGTGGTGTGTGTATAATTAATATGAGTAGGTATATTACGTCAATATATCAGCGTAGGTAGTTCGACAGACAGGCAACCAGAGAAGAGCTGAATAAGATGAACCTTTAGCGAGTATCAAATACACGAACCTGATTTTCGTTTTGGTCATTACCGCGTAGTTATTTATTGATGCTGTTGATTAACTGAAGTGAATGAGAAGCAAATGAATGGGAGAGCAAAGATTAATAATAGGGACTAGCGAAAGAGAGACAGTCTAAATCCTGAGCCATGCTGCGTGCTATCTGATCACATTTATTCTGATGCGCACAACCAAAAGAAGAGGGACGAAGAGGCACGCTGAACAGGAGGCGAACGATATCTTCAATGCTTCTACGCTAACGCCCATTTGCATATAGGTTGTGTCCAGATAGTAATTATATGATGCGATAATAGCATACATATAATGTATTAATTAGATAGAGTGTATGGTCCTATTGATGTCAGTGGATATATGGCACGGTATGGAATGTGTGTATTACAGGAGCACTTTTTCCGAAGAAGCAAACGCTTCATTCATTATAATCAAGCTAATTCCGTTATTTTATTTATGATGATGTCTATTTGATATATAATTAATGATGTGAATATTCAACGATAATCCAGTGGCGCGGAGTGAGTGTTGTGTAACTGTACAGGTGTCGTTGGATGAATCAACATAGTCAGATGCTGTTGTGAACGTGTTAAGGAAATCACAGATCTGCAAAAAATACGTGACTCAAAAGAAGAGCAGAGAGGAGAGAATAATGTTCCGAGGTTGATTGCGAATTTCTTATGGTAACCTAGGAAAAATTGTTCTGTTGTTTCGTTGCTACTTGTTATAGTTTTCTCTTTTAGATAATAGGAAATAACGAAAAGTAAAGAAAACGAAGTGGAAAAGACTCTGTAAAGGAATTATTGGGTCTTAGAGCGCAACTCTATATTTAAGATGGAGGTTTGGAGAGAAGATTTTATTAGCTGATTGAAAGAGGATGTATTAGTGGCAAGTTTGATTGTTATTGATCGTAATGTGGGCTTGTTAGGGACATCATTAAAGGACTTTATCGTATCTAACCAGCATGAGTGTTGATGATGTAGAAGAGATTTAAATCGTGCCTCAATTGTTGGTATATTAGTGCTTGACGAGACACGAGTTATGCTAGTGGTTAGGGGTGGGTGTAGTGTGTACCGTCGAAAGCTGAAGGAGTTAAGTCGTGACTTACTTCTGTACGTGGGCATCCTAAAGTGCTGTGTGGGCCTGAGCGTAGTGCTGTAAGAATTAGTTATTGTCGATATATTCGTTATAAGTCAATTATTCTTGTTTCAGATGTAGCTGAGAGGGAAGAGAACGTTGGATAATTGTAAAAGGAGAGAACAATATCAACAAATACTGATATGATATGTAACTAAATGTGTGGGGCAAATGGCAAGGACAGCATACAGTGACAGTACTGTCCTTCTCCTAGCTCTGTTTTTGTTGTGTTAATTCTATGCAGTATTATCGGGTATAGTGCATGTTTAGATGTTACGCTACATCATATCGGTTTCGATTGTGATAGAGTTGCGATGTGGCGATAAATGTTGGACTTTTCATCTTCTTCGAATAGGTGTGGATATGTGTTTCTGTAGTCGGGAGCACGAATTGTATTATCGGTCTTAACAGGAATTGTGGGGACTTGGAACTATTAAATGAATGGCTGATGGCCCAGTCAGAATGTGCCTGTAGAGATTATCTTAACTTATGCATGTGTCTGCTATGTAATAGTTTGAAAGTGATCATTTTTCTTACTATTAATTGGCAAAAGGATGAGTTGAAGATGTTTTGTCTGACAATAAGCTACTTCACCACGGGTATGTCATAGAATGATATCGGCTGAGGAGATGTGTGAGCAGAGATTTGGACACGTTCGTTGATCTTGATCTTCGTCTTCTTCTACCTAATTATAATAACATGGGAATTCTTAAATCCAACGGACAATTGTATAGATAGAACTGAATTGCAGTGAAATGCTCAATAAGCATGGATTGCAATCGAGAATTTAGATTAGACGCGAATCAGTTCAATGAACATAATAATTATCAGAGAGCACAGCCACAAACGCACGTCCGCATAGAGGATTAAGGTACGTTAAATTTGAGTAAATGGATTTTTAATAGATTAAAAAATTCCTTCTGTGACAACAAATAAGTTAGTCATTAGAGAGCGAATTTCCGAAATGGTCCATTAGTATTATAGCAGTAGAAAAGGAGTGTAAGGATCACGGATGAGAAAATTAAATAAATCAAAAATTATTTTCAATATTTGTACTACTTACATGTATTAAGAGCAATATTGATTTTCCTAGGAAATGACCTTTTTTGTAAAATCGCCAATATTATATAACTTCCAAACGCATAGCGTAAAAAGTTGATTAGCCTAGCGACCACCAAGTCTGTGAATCGACTAAATTGCCTCTTTGAAGTTTAACCATCAGGCGCTATGGACAGAGAAAAAATTTACGGGCGATGAATTTTTTTTTTTTTTTTTTTGTTGGTCTAATGTTGCATTATAGAATTTTTTTTTTTTTTTTTTTTTGTCTATTTGTATAAAAAGTCTCCTTAGCTTGAATCGAATACTCAATTTTTTATTTAAAGGACTCGAGTATTTTAACCAAATCAACTCTCCGTAATTATTTAAAATCACATTAATTATTAAAGATGATTAAAATATTATTTGAATTTATTAATAATTAATAAAAAAAATTTAAAAAATTATGATTTAAAAGAAAAATTATAATTTTTTTTTTGACATTACCATAAACATCATCTCATTCTTATCTTACTTACGGTTGGATAAAAAACTAATATGTTTTGGACGAAGAGACCTTTACGCGGTGTCTAACAATAAAATTCACCAAACACGTTTTGCAAGCTAAGCATCCAAAAAATCCTAACAACCCATATGATAATTATATATTTCAGACTTTAGAACCATCTGGATGCTCACCAACTAAGAAGGGACACCAATATTGTCATGTGCAATATAATAAGGAAGTGAGCTGTCTAGACTAATTTGAGGACATCTGTCCGATCATAGTACGTCTATGATCAATGTCGTAACACTGTAACACTTCACCATACTTAAAAAAAAAAAAAAATTCAATGTCAAAACTGTAATACTTCACCATGTAAAAAAAAAAAAAAAAAAAAATCACCATGTAAAAAAAAAAAAAACAAAAACACTTCTGCGCGCTATAGAAAATGACGTTCAAAAATAATTCGATAAATCGTTATTCTTCTATATAGTTTCTTTCATCATTCGTTATGAATAAACTAAACAACTTATAATTATTGTTTTGTTTCTCTGTCGAATTCATCTGAATGCATCTACAGTAAATAATTTATTAAGTAATTCGATAATCTCCTCTAATAATGCCAGATTAGTGAACCATGTAAAAAAAAAAAAAAAAAAAACTTCTGCTGCGCTAAAAATAGTTCAAAAATTATTATCGAATAAATCGTTATTTTTATATAGTTTCTTTCATCATTCGTTATGATAAACTTACACTTATATTATTGTTTTGTTTCTCTGTCGAATTCATTGAAGTGCTTAATAAAATAATTTATATATTCATAATCTCCTCTAATAATCAGATTAGGAATTAGGAATGATATTGAAGTGGGCCCTCTTTCCATGGCAAGGTGGTTCTTTCTCATTTGGAAATACATGGAAGGGCACCACATTAACTATATAACCAACAGCCCACAAACACTAATCATTAATTATTCCTCTTAATTATAATTAAGCAGCTCCACAATCGAAGATTTTTTTGTCTAAATTCTTTCCATGCCTACTCTTTCCCCTTCTATAAATACCCTTGTTTCTTCTTCTAGGCTTAACTAAAGAAAATTAACACAAAAATAATATATATTTAATTAACTTCGCTAGCCATGAGGGTTATTCCATTGTTGGTCTTTCTTCTTGTTATGGCTGATTCATCTTTTGCCATGAACAAGAAAATGGTGATGACGATTGGAGATGATCTCTCGAGTCTCGCAGCCAAGTCATCGATTCCCGTACGAAGAATGGAAAATGAGAAGTTAGAAATGAAGGAAAATGAGAAGTTAGAAGTGAAGGAAAATTCTTTGGACACGAATCTTGAGCCTAATTTAAATAATCACCATAGCATTCCAAGACAATCATTTGGTGGTTATGTCAATAATCAAGATGGACATCCTTAAGCACACAAAACCCTTATTGCATATTTGGGTTTTGGAGGAATAAAAGCCTTAGATGATGTTTTTTAGTGTTTACAAAGTTCAATGAAGGCTATGTTATGTGCTTAGCTATGTAACTTAGAGTTACAAATGAGTCCAGCTGGTTTATGAGCTGTTTAAATTTAGCTTGAGAAAAGTTTAAAAAAATTTAACTTGAATCGAGCTCTAACGAGCCAAGCTTAAATTTAAATAGTTCAGATCGAAATCTCGTCAAGCGCTATCAAGCTTTTATATATACATGTATATAATATTTATTTTAAACTTGCTCGAACATCGAACCTAGAGCCGAGTTTGAACTTAAAATTTTTCGAGTTGAACTCTAGTCTCAAGCCGAGCTCGAGCTTAGAATTTTTGGGCTCGTCAAGTTTCAAGTCTAGCAAGTTCGAGCTCGGCTCGGCTCGTTTACAACCCCTAATGAAGGTTATTAACTTGTAGTGTATCGTGTATGCAGCTTGTGAGATGCTGCTGAAAGTGTATTAAAACATATGTTGAAGATGTGATGCAAACTATCAGAGCAAAAGTAATATATATAGGTGCAATTTCTGAGTAAGGAAACCCTAAGCCATGTTTTCTCAAAAAGCTCAAACAAAATGGATAGACACTAGTTCAGCTTTCCATTTCATTAACAAAATTCAATCAGGAAAATACATATTCACTTTACCAGAAATAACTCTTCAGTTCGTAATTTTCAGCGGTTCAAATTCCAAGATTCTCCCCTCTATGACTCTCCATGTATGTGCTAATAGAAATAATCAAACCAAAATTTATATGCAGGTAGAAAAAGCTTCACGTTTAGACATTCAGGGAAACTGAATATCACACAGTTTCCCTCAATCCTATCCTGCAAAAAGGCGATTGTTCGTTAGTAACAAAACATTAGGACCTGGCATTGTTCAAGCATTGAATGGAAATACATTCGCAAATCATCATTCTTCTCTTTTTGCTGCACATGCTAAACCATTTGAGATTCAGCGGAGGCATTGACTACGACCACCTACATTTAAACCAGGAAACATTGTAAGGAGTAAGGACTCAAATGCAGAAATCAAGCACATGAACAATAATCTTAGACTGAATAGGCTGGAGAGGAGAAGGGAGGAGAAAACATATTAATCTACAAACAATAACTTCTACGAGCACTAGACATTCATCTGACACAGCACCTGAGAAGAAGAGAGTAACAAGAAGAAACAAAGAAGGAATCTTGAAACCCCCTGTAACACTATTTGTACATGCATATTAAGAATGCTCACATTTAGCAGGCTTTCACTCTTATTCATAGAAAGAACCAAGGAACTTCCTAAGGTATTAATAATGAAAGAATTGTAAATTCTTTAGCTAAGAAAAATCGGTATTTACCTTATACTAGCCCAATCTAATGGACAAGAAGCAATCTCAAAGGTGCAGCAGGTGAACCAAACAATCATGACAAAGTCGGTATATGCTTCAACTTGTTGTACGCAGACCAAGTCCTTTATCCATCCAACCCAAGCAGGATTGTCACAAGAGGTCTATTTAATGGCAGCAGAAGAAACTGAGGCTGCTGCAGCCTCTGCAATCAAGGAAATTGGTTGTCGAGCCTGCAGGCAAGCACCTATATCAAAGGGGTGCAGTTCAGCACCATCAAAAATAAGATTGACACCTGGAAGAATTGCTTCTTTACTATCAACTTCATCGGGATCAGCTTTCATAGGATTCACCAATGGAGAAGAATTTTCATCAATAGGCCTTGTGACAGCCTCATATACGGGAGTCAGAGCATATGATCTGAACCACATTGAAAAAAATTTGAATTCATAAGGTTCCTAACTTGAATTAATAGAACAATAGTAGCCATAATAGCAATTAAAAAGCACGCAGACAGTTCCTGATAATTCTAACTGGTATTCTCAGCCCTCAGTTTGCACTATAAATTCCCATCAACGTTTAACCCTTTCCAATATGATCCAAACTTTAACATTTTGAGTTAAAACAGTTCAATGTTAAGCTTATATTTTCTATGCGACCTTCTTTGCACCATTCATGGTTATGCCCAGAATTCATGCCAAAATGATGCATATATCAGTTGAAGATACATTTAAGGATGAGTATACACAAAAATGATATCTAGTAGGATTGTTCAAAATTCCACCCGCACGACCCGATCTAATTTATTAGCAATTTTATTAATCTAAAAAGCTATTTATTAGCTATTCTATTTTAGTTAAGGATTGTTCAAAATAACATTCCTAATATCAAGTGAAAATGATGAGTTTGAATGTAGGAAGTATATAAGCTGACGCCATAATGAAGAGCAATTCTATACAGCTAATTAGAGGAATCACTAACTAAAGCAAACAACGCATTGATGTAGACAGACCTCAGAATGCTACCATCAAAACTCAGAACTTCAGTACGAGAACGTTGACGACTAGCAAGTTTTAATCTCTGATGCTCACTCAAGGTTCCTGAAATGGGAGAAGAGGGATCCACAAGGGGATTCCATCTTCCACTGGCATAGTTAATAAGGTTTCGAGACATGTCTCTCGATTGCTCTTTCTGGTAAAGAAGTTTCGCAGCAGGACCAGTTGCTTGATACTCTGCACAGACATCACGCAACCTTTTTCGTAGGCCTTGCATTGCTTCATGATGCCCAGTAAATGAATCTAATTGAAGCAACTCTGATGATACAATTCTTTTACATATGTTGTTACATAATTTTGGACTAAAAAGGGGCATCCCGAATTCCACGCTTAGTGGCACCCATTCATATTTCTGATCATCAGGTGCAAAGTGCTCTGATTCTCTTTCAATAAAAAGCTTCAACAATCGAACATAACCAATTGTTGACAATCCCAACTTTTTTGTCAGTTGAGTTAACAGGGAATTCAATTTCGAACTTTCATTTTCAGACAGAACTAATTCATTCTCTATGCGACCAATTGAACCATCAGCGTTGTTGAGGGGCAAAGGGACTTCCATAGTAATGATTCTTCCTGATTCATCAAGGTCATACCTACTGAGAGGCTGCACTAGCACAGCTGAGTATTTAAGAAGTGAATTTAAACAATGTAAAAGTACACTTCCCTTGACCAAATTCCCTTCAAACTTGCTTCCCAACCCTCCAATTGCAGAACCATCCCAGGACCATATAAGTGCTTTCTCACAACCAGCCAGTGGTGCAGGAAGCAAACGAAAACACTGTCCTTTCATCAGGACAACTGTCAAAGGCCCACTACCCACAGTTGAATATAGCACCAATTTCATCCATGGTGTCAAGGATGAATGGCAAGGAGGACCAAAATGGATGGGACCTTTTGGTCCAGGAAGAACTGCGGAATGAGGAAGGGGAATTATAGAAACTACAATATCATAATCACGAAGAAATAGCCTATCTAAAGTTGCCGGTGCTAAAGCAGCCAAGCTTTCACAGCGGAGAATATCCACACGATATTTCCTTCTCCTCCTTATAGTTCCTCTTCCAACATCAGACCCTTCAGCAGGAATAAGTTTCTCATCATTCTGGACATTTGAGTCTGACTTAGACACCTCGCTTAAGGGGTTACCGTCTTCTGATAAAACAACAGATGTTGCTTCACCAGTACTTCCAGAAGCACATTCAACCAAATCAGAATTATCCTGAGACATCCCTGATTTAGTAGAACGGTCAATGTCTGCTTCATCTTCATTAACAACAGAGTTTTGTGATTTATCAGTCAATGAGATGTCAGCTATCAAAGAAGTAGCCTCATCATTGCTTGAAGCGAAGGTGCCAATCTTGTTGCAAACTTCCTCCACTTTTGAATCAGTTGCAATTCCACCTGACAATAGGCATTCCAAGACACAACGGAGGCTAAAGGCATGATTAGCAAATTCCTGCAATTCTCCCTCAAATTTTGCTCCTTCTAATGTGCTCAGGTCCTTGCAAAGATCAGCAATGCTAGCATGACCCAACTTCCCAGCCTCGTACAGTGTTACAGCATGAGATTTCAAGCCTGCAAAACGTAAAAGCAAGTTAATAAAATAAGAAGCAATATTGAATTGTTGCAAATGTGACATAGGAACTATTTCACTTTCATACAGAAACTAAATGAAAATTTTGATTGCACCGCAATATGCTTCATATTTTTCTCTCTATTGGGAACACTACTAGCTGCAAGTTGCTGAAGGCACGTCTAGCCAATATGAGAATCAGACTATGTGTATGAACCCACTTGATGAGTTTCTTTGCAGTATTATAGAAAAGGCAAATGCAATATCCCCATTACCTAATTCCAACTAGAGCAATTAAAACAACTAATTTACATAGATAACTAAGCAATCAGTGAAGAGCTTTTTAGACTTTGGCCATTCAACTCATTAGGCTTTCTCAAACATGCTCTATAAAGTCAAGGGATAAGACAACTTAAAACAACAACTAAATTTCAAATATATGTCACAGAAAAGTAAGAATTGCATACACCTCGAATTGATTATCTTACTTACAGATTCGTCACAATAAACCCACAGACGAAAATAAGAGATCCTATGATACAGTTATCAAGCGTTGACGCAGCTATCTAATAATAGATCATAATTGACCAGCACCAGTTAACCCACAGCAAAACATTACTAAATAATACACAGCAGAACTAGTTTTCATGCCAGAACTTCATTTTAATCCATCATACCCACCATGATCAGCTGTAATTTAAGATCTACTTTGATTGAAATGCTAGTTACTTCTAATTTACTAATACCTTAAGCATATTATTAGCATAAAACTTAAGGCAGTTGAGTGAGTCATGGGTACCTCTTTCATGCTTTGTTTAAAATCATAAAGGGCATCAGATTCTGAAAGTACTCAAACATATTCAGAAATAAGGATGTATACATGTTTCAATATATGTGAATTGGAACATACTTGAAAAAACACAAGAAGAAAAATACACTGGAAAAGCCATCATGGCCAGGCATTAGGAGCTTGGTAGATGCCTAAAAATTCAAAAGTTAAAAGAGCAGACAGACATCAGAATCATGTGAACACTCTCCACAACGTGGCACATAATACTGAAGCAGGAATTCCCTCCTGAGCTAAGTGCAATACCAAAATGGAAAGGGGAAAAAAAAAATCAAATTTATGGTTCCACAGCCATCAGATTCCTGTGAACACTCTCAAAAGAAATTGTTCATGCCTCTCTACACTGCAGTTGGTTTATCTTTTCTTATTTTAAATTCACAAGGTAAATAGAAGGAGTGTAGAAGCAAATAGGACACCTGGTGAAACAGATCCCATCATAAGATAGGAAGTTATGTTAGCATCGACAAGAAAAGCAACACGAACATGGCTGCTAGAACGTGGCCCATAGATTTCCATTCCTGAAATATCTCCTTGCGCAGCAGCATCACCATCTGCAGACATGTTTGCGGAGCCTATACTAGCACAGGCAGCATCTTCATCATCACTGAGAGCAACTTTAAGGGAGCCTGGTATGCTTGTATCTTGAAGAACAGATCCTGGATCAATCAATTTATCTGCCCATCCTAGTCGACAAGCAAAGGATGCAGCAGCCTGCAGCTGAGAAAGGTCAGCCTGCAATGTTGTTGCCAGTTCAGCAACAGTAGCATTCTCACTTGAAACCACAAAAACTGCATAGAGTAACCTGAAAAATGGATTTTCTTTCATAAGGATCTTAGTTTCACTGCCAGTAGATAGCAACAAAATAACAAAAATGATATCTATCTTGACAGCTGCCTTACTCCTCGATAGGATCCTCATAAGACTGATCCCTATTGGAAACAAATCCTTCAAGCCTGGAAACTGAGCCATAGAAAACATTGTTAAAATGACTTTAGCAATCAAAGATGACAAGTGAAGTAAGATACATGAACCATTATCAATAACCTTATTATAAGACTAAACTTTTGACTCATGTTTTAAGAAAGCAAGAAAAAATTTGAAACAAGTTTCAGGCTTAAAACAACCATTCAAGTTCTTTTCCTCCATGGTTATCTATGAGGATCCTATCCAGAAAAAAAGTTCCAGTCTTCACGCAACTTGATATAACTATGTATTCATGCATAGAACAATCAAACATACCGCATGGCTAAATTAGGGGGTTCAATTCTGGGAACTGCTGAAAAACAAAAGGGGATTTGGTTGTCTTTCTATCCAATTCCAATCTTGGAAACTTTGAGTTTCATTTCGTGGAGCCTTGCACAATGTCCCGAAGAGACCAACATGTTAGTTTATAGGTCAAATTATTGCAATAAATGAGATCAGTTCTCAGCACTGTAAGTGATGAATCTTCCTGTGATCAAAGAATATAGTATCTGCATATGCCAGATTATTTTGGTTACAGAGCTAAGAGACTCAGGACTTGTTACTTTAGAGTCAAAGTTTGCCATGTCTATGACTTTCGGCCCACTGTTATGGTCAATCTAACACTACAGGAAGGAAAAGGGGAAAGAGAAGTAGCTTTTCTCCTTCATTCACCCATTAAGGCAAAATAAATCACGCCCCAAAATTGGGTTTAATTCCTAATTAAAAAAATAAAGAACAATATATATGGGCAGGAAAAGAAATGAGTGTATGCCGTGGAGGATAAGGAAGCCTTCTATATTACTCAAAAAGACAACTACATAAATACGAATATACACACAAGCTAAAAGAGTAATGTTCAAAGAAACCCTTCTAAAAACTCCAAAAACATAACCTATAGAAGCCAAAAACACCATGTTGTCCCACACTAAACCAAGGTTCACACTGATTTCTGAAGATTGTGCATTTCTATCCATTTAAACCATCAAAAGCCTTTAAAGATTTTTAAACAAACCCACTGCTCCTAGAAGATGCTAAAATGGCAATTCCACACAGCTCCAGCCATTTCAAAATGTTAGCATTTTTACAATTGCATCAATTTCCCTCTCCTCTTCCTCCTCTATCTAAACAAAATAAAAACACGTCTCTCCTCCCTTTCACTCCTTACCTACTTTTCTTTATCATTCCAGACAAACTGACAGTAACAATTTTCTACTTCCTTCTCTTTTTATTCCCTCCCCTCGTCCTTTTAACATCCATTCCTTTCCTTACTCATTTGCAACCATGAATAGTGTAAAGGATAAGTTTGCCAACACCCCCAGATGCTAAAATCCAATGCCTTAAAGTAAGAAAAGACAATATGAACAAAAAGATTTGAGCCAACAAAATGAGATTCCAATATAGTCTTTGGCAAACTCAAAAAAATTGGTGCATTCAGCGAATAGGTAAACAAGAAAAACCTAGAAAGCACGATTTCAAGACGATTAGGGTGTAAAATCTTACCTTTAAAACGGTCATCAGAGTAGACTGGGACATCAAAGTAGATTAGTCCCCGTCGGTAAAGACCTTTTACAATGTCAGGATCAAATAGGATAAATGCATTAGCTTCCTCTTTACAAACTTTATCTATTGTTGCCATCTCTTCTTCTGAGAGTTTCTAGAAAGGTAGGGGGAAAATGAGAAATTGCCATTAGTTGCACAAAGCATGTGTTTGTGCATCCAAATACATACATACAGACAGTACTTATATATTATATATGTTTTCTTGAGAGAAATATATATTACACACACGTATACGTGTGCTTTTGTGTGTGCAGCACGTGCATTAATGGTGCCAAAATTGCACAAGAAACCAAGGAATCACACTTTAGATTCAAAAGAAAAAAATGGCAATCTCACCTTAAATTCTTCTAAGGTAAAGTTGACAAGACAGACTCCCCACCATGGTTCAATTGCAAAGTCCACAGGTTGTGTAGGTAAAAGTTCTTTTGCAATTGACTTGTTCAGCTTCCACATAATTTTCTGATAGACACCAGATAAGCCAGCGGTGGGTAAGATAAACAATGAATGTTCAATATCAAATAATAGCTCGAAAAATATTAGTGAGCTAACATGAGTTCATCTGATGTTAACAATAGAGGAATGCAGCTACAAACAATTTAGCCAGATAAATTCATCTTAAGATGATGAACTTTTTGTTTGCCTCACTTGACTATGGGAACATTACGATAATGACAAGTTGCATAAGTGCACTTGATTCCTGCTGCATAAGAAATGGAACATCATTTGAAGTAAACTGTCAAAGCTGAAAATAACAGTTATTCTTATCTGTCCTCATAAGTAAAAAGCATCTGAATAAAGAGTTTGGCTCCAAACCACCACAACCCCCCCCCCCCCCCCCCCCCCCCCCCCCCCCCGATAATGGGACAAGTTTGCAAGTAAGTGCCACTTCATTCCTGCTGCATAGAATGGAACATCATTGAAGTAAACTGTTCAAAGCTGAAAATTAAAACAGTTATTTTATCTGTCCTCTATAAGTAAAAAAGCATCTGAATAAAGGAGTTTTGGCTCCAAACCACCCACAAACCCCACCCCTCACCCCACCCCATCTCCCCCCAAAAAAAAAAAAGAAAATAAAAGAAAAAAAAAACCAAATTACATTACGCATAAATATCTTTGGGTAAAGGAAAGAGGTGGCTGAGGGCATTGTGCTTTCTAAATTTTCAAAGTATTATCATTAACCCTAAAAAGTTCAAAGTTTAACAAAACCAATTCTGAGCCAAAATCAATGGCATAGGGAAATTCAATGTACAAAAGCGTATAGAATGATCCAGCAGTATTTACACGGAGTACACTGGCCATGGGCTGCCCAGCACAAGTTTCGAAGGACAGATGCGATCTGCCACGTCTGAAAATGTTACCTAGCTGGATGTGAGTACCGTTAGGAAGTGCGGCCGACGTTGGGGGTTGCATGGTATGATCAATAAATGTTGCATTTCTCCAGATTCCTGTAAAAGAGGCCGCAAGGGCGGATCTGCAGCAGAACTAAAAGATTTGCAGGGATACGTGGTGTCATATGGCGGTTGCTCTGCAAGACAATAGAGAAATAGAGTGAAGACTTCAATGGCAATAGGAATTGTCACATGATAAAGCCTCATATAATTTACAAGGCTGAGCACAAGAGTTGACAGACTATAGATGGCTGACGCAAGTTTGGGCAAACGCTATCAGATTGTACAGAGAGAAAACTATTCCCATTACCATTGTTATACATAGACCTCAAAATATCAGAAGTCACAAATAAAATATACGAAAAGGTGAATAGCCTCAATAAACACAGGCAAAACATAACTCATGCAAGCGTGATAGAAGGAAACAGCTGCAGATGATGAAAAAACCAATAAAGTAGAAAAGTACCAGAAAAAAATGTAAGGTAAAGCAGAAGCGAACGAGTCCACTGCGTATGTTCCACGTTAAAAAAAAAAAAAGAAAAAAAGAAAAAAACCAAATCATACGCATAAATATCTTTGGGTAAGGAAGAGGTGCTAGGATTGTGCTTCTAATTTTCAAGTATTATCATACCTAAAATTTCAAGTTACAAACATTCTGCAAATCAATGTGCTAGGGAATTCAAGTACAAAAGGTATATAATATCCAGATATTTACACGGATACATGCATGCTTCCACACAATTTCAAGGACAATCATCTGCACGTCTAAATGTTATCTGATTGAGTACCTTAGATCTGCACTTGTTCATTATATCAATAAATTCATTTCTCCCAATTCCTGTAAGCCGCAAGGCATCTGCAGCACTAAAATTTGGGATACTGTCATATGGTTGCTCTGCAAACAATAAGAAATATATGAGACTTCATGGAAGGAATGACATGTTAAAGCTCATTAATTACAAGCTAGCAAGAGTTGACAATATAATGGCTGACCAATTTGGCAACCTATTCAGATTTACAGAAAAAAACTATTCCATTACCATTTTTCATGACCTCAAATATCATATCACAATAATATCTGAAAGGTGATAGCCTCATAACACGGCAAACATACTCGGCAAGGTGATAGGGGAACAGCTGCAGATGATGAAACCAATAAGTAAAATGCAGAAAAAAAATTATAAAGCAAACAACAGTCCACTCTATGTTCCACTTGAATAATTGACTCTCGTGACCCTCTATGCCATGGAGGTTTATTGCATAAATTTAGAAACAATAAACCAAAACATCATCTGTGTAGAACTTTATGGAATGGGAGTAAATAACCAAACTGACCAACCAACATGCATGCTAAACTGCTAACATTGGGTCTCCAAGTCACAAAATTATGAATTTATCACAGTACACCAAAATATCCAAGAAAACTTTCCTCTTAATAGAAATTGAAAAAGATGATTAAAGAGTCATATGAATTCCAAAATCAACTACTTTCCAATTGATTATCCAAACCTGGAACTAAATTATTGCTTTAACGAATATTAAAAGGTGACTTCCCAAAGCATGAAAACCCTCCCAATCAAAGCAAGACGTATTTGTATGGATATTTTTTAAATACTTTTCTGTACAACACGCACCGCCAGATTCTTTCGCAAGTAACGCATCATCTCTTCATAATATTCACCTTCTTTGCACACTCTGCGAGCAAAACAGGTGTTCCATTGGAGTCTTTTCTTTATGCAATGTTCAATTATCCTGCATCATGGTCACCAAGCATTCAGAAGAAAGAAAAAAATAGATATCAAACCAAATTTGAGGGGAAAAGGAAAACAAATTGAAGAGAGTGCAAGAATATAAACTCAAATATCCATATCATAAATTAAACTAAAACTAAAGCTTCCGCTTGGGCGCAGAACCAAACTACGAGCAGCTTAGAAACATATCCATCTGTAACTCATATGCGGAAGATAACCAAAATGGATTGGAGTTCTCAGAAAAATATTTGAAGCTGACAAACCAAGCATCACTTTCTAAAATTATCTGAAATCGGAAAAAATAAAATTGCAGCAGTGAATAGAATCAGAATTTAGTCTGAATCCTATCAGATGCTGACAGCATAATATTTCTCTATTCTTTGTTGCATAACAACCAAGAAGCAGTACTACTTTTTCTGTTACAAATATAAAAGAAGCAAATTAAAATGCCAAAGGAAGATGCCTAGAAGAAGTGTCAGTTAAAACAAGGCCAACACAGAAATCCAATCTAACCTTCTATGCCATTCCTCTTTAGTAGTAAGAGTTGCTTGAAGCCTTTTTGGGAGATTCTCCCACGGGCATTCGTCCTTTATCGCTTTCAAAATAAGCTGTTCCTCTACTGTCACTGGAATCCGCTGCATATTATCAATCCACTCAATCTGCTCCCTATAAATAAAATAATTAAATCACAGTGAACAACTGCTTGGTTGAAAACACAAAAACCAGCCAGTTCAAGCTAAATTTATACTTCAATATATGAATCAAAACAAGTGTCAAATAATTACAGTTCAGTACTAATAAAAAGTCGTTGTCAAATCTTAATAGTTCAACTCCCCCCAAAATAAAAAATAAAAAAAATTCAGCTTAATGAAAAAATCTGAAATATTATTTGAAATAGGAAATAAAATATCTCCAAGACATTAAGCTTATAAGCAAAATTACTAAGCTTATCTTTTTAATTTTGAGCTGTAATCTGCCATATCTAACTCAAAGACATGCTTAGCTCTACAATCCAATTATGCAGCAAAAATACTATAATAAAAACTGAAACAGCAATATATAGCAACATAGCATCCTATTACGTAAATACAAAGACTTGCAAATGATATACCAAATTCAATTGTAACCAGGATTCAATTAATTTTGGTTAATTTTAAAAGATTCAATTAGTGCTGAGAGATTTACCTTCTGAACAGTTGGAGAACCACCCTCTTGGTCCACTAACTAGAGCAAAGGAACATCTAACCTATATTGACAGCAATTCAAAGTGTAGCTTCGATGCCATACTCATTAGCAGTTTGCTTGATTCAGCTTTACCATACAGAATTGGCAGCTAAAATGAGATAAACCTCTAACGTATAATTCACTGATAACAAAATAACCAGTTAAATAAATCCAATTACTCTTCCTCTTCAGGAAATGAAAAAAAAAAAAAATTCATTTTTTTCTATTTGCATTGTGAAAACAATAGAGCAAAAAAAACATAAATGCAGGTTGGAAAGAAACAGAAATAGATGTATTAGATGAAAATTAGCAGAAAAAATTAAGAATATGAAAGTTAACCTTACTGAGATCAACGCAATCTTGACAAATGGAACAAAGCCAAGCAGTTAAATAAGGATCAACTGACGTCTGAAGAAGCGCAAATTGTGGTTTTGCATCAAGGCTCGCCGGAGCTCCCCGGCGTTTAAGGTTGAGGTAGGAGGTGATTCAGTGGAATTTAGATCTTCATTTACATGAAAATGGGCTCAGTTTGATCCAGACTCTAACAATTTGTTTCGGTCAATTTGGAGGTTTATAAATTAGGTTGGACCGTTGGATTGTTCCATTCAAACATGAATTTAGTTGCTTTCTAGATTTTTTTTTTTTTGGTCCATTTGCTGATATAAATATTATTATTTAATTTTTTTTATTAAAAAAAATATTTTTCTCAAACTAATAATTTAAATTCAATCATTCGGTTTGGCGAAAAATAATGTTTTTTCTATTAGTTAATATATACGTAGATTTTTTTTTTTTTGAAAGGATATATATATATGTAGATTTGAATATATAAATATTCACCTACTGTATAATAACTTTTTTTATTAAAAAATATTTTCTTAAATTATTATAATTTAAATTCAAATGTGTTTTTCGTATGTGATGTTTGTTGAAAGGTTGAAAAATATATTATGTATATGATGAAAATGTGATCCAAAATTAGAAAAAGAGATCTATGATTTAATTTTTCCTTTCTTCCTTCAATTTTGTAAATTGTAACCCACTTCTTCAATTGAAAAAAAAAATCTTATCAATGTAATATTTAGGAATTGAGATTTTAAATTTTTGCTTTTATATTTTAATTAACAATACATATTTTTTATTTAGGGTACTAATTAATATGCTAATTTAATAATAAGGGATTTTTTAGATTAAAAAAAGTAAAATATCAAATTTATTATCTATCAATTAACAGATGATTGAATCGGTTAAAGTCAAAAGTTTAAAATATGGAACTGACACAGTTAGTAGAGTTTTATTTTAAATATTATTCTCAATTTTTTTTTTGACAATTCAAAAGTGATTTATATATTATTCATATAAAAAATAAGAATATCATCAATTAAAGTTGGAGGGACAGTACCCCACTCTAATAAATCAGTCACAAAACTAGTTGCTCCCACTCCAATAAATCAGTCACAAAACTAGTTGCTCGTGAAAGCACATGAACAACTTGATTCGCAGATTTCTTAACAAAACTAACTTTTATTGTAGCAATGCTAAACATAAGCATTTACAATTTGCAATAATATCACTTGCATAAGATAAATCAATACCATTTGTATTTAATGAGCCATTAAACAATCACTCTCTAGCAACAACACTCTATGTGAAAATCCTTCCTTCAGCCAACTAAGCACTTCCCTTATTCCAAGCAACTCAGCCATAAACGAACTGGAAACATCTCTAAACTGACAAGCCCGACCACCTAAACAAAAACCATACTCATCACGAACCAGCCACCCCACACCTACTTTATGTGTTTTCGGACTCCAGGAAGCATCTACATTGACTTTGGCAACACCCGCCAGCGACGGGCTCCACTCACCAGACACTGCTGTTGTTGCACAGATGGGCGAAACGCTACTTGCTGCTGGACTTGTTGCCAGTCCAAAAGCCCAGAGGTTGCTCGAAAGCTTAATTGCTCTACTGTCCACCATTTATCACTCCACAGCAGCCGATTCCTATTATACCAAAGTTGCCATGCTATTATAAAAACTTTAAGGAGCTGATCTTCATTAAAATTATTAAAGATGTGTTGCAACCAGTTCATAACATTCCCATTCTCATGCCACCATGCAAAACCTTCACAGCAAAAGGACAATTACACAAACAATGAACGGATGTCTCATCCTCCACAACACACACACAACAGTGATAACCAACTGTACACCAATATGCCTTCGTCATAAGTTCTACAACACCGAGAGTCTATTAGAAGCAATCCTCCACCAAAAATTGAGAACCTTTGCTGGAACGCTCACATGGTAAATCTGCTTCCAGAACACCCTCAACAAACTAGCTAGAATCGCTCGCTGCTCATGAAGCAAACCATAACCGCTTTTCACTGAATAAACACCATAATTCTCCCACACCCACTGCCAGGAATCAATTATATCAATTAACGGCAACCGTATTCGTTTTAGAAGAGCTAACTCAGCAACAGAAAATAAACCAGTAATAGCTTTCTCATCGCAAATGTTTGAGTTAGGCATCACGAGATTAGCTACACACAATTCATCCATTCTAGTATTATTTGGAGAACTCACTTATGGTACATTTATGTCTAGAAGCCAGGAAGAACCATAAACAAAAATATTTGTGCCATTGCCAATCCGCCTTAAGCAACCACGATGCAACAAAGGAATACTGGCATGGACACTTCTCCAAATATAACTCGGACTGCGACCAACATCAGCATCAAATAACGAACAATCCGGAAAGTACCTAGCTTTATACAATCTTGAAACTAAAGCTTGGGGAGAATTTAAAAAGCGCCAAACCTACTTGGCGAGAAGAGCAACATTAAAATCTCTCAAACATTTAAAACCAAGTCCACATTCTTCTTTGGTACGACACAAATTCGACCAAGAGGGTCAATGCACCCCACCTGACTCCGAGTTCCCATTATTCCACCAGAACCAGTTCATAGCCTTTTTCACCATATCACAAATATTAACAGGTAACAAAAAAACCAACATAACAATTCGGCATCAGCCTGAGCCACAATTTTAAGCAAAAGTTCTTTACCAGCCCGTGACAGCATCTTCCTTTTCCACCCTTGCAACTTTCTTACTACTTTGTCAATAAGATAGCCAAACACTTCTTTGTTACTTCTACCAATTACCGATGGAAATACGTGTGAAAGAAAAATTAGGATTCGTCACATTAAATCATCTCTAAATAAAAGAAAACTATATTCTTACCCTAGGGTTGTAAAATGAGTCGAGGCGAGCTCGAACCTACTAAGGTTGAAGCTCATATCGATAGAATTTAGCTCAGTTCAAAATTGAACGAGCTTGAAAATTTTAAGCTAAAACTCAATTAAAATTCAACTCAGACTTAAATTCAATTTGAAAAATTTGAAACTCTAGAGGTTTAAGGCTGAAATAACTTAAAATAGTATTATATGTATATATACCAAAGCTTTCGAGTTGAGCATCATTAGCTCGAGCTCGACTCGATTGCTAAACGAATAAGCTCAAATTTAATTCAAATCGAACTTTTTTGAACTTTTTTCAAGTCAAGTTTGAATAGTTGGTTAACCCAGTTTGCTCTTTTACGCCCTTAACTTAATAATTAATTTGGATATTATTGAGCCAGGATAGTCATAAGATCCGGATTGAGTTTGTTACAGGAGATAGTAAGTTCCAAAAATCAAAAAAAAAAAAAAAAAAAAAAAAAAATGAACTTTTTTCAAGTCAAGTTTGAATAGTTGGTTTAACCCAGTTTGCTCTTTTCACGCCCTTAATTAATAATTAATTGGATATTATTGAAGCCAGGATAGTCATAAGATCCGGATTGAGCTTTGTTTACAGGGAGATAGTAAGTTCCAAAAATTCAAAAAAAAAAAAAAAAAAAAAAAAAAAATCCAACCAACTAGCGCGTATTTGCCCGTCCTTCATTATTGCCACGAACATCGGTAGAAAATGGAGACTTAAAAAAAAAAAAAAAAAAAAAAAAAAAAAAAAAATCCAACAACGAGCGTATTTGGTCCTTTCATATTGCCACAACATCGGTAGAAAATGGGACTTCTGGACGTAAAAGCGGGCCTAAGTATTATATCCACAAGTGAGCAAGCCCACCTAATCCAAAGCAGCAGACAACAACAGCTATAATAATAATAATAATAATAATAATTAGGGATAATTTATATATTGTTTTATTTATTTGAATGTCTCACTTATATTTTTCATCAATTAAATATTTCAAACTATTTATTTTTTATTAAGTATATTTGACAGAAATCGTTTCCTGTAAAGTTAAAATAAATGACTTCAGATATAAACTTCAATTTATTTTAATTTTTTAGTTCTTATTTCTTTTTATTTTTTTATGGTCTCATATGTCTTCTTAAGCAAAAAAACCTAAGAAATTTCTTCTACTTTTCTTTCTATTTCAAAACAAAATAAATAAAAATGAGGCAAAATAAAATAAAGAAAGAAAGGTGATAATATAGAAAAAACAAATAGAGTGAGTCTCTAATAATTAAGCATGCTTTAAACTAATTATTACAAAGAAATAATAAATGGACATAATTAACTTAATTGTTTAGCTAATATATATGTATAAAAATGGTTTGTTAAAGCCGTTAAAGGGTCATTTTTGTCTTTTTAGATGAACAACAGAAATGTAATGTGGTGTGCTCTAAAGTCTAAACCATTGATATTATGAATTCTCTCTTTTCACGGCAAAATGAAAAATTTGCGGAATTGATAATTTCCGCAATTTAAGCAAAATGTTTTGATGTTTTTCACCAAAGCAATTGCAGGACTAATCTAGCATTTTAAAAGTCAAAAATTTGTCAATTACGAAAATGAAAAATCAAATTTGTGAAATTCATCGTGTTCCTGAATTTTATTTAATTTTTTTATTGTGCGTAAAATGATTTCTTAAATTAGTTAAGGTGATATTTAGCTTTTTAATTAGAGTCAAAACAATATATCTATTATCTTTGTTATAATATATTATCTGTAACATAAATAAAATATCTAATGTTGTCGAATAAGCTCTAGTGAATTTTCTAAGATTTGAAATATTAATTTAATGCATTACTAATACTCAACAATGAATTATTAGTTTGATAATAGTCAAATTTTTATGATTAACTAATTTAATATTGTGGTTAAAATATTTAAGAATTGCTTTGTGAAGTGATCATAATATGACTTTCTTCTTAACTGTGAATTTGGCACCTAGTGCATTTCAATGATTATGTTTAGACAGATTCACCACCAGACATTGCATTTAAAGCTTTAAAGAATAGAAAAGGACAATTTGATTGTCATAACTTATAATAAGCAAAACCAGGAGGAGCGTTTGAAAAATAATTTTTACTTAAAAAAATTGTAATATGATGCCAATTCATCGATACTGAATAGACCGACCAAACAACGGGGTTTGGTTGAGATGAAGTGGTTGAGATTTAAGTTTTGAATATGAAAATTATCACACTGGAAAAGTCGCCTTTTATATAGGCACTGCAGAATATTCGAGTCAAACATGCTCGAAATCTATTTATCTGCTAATTAGTTAATCTGTGTTTTTTTTTTTTTTTTTTTTAAGAAAAGTTTTTTTTTTTTTTTTTTTTAAAAAAGTTAAACGGGTGTTATTATATATAAGATTAAGATTAAGATCACATGCTCCACCACCAAGAAATCTTGACTTGCAATTACCCATATCCATTTTAATATCATGTTTTTTTTTTTTTTTTTTTTAAGAAAAGTTAACGGGTGTTATTATATATAAGATAAGATAAAGATCACATGTCCACCACCAAGAAATCTTGACTTGCAATACCCATATCCATTAATATCAGTACATAGGTAAGTATTATTTCTTGTTCTTAGCAATGTTAACTTTGACGAAAGGCTACAGGCATAATATAGTAAAATACGGCTAAAGACTAACGTGACCCTACCATAACTTATCTCAAGAGCATGATTTGCGTCGTATAATCGTCAAACAGGTGGGACCTGCCAATTGAATTAGAGTCAAAAGTGACTCTTCAGTGGGCCCTTGATACAAGAAAAGTCTCTCTGCCTATGGCAAGCAAGGGTTAGGTTTAGGGACCTGTAACCCCAGTAACACATGACTTGTATATATGGTCCACTATTCCAATAATTTCAGGTTTGATGATTTATATAAAACATTTCCCTCATTTCTATTTCATCACTTGACACTTTCCTTTTTTTTTTTTTTCATTATATTTAAGTTATAAATGAACTCGAGTTCGATTCGTTATACTACATATATTATTAAGCTCAAGTTCGATTCCAACTTCGAAAAAACCGAGCTTTATATATGTAACTATCCATCCAATAGAAATGCATTTAGTAAACTTTTTATATTAAACATTAGCTGGCCCAGTTTTAGTTAAAGAGAAAGAGAGCGACTTTCTACAATTTCCTCTTTCTAATTTGCAGGTTCTTTTTCCTGTTGTGGTTGAGTATCTGCTTTGCATGTTGAAGAGGAAAGGAATATGCAGATCCTGATAGGGTTGCTTTTCAAGAAAATATGAAAATAGGAGTACATTATTATTATTTTTCTTGGAAGGTTACAGCTATAATTAAGGTGCTTAAAAATTTTTTATGGTTATTTTAAAATAATAAGAAAAATTATATTTTTTTTAACATGAATTTTACCTAAATACTTCAAAATCTCTGAAATTACTATTATCAGCCAAGCATGCGGATTTGATTCGGTGAAAACTGGAAAAAAAGTTTGAACCTTGGAAATATTTTCCTGAATAGGTAAAGGTTGAGATACAGTAATGGGATTGGGAAGTGAAATTACTGTAGACTGTAGAGAAATATGGGACTCCCACATTCACATGCATATAATATTACAAACTGTAATCTGAAAAACCACAAAGGATTAATAAATTTTGGGACCCAAAATGTACAGAATAAAGCAGTGTGGCTAGTGAGTGAGTGAGTCCTGTTAGTATTAGTTTAGTTGGAAATAGTAAATACTTTCTTTTACTTTTGTTTATCCCACCCACATTCCCATCAAAAGAAGAGGAATAAAGATGCAATAAGCTCCATTGGCTCCCGCATCAGCCGGACGACCTTCGTATGTTTTTTTTTTTTTTTTTTACAATAAGGTTTTATTGGTAAATAGCTTTTAAAAGTTAAAGTAATGTGTTATAAAAGTTTAACTCTTATAACGTTTAACTTTTAGTATTTTATTAAAAATTCTATTTAAACAGCTACTAGCTATTAAAAACAGTAAGCAATTACAATTAATTTTGCCGAACAAGCTTTAAAAATGATACACAAGACATTTTTCATACATTATATTAATTTCTTTTTGATCTGATTAAAAATGAATTATATATATGTTGAAATTAACAAATTTATCAAAAATTAGGAAAATTTATTATGGGCTTACTCTAAATATTAAACCTTGATCAATAAGGTGGAGAGCAAATCGAATTACCAACTTGATCGAGCTAATCTTTGAAGGTTAATATAATTTTTTCCTTTTAAGGCTCTATTTAGTGTTCACTCATCGTTTAACGAGTAAAAACATCGGTATGAATATGCTACTAAGCGAAATTTAAATGATTATTTTAAATTTAATTTAATTTGACAATAAGATGATATCACTATCACTCTATCAATGTAGCTTAACTTTGGTCTAGTGTTATTGGCGGGGCATCAGCATCTTCACCATATTATGAGGTTCTTTTTCTGGGATTTTTGTTATATGTTATGGATAAATGGAAAATGGACTTCAATATATATAAATTGGTGCTTGTAGTTAGCCATAAATGTTCCTGTAATTTTATCCAAAGATGATTCAAGCAGTCAAATTTATAACATGAATGCTTTTGTTTAGGAACTTAAATTGGTGGGCAATTCCTGAGTAGACATCTTTGGCTCCATTCTTTGCCTCTCTGGATTTTGACTTTAGAGGATTTTTACCTGCTTATCTCGTGATATACTGACATATGTATTTATTATGCTTTTCGTTTTTTCGGGAAGAGGAAATTGTAACCTAAATCTATTAATTTATATAATGCACTCTCAACCCTAAAATTTTATTAATTTTATTTTTGAACCTTTGCACAGCATTTCCCTCCTTTTTCTTAAAGGAATGCACGGGTTTCGAACTCATAAACCTTCTTAAATATGTCTATATGAATAGTACAAGCATAAGATCTTCGCTGCAAGATTAAATACTCAAATTAACGTTTCACCTACCTCTCTGCTTACAATGCATGAATTAGCATAGGCTCTTTTTGCGTTATTGTTCAAATAAAATGGCTAAATATCCTCAAAGAAAATTGCTGGACCTTTTTCCTCGAGATGGCCCAGATTCTCTCTCTCTCTCTCTCTCTTCTTTCCTTTAACTAATGAAGTGAATCCCAAAAGGTCAGGTACTGTGATTATAAATCAAGAAACTAATAAGAACAGCGAGTGCTGTTATTAACTGTTGAGCAAAAGAGTGAGTGAGAGAGAGAAAGAGAAGGTTTCAAGAAAATAGGAATTATCCTTCTCAGGTACTCTTAATTACAATTAAGATTGCCATTTTCTTTTCACTAAGCACCCACTTCAAAATCTTCAAAGATGCATTATTAGAACTGGATATATAGAAAAAAAGTGCTATTTTCTTGAATCTCTAAAAGAATACTGTAGCACTACTCTTCTCTAGAGCAAAAATGCTGCAAATAAGCTACATTGTCTTAATTCTTCTTGTGACCTCGTTTTCTCCACTTGGATTAGCAATGCTAAACTTGACATTTCCAACTCCTCATCCCAACCCTGAAGAAGTTGTTCAAGATGTTCAAAGGTATAATGCTGCTTTTAAAGTAGCCTGCATTTTGCTTCTTTTTCTTGCATAACTTAATTTTCACCCCACTTTCAGACACTTCTCTGTTTTCAACTTCAAATATGTGCTATTTCACTTCATTTAAGGACCTGAAAGTCCAAATAATATTTGATTTTCCCATTTCTTTATTTACTTTGGTTGGCTTTTTAGATTTTTTTTTTCTCTAACCAAACTAAAATCTGGGTTTTCTTCATTTCATTTCTTTTTGTTCAAATTCTTTCCATTTTTTAAGTATTTCTTTTGGCTATTAGGCTCAAAATAAGTGTCTGAATATGCAATCTTACAACTCTGCAGAGTACTCTAGCGCCACTTGGCTAAAGCTAAACTTCTCCTTTTACTTTTTTTGATTAATCTCTAATTGTAGCAAGAACTCACAATTTTATACCTTTAAAAACGCGAATGCAAAGTTCATTGCGTCTTGTTTTTCTTCTCCAGTTAAGTTTAACAACAGTCATTTATGATATCCTGCTAGGATGTGGGTCAATGTCTGCAAGAGTCTTTAAATTTGATATTGATCTGTTTCTGTTACGTTTCTCTATTGTCAGAAGAGTAAATGCTTCAATTTCAAGAAGGCAAATGCTACAGTTTTCTCAAGAAGACCAATCCCCTTGCCAAACAGGAAACCCTATAGATGATTGTTGGAAATGTGACCCAGACTGGGCCAACAATCGCCAAGGGCTAGCCGATTGTGCTATAGGTTTTGGCCAATATGCAATGGGAGGCAAAAATGGTGAGTACTACATAGTGACTGACTCCTCAGACGACGATGCTGTTAATCCAAAACCAGGAACTCTAAGATATGCTGTAATTCAACCAGAGCCTCTATGGATTGTGTTTCCTACAAATATGCTAATTCATCTCTCCCAAGAACTCATTTTCAACAGCTACAAGACTCTCGATGGACGTGGGGCTAATGTGCATATAGTGGGTGGTGGGTGCATTACTTTGCAGTACATAAGCAATATTATTATTCACAATATACACATTCACCATTGTGTTCAGTCAGGTAAAAATTAAGTTTTTGCTAATATTTCTAATTTTTCATTTTCTGTGCATAGATCATGTACGTTTGACTAATATATTGACTTGGAAATTTAGCTCGACTCCCTTCTTTCAATACTAAAAAAATAAAATTTCCATGCATGTCAAGGCGTTATTATTTTGAATATGTGATCTTTTATACGCATATGATATGTATTAATTTCGAAAAACTTACACATTTACGTATTTCATAAGATATATGAGTATTCTAGCTTCTTTAAATCACTATTATTTTGCATATAGAAAGTGGGAATAAAAACAAAAAAGAGACAACTTAAGCTTTAAAGTCTCTTTGGAACATGTTTTCATGGCAATATGCCACTGAGAAAAAGAAACAAGAGTAATTTTGTAGCTCATAGCATGATTAGAGTCCCACTTTCTTTTGGTACTTTCTTTGAAGTGGGTCCCTAAAAATCCCAAAAGAAAAGTCAAGGATTTCACATTAATTCATGAAAACATTTATAGTAAATTTTTATCCACAACAATTTTTTAAATAATTTTTATCATATTTTTTATAATATTCGATAAAATAATATTTAAATTAATTTTTAGAAATTAAAATAATATCTTATAAAAGTTAATTTTGTAATATTTAATTTTTAATATTTTATGAAAAGCTAATCAAACGGTTAATTACTTGAAAGATACCCTTAACTTATTAAATATGTTGACCGTTTCAGGTAATACTAATGTGCGGTCAAGCCCAACCCACTATGGGTTCAGAACAAAATCAGACGGTGATGGAATCTCCATCTTTGGGTCCAAAGACATATGGATTGATCATTGCTCACTGTCTCACTGCAAGGATGGTTTGATTGATGCTGTGATGGGGTCTACAGGAATAACAATATCAAACAACTATTTTTCACATCACAATGAGGTGATGCTATTGGGTCACAGTGATGATTATTTGCCAGACTCAGGAATGCAAGTGACCATAGCATTTAACCATTTTGGAGAGAAATTGGTGCAGAGAATGCCTAGATGCAGAAGAGGGTATATTCATGTGGTCAATAATGATTTTACAAAATGGGAAATGTACGCAATTGGTGGAAGTGGTAATCCTACAATTAATAGCCAAGGCAATCGGTACACTGCTCCTTCTGATCCAAATGCCAAGGAGGTAATTTTATTATTTATTTTAAAAATTATTAGTTTGTTAAAATATACTGATCTGTTCTCGCATTTTCGAAAATACACTAATTTTTTCTTATGTATGTTGTATTAATTTGTTCTTTCATCCATTTTTTATACTTTTTCTGTTAAAAATTATAAAAACATGGATGGAGAAACTTTAATTTTGTAAACACATAGACAAAATAGTTAATTTTCTAAAGTAATAATGAAAAAACATAAAAATTCATAAAATGATAAAATAGTGTAACAATGCAAAATATTTTAAAAAAAGGTAACGTATTTTAAAAAAATATATAGGAGTAAATTAGTGTATTTGATCAAAATGCAGGGATAAAATAGTAATTTTTATGATACGCACACTAAAACATAGTCCAGTGGATACTCAAAAAAAAAGTTTGTATGATACAATTATAAGTATAATCCCTTACAATTAAGTATTTTTAAAAGGGAAAGTACAAAATTACCAATTAGCTATTGGAATCCTTTTTTATTTTTTTATAAATTCCCCTTACTAAAAATGAATAATATGCATTAATTAATTAAATGGAAGCACACTTTTTTTTTTAAAATTAGAATCTTTATTCACTTTTATGTGCTTAGCTACTCCAATCCCTATATAATTGTTACTTTTAGTTGAAAGTTTCAATTCTTACTTTTGTGTTTTAGAAGCTGTATTCTTGATTTTCTTTTTGAATCTCTTAGAAGATATGTCTATACAATGTCTTGTCCTCATCCATAGTGAATACCAAGATGACAATTTTTCAAAACTAAAATTGACCTTTATGACCATTTTTTTAAAGAAAATCATAGATTAATTTGCATAATCGATATTTAATAATGTAAATTAATTAATTAATTAATTAATTAAAATGTATATGAACTTTTCAATTTTGCAGGTAACAAAGAGAGTGGACACAGCAGACGGGGATTGGAAAGGATGGAATTGGAGATCAGAAGGAGACATAATGGTAAATGGAGCATTTTTTGTAGCGTCAGGAGAGGAATTAGAGGTTAAGTATGAGAAGGCATACAGTGTGGAGCCTAAGTCTGCTGTTCTAATTGATTTGATCACCTTCCATGCTGGTGTTCTTGGAGTTGGTGGCAGGTAATTATATATATTTTTTCTTTTTCTCTCTTTACTTCCCTTTTTCTCTTTAATTTTATTCCTTTTTCTTTTGCATAGTTTCTCTTATGCCCCCACAATAGTATTAATTGTTATCGCGGAACGTATAACTTTGACCATATATTTTCGGTAATTATTCTCGTAGCTCTCTGAATTTTACAAGAAATCCATTATAACTCTCGCTAGAACAATTACAATGTCCCTTGTCATAATGAAATGTGAAAATATAAAAGTATGATTGAACCTCCTGGAAAATATTTTATTTTGACAAAAGACATAATTATATTATTGAAATGTTATGGTTACAATTGAACTTTGATAAAGTTCAAATAATCGTTTAAAGTTTAGAGTCAAATTTATGCATGAGGCTTAATTATTACCGATGGCCCCAATACTTGGATCCATTGTCTTCAACTTTATTTTGGGCTGGCTGGGGCCTTGCCAATGTCTCTTGTTTGGGTTAGTGGACCTTAAAATGACTAATCCATAATTGTCCACCAAGCAAGTAGTCATTTGTTTTTATATTTTTAAAATTAGTCCAATGCCTCTCTAAAACTCATATGCATAGAACTTTTGGATTAGAACCAATTAGGTCTGTCATTACATTAATGTACTTAGATGACCAATTTGATTTATAGTACCAAAAAAAAATGAATTTAAAAAACATAGATGTATTATGTAAAATTTGAATTATTATCCTTTTATATTATGTAAAAGAATACTCGATTGTGAATTATTATTTTGATTGCATAAACAAATATATCATATATGTATTCTACGAAATATAAATGATTAATGTGCATGCTTGAGCAGGGAAAACACACTTGGAATGTGGAGCACCGGTGCAAACGGTGGTGAAGCGAGCGGCGAAGATTCCGGCGATGAGTTCTTGGATGACTATAATGGAAACAGTCCTCCATTGTCACCTCCCTCTATCTACGTTCTTTTCCCCCTTTATATTGCAATTTCTTGCTTGGTAACTGGTCACATTATAGGCCTCACATCAATGTTATAGCAAGCAAATAAGTTGTGAATTCTAATTTAATGTAATTCACATCATCAGCTTCTGCTGGAAAAAGAGAACTGTACATTATGTTTTTCACCAATTCTTGCAACACTCCAACCTCAATTTCTTTCTTGCTCTATCTTTTGTTACAATTTGAATTTTATATTCACAAAAGGGAAATTAAGAAGATAAATCAAATCAAACCAAAAATATTTTATTAATAAATAAAGATACAATTTTTATATTATTAATCTGAAATTAATAATTTTGATATCAATTACAAAATACAATCAAATATATAAAGGACATGTTTGGTAAAATTAGTTGTTTTATTAGCAGTTTTAATAGCGTTTAATTATTTGAGTTGTTTTTTATAAAACACTAAAAACTAAACGTTTTAAGGGTTAAGGCTGTATTCTGCAACAACTTTTAAGTAGCTTTTAAGATTTTGACTGACGCTATTTTGATAGTATTCGGTAATATAGTGTTTGAACTGAGTTTTAAAGGTTAAAATAGTGTTTCGTGAAAAGCTATTCAAATAGCTAACAAACACTAACCTTCTATAAAACAGCTAATTAATAATAAAATCACAGAATTTTAGTTTAATTTTCGAATTATGACATCACAAAATAAGCACTTGAGTACTTGACTAATCAAATTATAATTGAGATTAAGATTTAATGTATTTAGCCATATCTATTTATTTTAATTGAAGAAGTGATTTGGGCCTATCATGATAAGAAGCATGCGGAATCTAAAATTACAAAACAGCTCTTAGTGGGGAAATTCTAATGTCATAGAAAACCTAATTAACCATATTAATTATCCTAAGGATATTCAAATGACAAGTGCATTACAATTAACATTTTCCCATCAAGAAACTAAATCTTGAAAGACAGAACTGTAACATCCCTTCTCGGTCCACCCGTTAACCCGAATGAACCGAGTCGAGACGTTACAAACTGGTTGACTAAATGTTCTGACATGCTGATGTCCAGAACTGTAACATTCCCTTCTCGGTCCACCCGTTAACCCGAATGAACCGAGTCGCAGACCGTTTACAAACTGGTTGACTAAATGTTACTGACATGCCTTTGATTCATAATGGCTTACTGACTTATTTATTATACAGAAGTTGTTTACATTCATAATGTAATGAATATATACCATAACATGATAACTTAGTTTACAAAAATGAAAGGGCCCAACTGGTGCCCCAGTACATGCCATGAAACGGAATATAAAAAGATTACACATCAAAATGGTAGAAGCTTACCCTGGAAGACTTGTGTCTTCTACAGATTGAACTGTTGCAGTCTGGTAGGCGACGCTCTCTAGACCAAGTCTCAAAAACCTGCTAGTTAAAACAGGTAACTCCTGAGCTATAACGCAGCCCAGTGGATATCTCAACCATAGAACAGAAAGAAGTAATTAAGCCACATACACGTTATAGCAAAGCAAAACCATGTAAACACATATGGGCACAAACAATCACCCGTTATTATGATTAATGTCATTTACCTTGATGAATCTTCTTTCTATATATGATACTGTATGATTTCATGTAATTGTTATGTCAAAGGGATATTGTATGGCTCCATAAGGTTATAGTGAAACCGTAGTTGATAAGTGTAATAAACTGTATGAATACTGTCATGCTTGGCTGCTTATGGCCTGTATAATCATATCCACTCAACGGCCTGTAGCGGAGTTCCAAACTGTATGGGGCGCCAGATCTGCTATTCTATGTCGCGACATAGCCTTAATCTTAAAAAACCTGGTTTCTACCTAACCTCAATTGGAAGCTTTTATGTAACATGTCAAATTTTTATAACACTATAACACCATAACACATAAATGATTGCATAACTTCATAGTTCATCATGTTGATTTGATTTCACATCATATGAATGCTTGTATGTTGTTTTAATCCATGTTCTTATAGTATATTTTTGTTGTACAATGATTGGATGCATGCATGTTGAGCAAAGGAATGTAATTGTATAGAAAAAGAAATCCAAAATGCATGAAAACACAATGTCGCGAGCGCGCAAGGAGAAGTCGCGAGCGCGAGCTGCTTCCCAGAGAGAAGTCGCGAGCGCGTCTTCAAACCTCGCGAGCGCGAGATGCACCATTTGAGAGTCAGAGAGTTTTCTGGCTCAAGTCGCGACCGAAATGCATTTGAGAGTCAGAGGGTTTTCTGGCTCAAGTCGCGACCGCGCAGCACACGTCGCGAGCGCGCTTGTGTGATTCGCGAGCGCGAGATGCGCACACTGAGAGTCAGAGAGCTTCTGGCCAAAGTTGCGACCGTGCATGTGATCCTCGCGAGCGCGAGTTGTGCAATTGAGAGTCAGAGAGCTACCTGACTCAAGTCGCGAGCGCGCAATAGGAAATCGCGAGGAAGTTGCGAGCGCGACGTGCTTTCCAGCATGCGCGAGCGCGCGACGTGATTCTGTGCAGTCTGTATTCTTTTGGCCATAACTCTCAATAGCTAATTCCAAATTGAGTGATTCAAAAACGCGTGTCAAGCTAACACAGAAAGGAACAAATAACTCTTCTATGACAATTCCTAATTCCATCATTAAAAGGGTTCAAAATCAAGATGAAGTTGTTGGTAAAATTTCCAGCAAACTATGTTTCCACTTCATATAGTCATCCCCTGTTTTCACATCATATCCAATCTTCTCACTCAACAATAAGCAACATATCATCTCACTAGCAACACCACACAATTTACATGCAAAGAAACTAATAAACAACATGAGATATCAAACCTTGACGTCAAAAGCTTGAAGTAGTAAACAACATGAGATATCAAACCTTGACGTCAAAAGCTTGAACTCTGTTTCAGCTTCTCTTTTCTGCAACTTTTGAACTTTCCTCTCCTATACACAAGAATTCTCATAACTCATCTCCAATAGAACTAAATGAAATAGGAAATAACATCACACTTCAAGGAATTCTACTTACTTGGAGTGGTGCTTCACTATGTTGACAATTGAAAGAAAATGGGCGGGACAAGTAAGAAGAGAAGGAGAAACGTGAAAATGGGAAAGTGAGTTGATAAGAACGGGTAGTCTCTAGATGAAATGACTTGGCTGTATAACCTCTCTAATTGGCACCTCAAGTGTACAAAGGCTACAACTTAATACCCAAGCTGTATATTTTAATGCAAACAAGTCCTAACCTTTATTTGCAAATAAGTCCACTTCTAATCTCTTTCTACTTCTAATCTCTTTCTACTAACCTTTATATGCAAATAAGTCCACTTCTAATCTCTTTCTACCCCAACCAGGTTTGGTTCAACCCAACTCAACTCAACTCACTAGGATGTTACAAGAACTCAGTTCTTTTCCCTTTTGCTTTAGCTAAACTAATATTTGTTTACTCAAAAAGCAAAGACAGATAGCATTTTTTGTTACTTAAAAAGAGAATAGGAAGAAACTTCAGGTAGACCAGAACAAAACATAACAGATTTAATTAATATAAAATGTTAATAAAGAACAATATCATGAAAATATAGTATAAGAAATTCATGTATATATGTTTAAAGGTGTATGGCTAAGAGAGAACCTTTTCTCCATTAGATAAATTTTTTTTATTTATTTTATTAATTTATATTTAGAAAAAACTTAACATTTTTAAGTTTCTAAATCCGAACTATCATGTTCTAAATATATCCAATCTAACTAGTAAATATCAAGTAAAAATAACCTGAAAAACCTTAATTTACATAAGATTGATTTCTTCTTGAGAAAAGAAGATAAAAAAAAAATAATAATAAAATTGCAAATCAGAGCATTGCAACAACGTAATAAATCAAAATCAAGCTAAAAAATCATTAGACGCTTCAACACCCATCTTCGTCAAAGAATATGCAACGCAATTTTCTCATTAGATAAATATATATATTAAAATAATAAAAATGGCGACCAACTTGTTGTTTGTTGATTGTAGATATTGAACTTAATATCACTTCTGAAATAAATGGATAAAGATGATCTAGTTCCTAAATATTTTAAAAATAAAAATGCAACTTGTATAAGATTTCTCTTTTGATGAACTTTATATCCATTTGAGTCTATGGTACTAAGTAATTGAAAAGATATATATGAAGAAGGTGATGTAGATTGGTAGGTTTGTATACCAAATTGGGTTCTCAAGAATTCTTTTCTTTTTTTTTTTTTTTAAGAAAAATGGGAAAGAAAACAAAAGAAAAGTGATATTTCCCTTAAAAGCATGTGACATCAACTAAGGTTTGTTCAGTTCATGTATGCTTCTTGTTTTTTTTTTTTTTTTTTTTTTTTTTTTTTTTTTTTTTTTTTTTTATATTTATAATTTAATTATGTTTCCTTTTATTTGTGTCATCACAAACAAATTTTTTTTTTTTTTTTTTTTTTTTATATATAATTTATTATGTTATCCTTTGTATTTGTGTCATCACAATTGACAAATTCTTGACCCCTGAAGATTATAGGGAGCACATTTCATTGCTTGCTTTTATAATTTAAAATTGTGTCTGTTGCATGAACAGGATAAGAGTAGTGATGGCTGTAAAGTTTGATTAGCTAGCCACTCATGATCCCTCCTCTATAATGGTGAAAATTATTATTATTATTATTATTATTATTATTTTGTTAATTAAATTAGTACTGAATACAATTAATAAAATGGCCCAACTCACTGTGATATTTCCTGAATTGCATGCTCCAAAGAGGATATAAAGAAAATATCAAAAAATTAAATAACAAAGATCTACATTTCATGCTCAAGAATTCTAGCTACTAAAATTGGAAATTCTGTTTTGAAAGATCAAATGTTTGCCTTTAATATTCCTAATGGAATTGGCAAGAAAAAGAACGCAAATGCTGACCAAAGGGGGAGAGAAGTGGAACTTGAAACTTAACAATTTTGGGATTTATATTGGAAATATTTAACAACATAACTATTTTACAATTCGAAGTTATTGTCCTTCAGTTAATTTGAAGAGTAAAAAAACTTCAATTCATATCCCAAAGAGAGCCTAAGGAATCTAATATGCTATTGTCAGTACCATCTTCAGCCTTCCATTGCAGATAACAGAAACAAGAACAAAAACCACTGCAATCTCCATGAATTTTCATTTCACTTTGATCATGATCGCCGGAAAATTCTGACATCCAATCATATAATCTGGTTTCATATGGTGAACTCAAGTAGGTCAAACTTGATAATTCATAATACTGATCCAATGATTCTTGAGTTCCTATATTATCTGCAACAGATTTATATTCTTCCATATTACAATTCCAAGAACTTGTATCGCCTTTCTGATACAAAAAATCCTGTTTAGCATTGTTTTCTTTGCAAAAATTTCCTGCAAAAAAGAATTAGAAATAATTTTAGTAAAAAGAACTATATTACTATATCAGAAATAATAATATATAAAGAATTTTTGAGTTGCACCTTCTTGTGCTTGTATTTTCTTTCTTAAATGAGTTCTCCAATAGTTCTTGATCTCATTATCAGTTCTTCCTGGCAGCTTTCGAGCAATCTTTGCCCACCTGAAACAAAATAGAAGAAAGCTAAATCTTTAGCTTTTTCTGATAAAACTGAACTTGTCTTTAGGACTATGAAGTGTTAAGTTGGAGAACATTACTTGTTGCCCCATAACTCGTGAAGTTGAATAATAATCTGTTCTTCTTCAGCACTTATGTGACCACGCTTAAGATTTGGCCTGAGGTAGTTCAGCCACCGCAGCCTGCAACTCTTGCCACTTCTCTTTAGACCTTAAAGTAAGAGAAACTTCATTTTAGAAAATCAAGAATTAAATCCATATATATGTTAGACAACTGAAGCATATATACCAGAAGCAGTGGCAATGAAATCCCATTTTCGTTCTCCAAAAAGAGTAACAAAAGTTACTAATTGCTCATCTTCTTCTTCTAGCCAAGGCCCTTTACGCAGTTTATCTCCATGAATGGATGTTGCTTGACAAGCCATAATGATATATATGATTGTCTTGAGTAAATCGAAAGAAGAGTTTTAGTGTTCTTATAGGAGTAACAAAGGTGACAAAAGTGTAAGTAAGGTCATGACCAGAAAATGTTACATGGGCAACATACGTGGATAACACTAATTTGTGGGAACTCCACCTTTGGTTTTTGTTTGCTTTACATGAGTTCAACCTTCAAAACTAAAATTCTGTCTTTAATTTTCAAAGGTTGTCCATCGGTTCTACTGCAAAAGTGCTACCATCGAAACAGTTTATTAGCTTATTCTTCTTATTGAAAATTCTTAGAAATAAAAAAAAAAAATTGTCGGGATTTTAATTCTTAATCTTTTATATGAGATAAACACCCGAGCATTTATATTTAGTAGAACATTATTAGGTTTTCTTTGAAATGTAAGGAACGGAAGGAACTTAATTTAATCTACTATAATTGAAAAGAAAAAAAAAGATTAAAGAGGATATGATTATTAATCCTAAAGAATTGGAGGAATAAGATAGCGTTTTGGAATGTAGCGGGAAACCAAAATGTGTCATCTCTATCCAGATCTTTTCTTAGCTTTTTCTACAGATTTTTACTGTAGTTAGAGAAGGGCATTATGATGAATTTTAATGGTTGCAATTTGGTGTGAAGTAAGCTAGGACAATCTCACAGTAAAATTTGAACTATGCTTTGCGTTTTTTCTTACTGGTGGTTTTGTTAATAAAATCAGTAAAATCTCACTAGTAATTAGCAGCCATGTTGACAAGTCCAGCGACGTTGAACCAAAATTTATTAATTTCTTTAATCACTAAACTCCATATATATATATATATATATATAACGTTGAACCAAAATTTATTTAATTTTCTTTAAAATCACTAAACTCCATTTATAATTATATATATATATATATATATAGCAAATTGGCAAATAATGCAAAAATTATTAATGGAATTATATATATATATATATATATAGCAAATTGGCAAATAATGCAAAAATTATTAATGAATGACGATCAATTCGACCAATTGCCTTACACTCAAAAAATTCAAGTCAGACTGAAAATTAGAGAGTAAAATAGACATGAATACAAATAATATATATGAAACAATCCATTATTGTGTCTCAAATTGCTGATTTCAAGTCAATTTATCTTAAGAACAACTATATCACTACTGCAAGCTAATTCATTAATTTTCTTTCTTATGCAGGATGCCAAAGGAGATGAGTTAAAAATAACCATCTCCTTCAAGTTTTTGGCATACTGGAGCAAATATTTTGCCAGCTCTAATTCCCTTTCACCATTAAAGATCTCTATCTCCACTTTCTCCAGTTCTTGAACAAATGATAAGTCTTGACATTGACGTTTCCAATATCCCACATCAAACGAGTCTTCTTCTGGCGTTGGCGAGAACTAAAATTGCAAAAGAAACAAGAGTTATGAGTCAACTAAAAGCCATTCAATGAGATTTAAAATTTAAAATGTTTGTTATTTTCATGTCTTTGACTTACTTCAGCAACTGAATCTAAACCAGATAGTATCCACAAAGTCTTCAAATTCTTCATTCTTCGAAGAAGGGATATTATTGCTGGAGGGAAGAAGTCATGTCCTAAAGAATGGACCTTGATACATAATTTAGTTGTATCAAACAAAGGACTACTTATCAGATCCTGTCTGACAAGATCCTGTAACAATATGAAACTCTAGTTGATAAGAAAGTAGAAATCACATCTTTTTTTTTTATGGTATAATCAAGAAGTTTAATTCCCTTTGGGAATTTTTTGGCCCTTGCAGTAGAGGGCGCTTTTCAGTATATCGAATTTGTGTTCTCACCCATTACCACCCCTAACAATACCTTGTTGGTCTGAAAATCACATATTTAACAACTCCACTACACCAATTAATCAAAAACAACAAAGTAGGAAACTTTCAATTTACTTACCTTGGTAAAATAGCCTTGTAGATGTAGCTCTTTGGTCCTGGTTATACCAGAAAGAAGTTTGTTGCACAAAATATGGAAGTTATGTTCATTGGAGACAAGGGACAACTGAACAAGTTCCAAATGCACTAAATTTTTCAAAACAATATGATCGACCAAATTCCCAACCCAAGTGAAATATTTTAGATTAGGAGTAGAAATAATTTTCAATGATCTGCCTTTGGCCTTAAATGAAGGAAGTGTGGCTTTAAAATGTAAACTTTGGAGTCTTTCACATGAAATACACAGATTTTTAAATGAAGAAGGATTAACAATTACCAAACGTTCCAAAACTGAGCTCTTGATGTCAATATCTTCTAACCCATCAACTTCAAAAAGTTCTATTACCCTAATTCTTTGCCAAGATGAAATCCATTCACAAAAAGACCTACCTTCAACACACAAACTGTCTAATGTCAAGAATTCCAGATTGAGAAACGGAATTGAAGAGGGAAACAACCAGCGGACTCGAAAAAACGTACACCCTAGAGCTAGAGACCTTAATGACTCGCAATGATAAAGAAAATGTGGCAGGTAAAAGTCGTTTGTTTTTGAGGTTGGAATGAATACAGTTTTAAGGTCTTTGACACCAGACATTACAGCATACGTCAACCAACTAATAGGCAAATCTGAATGAAATTGCTGGGTTTCTAAAAACCAACGAATACAAAAAGATTCAATCTTTCTTTGACCACGTTGAGCAAGAAACTTTGTCAACTGGTTTCCGATATGAGACAATGGAGAATCTCGGTTGCTTCTCCACATATGTACAATCGGTGATGCATCGAAGGTTAAGGAGGGAGCGGAGAGGCATAATTCTCTGCATGTTTTGGATGTTATGTAGAGCTTAAGGAAATCAATTGTGGGAAGAAAAGAAATTATATGGCAAGCAATATGGTCTGGAAGAGAATTGAATCTGTCTGGGTTTGTGTTGGGGCACTTTCTTGAAGAAGAAGACGAAGCCATTAAACTATTGTTCTAGGGTTTCATGATATGCAAATTAGGGCTAAAGATGATTATGACGATAAATTGCTATCTGTCTGGGGCTTTTAAAACACAAAATCTGGTTATGAACAATTCTATTTAATGTGAATGTGTTTACACTTTAGCGTAAGTTTCCTTTTAATTAGTAATGGTTTATGTTTACACTTGATGTAACTAAATCTTTTCTAGTTGGAGTCTTATCCTAACCGGATAATGATTTGGTGTGTGTTTAGACTTGGTTTTACGATTTTTTTGTTTCTTTTTTAAGTTACCTTTTTTTCTCTCAAAAAAAAAAAAAAAAAAAAAATTTTTTTGTTTTCTTTTTTTAAGTTTACCTTTTTTTCTCTCAAAAAAAAAAAAAAAAAAAAAAAAAAAAAAAAAAAAAAAAAAAGTTTACCTCTTTTTTTCTTTTAAGAACCCTAATATAATTTTATATGTTTTTCAGCTCAATATGTCAGAAAAAATCATTTCAGTTCATAATATTTCAACAAATTGATTACTACGTATGTGATTAAAATTGTTACTGCACCAAATTAAGGTTTTGTACCGCACCTACTACCTTCTTATTTTCATTACTCTTCAATCTAATAATTTTTCTCTTATTTTTATTACTGGTTCCATCTCATAATTTTCCTTTTGCATGAAGCGAATAATATTTGAAATTTATTATTTTTCTTGTGTTTAACATGTTTTTTTAATAAATATAATATTTAAACTACTTAATTATCATTAATTAAAATTTAATCTTCTAGTAAAATTCTATTTAATCAAATGTTTGATTTTATTTAATTTATAACATCATAAATAGCCTAACTTTAATTAATAAAGCTATCGGTTTTAGGATTTCCCCTTAAGCATGGTGTTTTAAAGGTTTAGTTATAAAAAAAAAAAAAAAAAAAAAAAAAAAAAAAAAAAAAAAGAAAAAATACTGAATTTTAAAACCCTCTTCACTTTTAGAACTTTCGAAAAATTCCACAATTTTTGTTGAAATAATCGAACCCAAACCAAGGATTAAAACGAGAATTCATACAAAAACCGGGCTTGCAAATTTGTCCGGCTCGGTTCAGTTGTTTGGAAAAAAAAAAAAAAAAAAAAAAAAAATACTGAATTTTAAAACTTCAACTTTAGAACTTCGAAAAATTCCACAATTTTTTGTTGAAATTAATCGAACCCAACAAGGATTAAACGAGAATTCAGACAAAACCGGGCTTGCAAATTCGGCTCGGTTCAGTTGTTGGGCCTTGAACTTGGGCTTGTGTTGAAAGTTGAAACCAATTCAAGAAAATGGAAGAAATTTTAGTGTATATTACAGATGTTAAGTATGCAATCTTGTTATAAATTTTACTGGGAATAGAGAAGGTAAAGAACTTTCCCATTTATTTTTCAATATATAACTCAGTAATTGAAGTACACAGAGATTTCAGGTTATAGAAACGAAGCTCCATAGGGGACTTGAAGAATCATATCAATTTTAAAAAAAAAAAAAAAGGGAAAACATAGATATCCATGTAATTTATTTTTTCAAAAAAGAAAAGATGTAAAAGCTGTAGAACCAGAAGCAAACATTGAAGAACCAAAAATCTAGAGAATTGTTATTAGAAGCATGAAATACAGCGCAAAGGCAGATCTTATTTACAGTCACTCCAGTTGTCTAGGCTATGCTCTTCAAATTCCCAAAATCGCATCTGCCAGATCACCCAAAAGCTACTAGCGATCTATGAATGATTTGTTCATGAGGTTAACAGCATTATCCATGAACTGCATACAGAAGAATATTTAAATTGTAAAATCAGAAGACTCATATAATTTACAAAGTTTTGTTTTGCATGCTTTATGGTTCCAACTTTTCTTTTATTATAAAAATAAAAAGACATGATCAAAGATCAACATGTACATAAGCAAATGATTGCGCGAGTAAATTGTAAAAGAACTGAGACCAGATCAATATCGTTTTTTCTTGTGCTTAATTACCTCTTGAACAAAGTAATAAAGTACCAAATTCCTAGTCTGGCATATATGTCCTTCACTCCAGAAAAGGTGAATTCAGTTAGACCAAGCTCTATTGCAAGTTAAACTACAAGTTACAGGTTCGTTTAAAATCAAAATCGCAAAACATATGCTGAGGAGTATACTCTATAGTAGTGTTTCCTTATTCCACATGCAACTGTCATAAGCTGTTGGAAGTTCAGAACAGTAGCAAGGTCTACATAGATCTATTGCAAAAGTAACACATCTATGAGAATGAGACTCAAAAAATCTTATTTGTTACCTCGTCACCAAGTCTATGCAATAATATATCAGAAATATTTGAGCATACTTAGTGCTTAACCTTTTTTATTGCTCTCAGAAACAATACTTTCTCACATTTCCTCCAAATGTTCCAGTTCAACACATATTAGTCGCTTGGACAATTGTAGCAGTTGTAATTATCTATTCAAGACAATCGACAGAAATCATAAGACTACTAAGTTTCTATTAAGTCAGTTTTCTCATCTCTTTTATTTATGTGCAAGTTCCATTCTAAAACAAACTAGGTGGATTAAACTATGCAGTGGCAAAGTGCATTTCTGAACCTGCCCTTGATTTGGATATCATTCCAGATTCCAGAATCAAAATATCCTCAGACCATGCCTGAATCCAGCAGCCTTCTTTTGACTCCAAAAAAGGTTATATTCATACAAAAAGCACAAGGTCCAATCTAGTCTTGCAATTTATCATGGTGTACCTAAACCTAGTAGAGTATATGGGATTGTGATTTCCCACACATTGGTAAGGCTCTAAACACAAAATGCATTTGATAATAAGATCGAAAAAAATCTACAACACAATATTTTTTACTAAAAATAATAGCATTACCTTTCCAAGCAGCTTGAGTTCTCGTCCAACTGGTTCCATAAATTTAAGGTCAACTTCTATCGGCCATACCTGTCCAATCAAAAGAAGAAAAATGATTAGATAATGAGGCTAATAACAGAAGGCCAATACAAGAAAACTACAAGCAAATCTATATGCATCTGCACCAATAAAAAACCGACAATATAACAAATTCTGATGGCTAAGAAAAGAGAGAGAGAGAGAGAGAGAGAGAGAGAGAGATGTACCATTTTCATTTTGGGCAAAGCTTATAAAACAAATTTTTTATCGCTAAGAAAAGAGAGAAAGGGAAGGAAGTTAAAGAAAACAAAGAGAGAAGAGTATCTCAGATGAAACACAAGTTTCGCTTGTGAATATCATTTGCCTATTACAGTTTATCTACTCCTGATACATATCAGCTAAGAGTACTATCAATATAACAGCAACAATCCATAACACATGCTAAGTAATCTGCTGAACAACAAAAATAAAAAACCAGCTAATCTTGTCCACTGTTACACTTATTCTAGCTTGAATTGATAACTCGGCTTAGCTGACCAACCAATACACCCCACTTTTATAGCTAATTACTTTCTAATGAAATTCTAACGTTGTCATGTAAGCAGCCTGTAGGTACTTTACGGAAGCAATTATTCCTGGCAAAGTTCATATAGTACATTATGCTGAAACTTGAACCATTTCGCCTAATCAGTCCATCAACATCACCTTCAAATCATACTTAAAATACAAAAACATTTTGTAAGAGATGGTTGGCCATGGTGGACTAAGCTCATATGCAGTTCATGCCAATCATGACCTAAACGGCAAAGCCCTTGGCCATAATTATACATGCTTTTACTAGAGATCCTTCCGAAATCTGAGTTTTTTTTATTTAAAGCAAAAATCAATGCATACTTCATAGAAAAAAAGCATGTTTGGTAACAGTGATGCAATAAAATGGAATTACTTCTAAATTTTAGAATCCTTCATCCTCCAAGGTTTATGCTAAAGTTGGACTCCTTAAGGCTCAGAAATTAAACTAAGAATTTCACCAACTAGCATATCAACTAAATTACTCCAAGATAGCAATATCAAAACCAAAATGGAAATTTTGAAATTAAGACGGGAAAAGACAAAAAAAAAAAAAAAAAAAAAAAATCTGGCTGGGAACATAAACAGGCTCCATATTTTTGCGACCCACCCAGGTATCGTTTTCTTATGTTTCTCCTCTCAAATGCCAATGACCCATAAAGGGGTAACGGCAAAGCCATCTTTGGCCCTTCGAACGAAATTTTAAGTCGCGTCACATACCGAAATGCTTTTACTTAGAGATTCCTTTCCGAGCACCGAGAGCTCTCTTGTGAGCGGGTGGATTATAGTAGGCCTTACTAAAATATTGAAATTATAACCCAACCAATTTTGATGTGCTTATAAAGCATATTAACATCAATGACATATTCATAGCTAAACAAATATGGAATGCCTTAATGAGCATTTATTGATAGGTTTTAATACCGCAGGTGGCACTCAAATGACATGAAGTGCTAAAATGGAATCTACTTCTATATAGATATTTTTATAGAAGGTGTGTGCCTTATGCGGAGGCCATATACCACAAACAAAGAGAGTTGTAATTGCTTTAATTGGAGAGTGTGCTGAAACATACACTTTACTTTATAGTTGCAAAATGCTTCCGGCTCAGAAATTAAACTAAGGAGAATTTTCACCAACTAGCATATATTAATCTTAGGACCATTACTCCGCACTATATTTGCGGGCATAAATATTATAAAATAATAAGCAATATATATTTCTCTTAGAGCAATTATATTTCCTCTACATTTTCGTTGGGAGAAAAGGCGGCAATTCTAAGGAAGCCCAGGAGATAGAGACATTTTTATCCTTATTGGAAACCACACTCTATATTAAATAAGGGACACCGCGGGTGAAAAAGAATCATATACCACCCAGAATGGAACCCATAAATAGAGAACTATAACATTTCAGGACAGATAACAAAAAGAGGAGGAGAAAAGAAATAAAAATCGCACCTGTCTCAAATAAAGCCCAAGTAACTTACGAATATCGGAAAGAGGAAACAGGAGGGTAAATCTTATTGTCCCAACACGACGCCGGAGCGTGATCACCCATTACATATCAGCCGAGAAACCGGACGGGGGCTATTAATACCTATCCCGGAACTCTTTTGATGGGCGTTGCTGTTGCCCCAAGACCCACACTTCCAAGTCGGATTCGGATGGCTTGCAGATATCGGCGAAGCTTAAGAAACAAATAATGACAAAAAAAAAAAAAAAAAAAAAAAAAAAGCACCTTAAGCCCAAGTAATCGAACGGGAGTAATTTGGCCAGGGACAATACAATCGGGACCGGCGGCTTCCACCATGGCTTCTGTTGCCAATCCACTTCCAATCGGATTCGGATGCTGCAGATATCGGCGAGTTAAGAAACAAATATTGACATGAATAAATTAACAACAGCTTAAAAATAGAGAAGGAAGAGAGAAACCTTCATAACGGAGAGGGCGTAAGTTGAATAAGGAGTTTGAGAGACGCGAAGAACAGGAGAATGATGAATTTTAGGAAGGGGCTTTGATGAGGAGGCTCTCCATGGAGCATCCTGTTGAAGAACAACTCCCTTTTTAGAGATAGACATGCCTCTCCTCCTCGTTTCTTCTTCTTCTTCTTCTTCTAGTCTTTCAGTAATAGGGTTTTAAGATTTTATCAATGGAAGATAAGATCAACAAACAGTTGAATATGTGGGGAGGAACGAATGGGGGGCGGACGAGGAGATGAGGAAACTGCCAATTCTGATTTAATGGATAGATAAATCGATTTTCTGCAATTTGAAGCAGCTCAGCCCCTGAGTTCCAGCTTTTTTTTTTTTTTTTTTTTTAATATAAAATTTTTTTTTTTTTTTGTAATATAAAAATTGATTGTCAATCATTTTTTATTTTTACTATTTTTTGTGGGTTACGGTTCATTTTCAATCATTGGCATCATATAATTTATTAATTCGCACATTGGAGAGGAGAGAAGGGGAAAAAAAATCATATAACTGATTTTTGTTAGTTTTTCTTTTATTATTTTGCAAGCAAAAAAGAATAAATAAAAAGTAATCTTTCAAAGATGATTTGCTTTTTAATTGGTTCATTATGAAGCTAATTTCCGTGCTAATGCTCAAATTAAAAAACAATTTCACATTTTTTTTTTTTGCCAATTTATATAAACAAGAAAAGTTTGAAAATAGACTTAGACCAAAACAATACAAAATGATCGTTATCACTAGGAGTGTAAATGAATCGACTCGGTCTGCGAACTGTTCGTATTGAGCTCAAGCATGTTCATTTAACAAACAAACTAAGCTCGAGTCTAATAATATTTAGTTCGAAAACTCTTCAGGCTTCATATATATATATAATATTATTTTAAGTTGCTCAAGCTTATAATTTTTTAAGTTGAACTCAAACTTCAAGTCCATTCAACTCCACTTCGAGCTTTCATCGAGCCAAACTAAATTCTATCGGCCGAGTTTCGAGCTCTGCTCATTTACACTTCCAATTATCACAAATTTAGCATTAGGCAAGAAGATTCAACAAATCTACTCTTTTTATTGGTGCGAAGTCCCTAATTAAAATTCCCAGCCCCTATTCCAAAGAAAAAAAGAGAGAAAAAAAGTTACTTCATTTGCAACAAAATCTCAGCAGAGTAAGAGCTCTTATAAAATAAAGAAGAAAAATAAGAGCAAAAAAAAAAAAAAAAAAAAAAAAAAAAAAAAAAAAAAAAAAAAAAAAAAAAAAAAAAAAAAGAAATCATAAGAGTAAATACTCCAAATCATTCTTCATGTGCAGCATATTACAAATTCAATCCATTTTAAATTACATTTATGGCTGCCAAAAAAAAAAAAAAAAAAAAAAAAAAAAAAAAAAAGAAATCATAAGAGATACTCACAAATCATTCTTCATGTGCAGCATATTACTAACATTCAATACATTTTAAATTACATTTATGGCTGCTATTTCTGATATCTTTTAGGGATTGGATTGAGATCAAAAAATAAAAGATGAACAAGAAACAGAAAAAAAAAATTTGCAAAAGAATAGCACCAAAATGGGGAGGAGAACTCGCATTAGTCTCCAATCCACACATTTTTGTTTATGGTGGATCGATCACCCAACCCAGAGAAATCAGTCAAACAGTGACCATATCTTCTCCCCCTCTCTGTGCTGCTGCGTCAGCGAGTCTCTTCCATGTTAATTGGCGCTGCTCTTCCACATCTTTGGCCCTAGACTCTTTCTCTTGATACTGCCTCTGACACTCTTCAAACAACTCAGCATCCATTTCCAAGAACATTTTCCGAACATTAACCGTAAGTCCATGAACCGCCTGGTTCCAGTGAGTCCGGATATTCTTCTCCAATGCCTCGAAAATTATTGGCAATATCACACTACGATTCTGGGCAATCAAACTCACTATGTGTTCATTGTTCCACAAAAACAGGGCCCTTTCTGCAACCTGCAACACACAACTTGCCTAAGCAAAATTTTTAACTGAAAAGGAAGATGCTACTCAGATTCAGATTTACATCTCTTCAGATTACTCCAGGAATTTTTATCGCTCAACATAACAAAGCATAAAGCCATGAACAAAGTTAGATATCAAACTTTAGTATTTTTAACATTATTCTTACCTCAGGGAGGCTCCCTACAGAATCAAATCATGGCTAATGTTGCTATGATATGACATTGAACACCATTTTAAAACACCAAATGCAGCTTTACCAGAGTATAGTTCATTGATAAGAGCATGAAAAACTCGGAAAAAAACCAGTTTCAGTTTTAAGGGAGAAGACATATTAGGGAAAAATTGGAGGTGGAAAAGGTAAACTTCAGGCCAACTGATAAGAAACCTCCTAAGTCCTAAGCTCATCAAAGAATCATAGTGGCTTTCCTAAAAATATATTACAAATGTACCATTTGTATGATGAAGGTGTTAATGACTCACCTTACAGGACCAAATATTTCTCAACATAAATAGGATATTACAGTATAAAATCACAGTGCATTAGTAACTGCGCAAGTTCTCTGGGATTGCTAGAACTGACCAAGTAAGTCCAGACTAATATCATGCGAAAAAGAAACAAAGCGAAAGCAATGTGAAGGTATAAGGAAATTCTTAATCTTGTATTTGTTACAATGTTGTCATATGGTTGCTAGAACGCATAAAATTCAGGGAAACAAAAGCTAAGAAACAACACAGCCACACCACATGCACTATATAATAACAGCATACTCATTAGGTACTAAGTAGTTAAGAAAAAATTCTCGAGGGATGGGAGTAGGATGAACTGAAGTTTAGATGGCAACAAGCAGGCAGCAATCTGAGTTGCTCATCAGCTATTGAATAAAAGATAGGAAATGTGCGAACAAGATGAAAGAGACAGAATAATGGTTGTTGGAACAAATTGGTATGGGGAACTCCACTACACTGGAATAAGAGAATTGGCAAAAGACTTCTGAAGCCAAACCCCAATGAATGCACATGCATTCTTAACTCTGATAGGATTTAAAATTAAATTCGTAGATAGATAGAATAACTCATATTCTAAGAATAAATCCACTTCAAATCTCATTAATTTTTAGATTAATTTTTAACAAATTAACAGCGTTGTACATTGTTTAAGAGAAAAACCCTTAAGATTCATCAAAAGCCTGATACTAAAGGCAAGACTACAACTATAATGAATAATTACAACTGCAAGCAACCAAGAGACTCAAAGTGCAAATTCAGTGCTACTAGAAATAAAGTGTCAAAACAAATTAATCAAGGGCATAAATAAGTTAAAATAGTTAAATTGCATGAAGTACAGAAGACCACCTCATCCATTGGGTGGTTAGTTATCCACAAATTATATCTGACTAGATGGGCATTTATGTCTCCCTATGAATTTTAATACTAATTGAAGAAACACCACCAGATTAATGGGAAGTAAAAGAAACCCATGAGCAAAGTCGATGGCTACCTTTTGAAAATATTAAGCAAGAAACTTCCCCCAACAAATAGTAAGTAATGTTCTTTTTTTTTTTTTCCAATTTACCTCCCAAGAGAATGTCAGCCTATATAGTATATTACTATCATAAAACAAGAAGACAAGAATTAAATGCCAAATCCATGGTACCACAACCGATGCAGCCAACAGAACAAATTGCAACTAAACTTGAAAATATTACACTTCAATATACAGAAGCAATAATTACAATATACAAGGCAATATAACAAGTGCAAGGCATGAATCAAAAAGAGGAAGTGTGTAACATGGGAAAAGAAACAAAGAATTGAAAATGCAATACATATACAAAAACAGGCAATAGAGGAAACCATTAAAAACCTGGTCTAAGAAATGCATGAACTTTTATCTTAATAACGAAATTAGCATTTTAGATTTCTAAACACATAATAAATACATCTCAAGGCACCCTTCAGAACCAAATTATCCAAATTCCCAAATTACATATTTAAAAGCATAGCTCTAAAGAGAAGGGTAGCATTCACAAACCTGAAAATGGGAACTAGTGAGGCAGCGAGCAATCTGTCTGAAAAGAGGAACCATGCAGCGCTGAAACTCTGCAGACTGAGTTGCCTCCAACACTTCTTCAAGTTCTCCAAGGAAGAGAACTTCCTTCTGACAATTAGTCAGAGGCCAATACTTCAACAAACCCCTAATAACTGTATCTGCAAGCTTGTAATCCTTTTCAACAAACTGGACAATACAATAAGACAGCTGCTGATGATACAGAGATACTGGCTTCGGTTTATGCAGTGGTAAAAGTGCCCTTACAAGAAACAGTTTATGCTCCTCCTTCATTGGCAGTGCAAAACCATTTATAATACTCCCTAGAATCTCCAAGAGTTCCCCTATGCCACTGTGCCTCTCCGTCTCATATATAAACCGATAGAATATATTATTTATTGCCTTCCTAATAAATGGGCGGTGCACCATGAACTTGCCATAAATCCTATGAAGAATGGTCTTCAAATACTCCCTCTCTCGCAGGTCCTCAGAATCAAACAAATCAAGCAATTTCAACACAAAGGAATGATCAATATACCTCTTGGCAACCTTTGTATCTGTATCAGATGACACAACATATCTTAAAAGAAGCTCATAAACAAGCTGCAAATGAGGCCACGAGGGTTCTAAATAAGGCTCATCCTCTTCAGGATCATTAGCTTCTTGACCTGTGTTCTCATGAGAAGCAGGGGGCAAGCAACGGAGTATATTCACCGAAACCATTCTAATCATTTCCTCCTGACAGGTCTCCGTTATTTTTCCAGACCCAGATTGAATAAAATCCACTAATTCCAATAGCGTTTGTCTTTTGATTTCCTTCTCTCGGACAGATTTTAGTGTATCGCTAAAATCCAACTGGAAGCAACAGATTTGAAGCTTCCGGAGAAACAAATTTTGTCGCTCCGACATAGGCACATCCCGGAACAGAGGGAGGGCCTCCATAGAATTCATTGGTGGCGGGGCCACGACTGACGCGCCGGTGTTAGGACTTACTGAGCCAGGGCCAGTACGTGACGCATGGTTAACCACCACATTTGAAGCAGGACCCGACCCAGTATTGCGGGGCCCCGGTGGCCCAAACGCATAATCGTTAGCTTCAGATTTGGAGGGCTTCTTATGCCCTCCTTTAATAATTTTCTTCAACATTTCTCAATGCAAACAAACCCTAACCCTACAATTAATATCTCTAATTCTAATATTATTAGAAAGGAACCGAGCGGTGATCCGGGCGGGGATGCTCGGTCGAATTCCGATGGATCGGCATGCATGGAATAATAACCATCCTTAAAAGCGGATCAAATCAAATGATTGATCCAGCCATAACAAATCATAAACAAATGGATCTGATATAAGAATTAGAAAGGAATTGTACCGATTTACGAAACGAAACGCAGAAGAATCTGTCCTCACGTGAATCCAAATAGCGAGTCATTTGAAACCGATCGCCGGAATGCTGGTCAGGTGATCGGACGGCGAAAATTAATCCGAGTAGAGACTCCGCGAGAGAGAGAGAGAGGGCGAGAGCAAGAGGAAAAACAACAAATGAGAAATTTTAGAGAGGGTGAAAGGAAAGGAGATAATTTTAGAGAGAGAATAAGGATAATTAAGGAAAACGAAGACTAAACCAAACCAGAGGGAAATTTTTGTAAAGCAATCATTACATAATGAAACGCTTTTTAGTTGTAAACAGTTGTTTTAAAGGATCGTTTTATCTTGTTATCAATTAATTAACTAATAACTACTACTATATTTCTCTGCTCTGTTAAACCGTTTTCAATTTTGCATAAAAATTAAGAAAATAATTAAAATTACCATAATTTAAAATATTTATATATAATTTAACTAAATTACGTTTTAATTAATACTCTTCCAGCAAAATATAATCCGAGAGTTATTTTTTTTAATTCCTATTTGCTGTATTTTTAATTTTTAATTGAATAATAAAAAAGATATTGTTCCTTCAGTTCACGTGAATTATAAAATATGAAAATAGTAGTGTAAATAAGACAGACCTTATCAAAGTTTTGGGTTAAAAAATTGTTTAAATACCTTTGAAAAGTTTAATGAACCAAGCTTGAAAGTATTAGATAATCATAAAAAATGATTTTGTAAACGAATTACAATTCTTTTTTTATATTATAAACTGTAAATAAATTGAATTTGAGCTTTAATTTTTTTTTAAATCAACATATTTCGAATTTACACTTTTAAACGAGTGAACTCGAACTTCTCAAATTTAAATTGAGCTTAAGTATACCTTTAACTTAGCTCGTTAAAGCTTGATAAAATCTTAATTATGCCCGATTCATTTACAATGCTAGAGGAAAAAAAAAAAGCATAAATGTAATATCTTTAAGGTTAAATTTACTAATCAATTATAAAATTAATTATTAGATATGTAAATCATAATTTTAAACTTGATAAGAGGGTTAAGTATTGCATGATTTATTTTTATTGGTACAAAAGAAAAAATATCAGTGCTCCGTTTATTTCCGTAAAATAATTTACAGAAAAATAATTTGCTGAACAATATTTTCTATGGAAAATATTTTCTTTCACAAATATTTTTCAAATGACTTATTTTCTGTTGTTTGGTTGTAATATTGAAAATTAATTAAAAATATTAAAATTTTTATCTCATAAGATCATTAAAAATATTAATAATAATAGAAATTCTATAATTTAAAAATTAAAATTTTTATCTCATAAGATCATTAAAAATATTAATAATAATAGAAATTCTATAATTTAAAATTTTTATTGTTAAATATGAGAAAAATGCAAAAAAAAAATTATGAAAGCTGCCGATAGTAAATAGTGAATGGTGGCAATGACTATAATGATTAATAAATTAAACAAATATGGACTTATAAGATTTTTCAATGTCCGAAAAATGTTTTATTCTCTAAAAAATGGAAAGTTATTTTTGTCAAAAAATGATTTAATTTTCCTTTGACCGCCTAATCTGGCCCGGGGCTTAATCACAATTAATGCTCCTCGATTCTCTTGAAGAATCAAACTCGAAAACTCTTTCTATATATCCAGCCAGCCTGCTTTGCCAACTGAGCTATAATCCGTAAGTGGACAATATATATAATTATTATATATATATATATATATTATATATAACTTTATATATATATATATATATATATATTATAGCTGATGTAATACAATTTTTTAATGCTAATCATTTGGATTCTTGTCAACATAAATAAAGCAATTTGTATTGGTGTACAATAATTAACTAAAAATTGCATTATTTCTATTGTTATTTTTTTTATTTTAATTGAATATCTATATTTGAAGATATTTAGGAAATTTTTTGCTTACATGTTCTAAACCCGATTAAGAGAAAAAGTCAAATTCTATTAGTTTGACCTTTTCTATCTTCCATCCCATTTCATGATGCAATTTAATTAAAGCATGAAGGATTAGTTAAAGGCTTCTTAATTATGACATCACATGGAAATATCTAAACATGCATATAATAACAAATAAAAACAAAAAAGTCTTTATAAAAAATGGGAAAGCTGTGATGCAAAGTGTAGAATTTGTGTTTAATTGACTCTGCATACATGTGGTTTATTATATTCGAATGAAATGATTTTGGAAGTAGCAAATCAAATGTAGTCTGATCGGTGTTTCGCTTATGCCGAAAGTATGATAGGAGGTATTAGGTATATTTGTCTTAACTAGTCTACCTGGTCTGTCAAGATTGCATTGCTAATTCCATAGCAAAAATATGTTTAAGTCAAATAAGTTTACAGCTCTAATAATTTAATTATATGATAAGATAATGATATTGTTCTTATCCAATTAAGATAATATATGTATTAGCTGATGTAAGATGTGCAATTAATTAATGCTAGCCTTTTGCACTCTTGTCAAATATACATAAAAAGCGATTTGTATTAATGTACAATAATTAACTAACTCTAATATTACTTGATTTGCAAATTATCCCCCTGCTGCTGCTGGATTGTGCACTAACGGGCTACCGGCTACGGGCCACCTGCCCATTTTTTTGGCAGAACTCTGACGTTGGGCTTGGGCTTTATTGACAACGTTCACTTTAAAAGCTGGCCCGAAAATAAAGCTATTCTAAGCCTGACCCAAAATGCATGTGCATTTGCGCATACAAGGTTAAGAACACTTGCATTTTTTTTAATAACGTTATTTTTAATTAATTAATAATCAATTATTAAAAACTTAATTATTTTAATTATTTTAAATTATTAATAAATTATTCAAAAACTAAGAATATTATAGAATTTTTTATATTTTAGGAAGATTATTGTCCGTTATATATATATTTTATAATATAATTATTTATCGAAAAAACAAGCTCAACCTAACGTTATCTATGGACAAGCACATTCCATGTGGCTGTCCACAACCGTGGTTAGTGGATTGCCTTTTTGCCTAAAACACAAGCCTCCGACATCATTCCAATGTATAAAGGTCAATCAAACTACATCAAAATTTAAAATTTCCTTGTCGTTTATTAATAATGGTGGGGTTCATTTTTGATTATGAAAAAAGACTTGCAAGGGAAGACCAGCCAAGAAATAATGAACCAAAGAACTCCTTTAACCTTTAACCTTTAACCTGTCAAATTTGAAAAGGAAAAAGAAAAAACCCAGAAATGTAATGTCTCTGTCTCTATTACTTTCCATTTTGGCCAAAGTATACAAGTCCTTTTCGCATGCTCTAATTTTGTCGTTTCCACTGAACGGCAATTTAATTTTTGATTCCTACCGCGTTTTAGACCAAACCGTATGGGACCAGACCGTGTGGGCCATTGATAATTTAGATATTAAGGTAAAAGTATATAAATTAACATTTATGTCTCTTCTAAACGTTATAATAGCAAACAATACTACTATTGTTAATTTAACCATCTAATTGATCAGTATAACTAAATTTGGTCAACCATGGAACCGGCGGCCAAGGTGGTAGTACTGCCGGTGCTCGGGTTTCCATGACCGTTTCCGGCGCCTTCCACTGGTACTTGTGATTTAATCTCTTTCAACTGTACATTACCAGCTCCACTTGAAACTGTTTGACCAATCTCAGTATCCTTGACCTGCTCTCTAAATTTCTTATAAATGTCACCTTGGTAGAATTTTCTTGTCCTAACCACCAAAATAGAGGAAATAACGCAACCAAACAGAGTTGCTGCTGTAATTATAAGGAAAGCCATTTTATAACACTGCACACCGCTGCATGTCAAGTACTTCCCTGCTTCTCTTTTTAGGCCTAAACCCTCAATTTGCTTCAATGCTTCTTTATCATATAAATGGCCAGCCACTCTCACATTTAGAATATATGAACCAACTGGGCTAGCGACAGAACCAAAATTATACAAAGTTGAGTAATACTTCAGGCCAAAAATTTCAGATATTATAGCGAACAGCAATGGCCATTGAGCTCCAAAGCAGAACCCAATAATTACTGAAGCGAAGTAGAGAGAATTTGGAACACCAAAAGCAATTAGAAGATGACCAACGCAAGAGAAAAGAAGAACAAGTGTGAATAATAGAGGACGAGGGATTTTGTACTTTGTTAGCAAGAATTCAGAGGCGAAACCAGCCACCGCTCGACCCAGATAGTTCCATATACTAACTAGTGACACGAAGGTTGTGGTGCTATGGCTTGGATAGCCAAGAGAGTTGCCAATTTGACCTAGATTGTCAACGGCTGTCAATGTTCCGCCAACCCCACAAGTTGTTGCTATGAATAGTATTAACATGTCAACACTAAAAAGTGCTTGCAGAATTGTGTAGTCTTCACCTCTATTTGGTGGGTTGAAAATGTTGTTCGTGCAAGAAGGTTGTGCCCGCGGTGGTGATGATGATGATACTTCTACTGAGGAAGGATTTTCTTGAGTTATTACTTTTATTGAAGACTGGTTAGCCAAAGCTGCTTTCTTGGACTTCCGGACGTGGTATTCTTCTTTGATGACGACAACTATTGGGAGAAAAAGTAGTAAAAGAACGATGGAAGAGCTACCAATGTACTCAATTCTAGTGAAATTGAACTTATTCTGCATGATAATTAAAACCATAAGAAAACCAGCAAGACCAAGTGAAATATAGAGGAGCTTGTAGAAAATTTTAAGCTCATTTGCCTGGCGAACGACTTCGATTATCCGAATTGTACGGAGAAATATGAAGGAAATAGCAGCAGGAAGCCAAGCAATAAGCAAGATAAGAGATTTGGAATCATATCCATACAAAGCATGGTAAATTTGAGTGAAAATTGCTCCACTTAGACCAACAAAGCTCTTCAACAACCCCAACACAGCACCTCTACTTTCTGGGAAATTTTTTACACAGGTGACTAAAGCTCCTGTATTAGCAAAAGCTTGAGAATTAGCTCCAATGCAAATATAAAGACACATCTGCCAAACTTTTGGTTTTGGAATATGACCAGTAACAGCAAGCCAAATCATAAAATAACCAAAGAAATTCATTATTGCTCCAATTGACAGAACTACCCATGGTGGAGTAACTTCATTGATTAGCCCTGACAAGACTCCTACATTACCACCCAAATCTTTAAAAAAGCTAAGCAAATTGAGTGTCGTTTGGTCATAACCTAATGACGTTTTGATATCATTAGAGTATAAACCAAACATGTAAGTTGCACCAGCCACAGCCATGATCAAAATAGAGGCAAACACCATAAACCATCTTCCCAAAATCATTTTCAAGAAAAAACCCTTCATTTCTCTCCACCCACCACCGCTGCCGGTGAAATAAGCCTCCACCATTATATATATATAGAAATATCCAAGAAATGTTATAAAGAATCTGTAAGAGTGGAGTGGCTAATGATTTGAGCTGGTTAACAATACTTAGTAGTGTATATATACACAGAAAGAAGGGGAAGGTACTAACTTTGTTGGGCTCAAAGGTGAGATGAGAATAAGCATAAGGAGAGTTTCAAATGGAGTTGAAATGTAGGGCGGTGGGCTCTCCTAGAAGGTAGGATTTAAAAGATGAGGAGATCAAAATGTTATGGGATCACACATGTAACATGTTGCAATTATATGACGAGGGAAAAGACAAGACAATACATATACAATTACGTCCACAACTTTTGTTAGCTCCCTCCATATCTGTGAGGTATGAACTGTCTTTCCATGCCACTCGTATATACGACTTATACACAGAAGTGACCGAGCCAGAAATAAAAAGATAGGTGTGAAAATAAAAATTCAAAATACAAGAGGAGCAAAATTACAAATTTTTATTATCGGTTACGGGTTGAAACCACCTTTTAACACCCTTTTTCTCCGTCGTTCAACTCCGTTGTATAAATTAATAAATTTCTTGCTATTAGAGTAATTTGGTAGATTTGGGAAAAACTCATTAAGTATACTTTTTGATTTGGATGGTAAATTTTTAGTGAGCATTGATTAACTAATTATGAGATAATGATGTATCTAATCGAGCAAATGTTAGCTAATTGTATTTTGATTTCTAGAACGATATTCTTCATTGTACCTACCAAAACAACAATAGTATGTATTCTTTATTGGATGCTCTTTGAATTCAAAGATTCTGAAAATAGAAGTTTTGTGATATTATGATCTTCATCTTAATTTTATCCATTTAATTTTATTAAAATAAATCCTACCATTATAATTACATCTCTTTTATTGCATCATTAATCTACGTATGCAAGAATAAGAATTTTGTATGGAAAATACATGCCATATATAAAAAGCATGATATATAGTATTTATTATTATTATTATTATTATTATTAGACTGATTGCATTTTATCTTTTAGTCAATTTTTGGAAATATAAAGTTATTCCTGTTGTATAATTCAAAGAATCTTGTAAAGAAGTAGAAGGAATAAAGAATAAAATTTGTTTATCTAGTCAAAATATAAATTCTAATAGTAATGTGAAAAGGAAATTATGGATAGGAGACAAAAAGAAAATCTATTCCTAAATATGAATAATATTATTAGTTTGTTACTCAATTATTCAGTTAAAAATTAATTTCTGCATATGTTCAATCGAGAAATTGTAACTCTGATTAATATGTTGGTCTAATGATAATAATTATTTTTTACCTTTTTAGTAAATGTATATCTCGAAGATTGAATATACATTCTCATCTTTACGCATATTGGCTGCTAATTTTCATTCTGATGAAAATATTGTGATATGTTATAAGTTATCTGAATGTGATTATTCCACATGTATCGAGTCAAATCCTATAAAATGAACAGAATAGGTGCAAAATATGTAGAATCCAAAAACTAGAGGTATCTCCAAAAGATACCTCCCGTGTTTTGATTTTTGAATGATGTGGTGATCCCTATTAAGAAACTACACGTCGTTTATACATTCTTGAACCAATTTTTCATGTATGAAACCAAGTATACCCTCCAAATGATCTTATCTTTAAATTCTTTATTAGAGTTAAACGACAAAAACAGTAGGAGCTGAACTAAGCTCTCACCAGACCGAAACCAATGTGAAATCACCAACTCTACAGCGAACACACTTGTTCATACACATGGCCAGAACTTTTAAGCGAGGGTGTGTTCTATTCTATTCATGCACCCACTTTTTTTTTTTGTCGACAACGTCTTGTACCAAACCCATCATTTAGGTTCATTGATTTCTTTGGATTAATGCTCATTTTTCTGTTTTTGGTACATCATTTTCAATTTTTCTTGTGACGTGGAAGGACTTTTTTTTTTTGGTTGAATTATTGGAAGCAACTGTTTGATGTTTGATTTCTTTGAATTTTTTATATTTTATATTTTTCATTAAAATTTATAATTTAATTGAATTCCATATCATTATATTTGAAATGTATAAATTTAAAAATTGAAAATTATTGCTTTTATTTTCAACATTGTAATATGATAATCTTAGAATTTAGAAAGTTAAGAGGATAGATAGTTTATCATAAGATTTTGGATCACTAATTATTACTTCAATTTAATAATTTTCTTAAAAAATTAATATTAAATTAAGGATAATATAGTCAATTTACCCAATAATTTATTGTAACTTAAACAAATTTAATTATTTTCTTGCGGAACTTGAAATTTTAAACGTAACAAGTAATATGAAACTGAGTTGGTAGTTTCTAAGTATCTCTAAATCATAAATTAAGATTCCTTTACACTTTTTGAAGTTCAATTTTATTATATTCTTAAATCATTAATGAAGTTTTAAAATTCTTCCATTATTAGTGTTTTATGTCGACTGATTTTGATTCGTGGCTGTGGTGGTGGTGGCCTCCTCCAATTGAAGAACCTCTGCATTTCTTGAAACTGGATCAATTTCCACCTCCATTGCTTGCTCCCTAAACTTCTTATAAATATCACCTTCATAAAACTTTTTTGTCCTTTGCACCAAAATAATTGAAACAAGAAAACCCAAAAAGCTTGACACAGTAATTATAACAAAAGCCAGCCTAAAACAGTGGACTCCATTGCAAATCAACTCCTTCCCTTTTTCTCTTTTGAGCCCCAAAAGGCTCATTTGTCTTATGGCCTCTCTGTCATACAAATGACCAGCAACCTTCACATTGAAAATGTAAGACCCAACTGGGCTTGACACTGACCCAACACTATACAATGTAGAGAAATGTTTAAGGCCGAACATTTCTGATATAATTGCAGAAACTAATGGTAATTGTGCTCCAAGGCAAAACCCAAGGATAATTGAAGATAAGTAGAGAGAATTAGGGACTCCAAGAGCAATTAAAATGTGACCAACACAAGAAAATAGGATAGTAAGAGTAAGAATTACTGGTCTAGGGAATTTGTACTTTGTTAGTAGTGTTTCAGATAAAAAACCTGCTAGGACTCTACCAAGGAAATTCCATATACTTATTAGGGATATGAAGGTAGATATATTATTTTCTTTGTAGCCTAATGAATTTGCAATTTGACCCATATTGTCAATTGCTGCTAATGCCCCACCAACACCACAGGTTGTTGAAATGAATAGAATTGTCATGTCAATGCTGAAAATTGCTTGCAGGATAGTGTAGTCCTCACCTCTATCAGGTTTTTTGAAAATGTTATGAAAGCAAGAAAGTAGGTCCACTTTTGCTTGTGCTTCTGCTGGTGGGTTTTCAGCTGAAATATTCAATTGAGTGTTGTTGTTTACGAATTTGTTGATTTGTCTGAGAGAGAATTCTTCTTTAATGACAATAACAAGTGGAAGAAGAAGTAATAGGATAACAATTGTAGCACTTCCAATGTACTCAGCTCTAGTAAATTTGAGCTTGTTTTGTATGATAATGATGATCATTATAAATCCTGCTAGACCTAGTGCATTGTAGAGGAAGTTATAGAAAACATTAAGCTCTTTTACTTGTCGAACGACCTTCTTGATACGAATTGTTGGAAGAAAAATCAATGGAACAATGGTTGGAAGCCAAGCTATTAGCAAAATAAGAGACTTGGAGTCAGTTCCATAGAGAGCATGGTAAATTTGAGTCATAATTGCACCACTTAGACCAATTAGCCCTTTCAGGAGGCCTATAACACTGCCTCGGCTTTCAGGAAAATTACTGACACTTGTGACTAATGCTGCAGTGTTAGGATATGATGCTGAATTTGTTGCAAGGCACATATACAGACACATTTGCCAGATATGGGGTTTTGCTATGTGGCCAGTGACTGATACCCATATCAAAAAATATGCAGAGAAGTTCATTACTGCGCCGATGACAATAACTACCCAAGGTGGCGTTACTTCATAGACTAGACCAGCTGAAACTCCAAGATTGCCTCCTAAGTCTTTGAAGAAGCTTAGAATGTTAAGTGTAGTTTGATCATAGCCTAATGATGATTTGATCTCGCCGGAGTATAGACCATACATGTAACTTGTACCATTAACAGACATAATCAAGAGTGAGGCAAAGACTATAAACCATCGACCGGTAAATATTTGCAGGGCAAGACTATTCATTGCCATTTCTTTTCTGGATATGAGACTATTGGTTGTCTCCCTTATGTATATGCTAACAAAAGCTGACTTTCTTGTTATATTCTATAATAATCAGTATGATTTTCCTGAAATTTTTATTATTTAATGTACATTTCCATGGTAGCAAGGATATATAGAAAGCCTCGGAACTAATCGTATATGCTTCTGTTGTCCTGTTGTGATGATTGGACTTGATTGCCATATTAGGCAAAGAATCGAATTTTCTATTCTCTTGGCAGGTCAAATTTAAACAATAAACTTATTTTATCCATCAAGTGGGACTTCATTTATTCATCTAGCTGACATAAGTATCGATGGATGATGGTGAAACTTTTGGCAATCATTCATGTGTTTGCATTTGGAGGAAGCTGTCAAGGTGAGTCAGATTATTCTCATTTTGAATTAATTTATTAAGTAGGCCTATTACCATTGAGATTCTAGTATATTATAAGGACTAGAATGAAATTAACTAATAAGTTTTGTTTCTGTGGTAGTAGGCTACTAGCCAGAGTCGTTGCTAATTGTGAGATACTAAGGTTGACTCTAATCAAAACCAAATTAACCAACAAAAATGTACATTAGATGTTCAGGAGTTTAAGCTCTTTAATTTTGTTTTTGTCTGTATATAGTTGTTTTTAGCTTATGTTATGTTGGGCTTGAAGCTGATTGTAGTTTCTGTTTCTTCATCCAAGAAAAACTGTCCCGGATACTCATGTCTATCTTGTCTTTGCCATTGTTGGATAATTTAAGCAAAAATCAACTATTGAGACGACCAAGGTCATTTTAAAAATGATCAGATAAGAAAAATCAAATCTTGTTGCAAATAATATAGATGATAGCCGGCTACATTGTATATATGCTTAAGCTTAAGTTAACTACCTGACATCTAGTATAAGCTAGCTGCATATTTTTGTGCAAATATTTTGTAAAAACTTCTGATTTTTTAAAAAAACAACCAAATCAAAGGAATTCCTGGACAGAAGAAAATGGATTGGCTTTGTGAGAGGGGGGAAATAAAGAGATAAGAGGAAGGGAGAGAGGTCTTGTCGTTTTGATGTTCATGAGTACAGCCAAGAAAGAAAAAGTTAAAAAATGAGAGAGCGAGTGACAGAAGGGTGTCAAAGAATGACAGGATTTTAAGTTGGGTTTATTTTGAAATTTCCTATATAGTCTACCCAATTTGGTGTGGTGGGAAAATTCCTACTCATTGTTAGATTAATTAAACTTCAAGTGAGTACTTTTTGGTTAATTAAACTCTAATTTTATCAATCTTGCAACCTCTTGACATAATCTCAGTACTGCTAGTCAAAACTTATATACCAGATTTTAGTTTATTGAATTCTTAATTTCTTATATTATGGTATTGACACTTGAAATACTCGTACTTTGAGTTGATAACAGCACCATGCGGAATTTAAAAGATAAAGAAAAGAAAATATATCATCTATGTAAGTCAGATTCTCTTGTTTTCTCCACAAATTTTAGAGTTAGCAATAATGTGGTGCTACTGATTTAGAAATAACAAACTTTAGTTGCAAATGTCCTTTGAGAGTCTGTAATTTTGATGATTACAGCTGCAGTTCAAAATTGAAACAACCACATGTGAATCTCCCTCAAATTCTATATTCCATGACCATGAGGAGAATAAGAATGCAGGTTTGCAACTATTCTCTTCCCCTAATTGATAAGGAAAAGGACCTGGAATTAAAGAAGTTAATTAGAATGGATTTTGATCCAACTTAAATTTCAAAGAAGACGAGTAAAAATTTCACACAAACCATTATTTTGTCCTGTAATAGCTAGATAAGTAAGTAACACCCATAATACAAGGATGTTTATTGTTTATGACAGTTAACACCCAACACTAGCATCTTTTGTCTTTAACTTGACAAAACTAGCTACTTAGGCTCTTGATTCGTCCGGAGTCATACCTTATTTTTGTCTTTTCTGCTATTTTTCATGCATATGGTTCTTCTACAAGTCATCGGTTGCCGGCTGAATTACTATTAATTTGACCACAACATTGTCATCTCTTGTTTCTATCACTATAAGTTTGTTGACATATATCTGCTGGAAAGGGTGAGGGTAAAATATTAAGCTATGGAGGATCCTAAGAGACTTGAAGAAGGGTTAGGTCATACAAACGTTGATGAGAATAAAGACCAGAATGAGCAGTTGAGCGAGAATGTGAATAAAAGTAATGTTGGAGATCATGGCATTAAGCATGAAAAAGAAGAGACAAGTATAGTGGTTGAACTGCAAGAACAACCACCAGTAAAGCAGAAGACTAAGAGAGTTGCAACCTTGGATGCATTTAGAGGGCTTACAGTAGCAGTAAGTTATCTCGAAGTATATTCAGTCAACTATTATTAGCATTCATGTCAAGCAGCTTTTGCTTGATGGTACTAGAGTTTTGAATGTGAAGTTAGAAGCAAGGACGGAAGTAAAATTTCAAATTATAGGGGTCCAAGGCAAAATTGGAATGAAAAATATATAGATTGTTAAAATTTCTAAATTTTGGCGGGGCCATAATGAATTTTTTCATTTTTATTTTATTTTTTGAAAAAAACTACTTAAACTATATGGCAAAAACACAATATAGCAATAGAGGGCCTTCACTCTTAGGTATAGGTTCTCCTTAAATATAAATGTAAAAGATGATCTATAGGTTGTTATATGAGTATAAAATTGGGTTGGTGCATGTAGTTGATGATATTGGTAGATAATGCTGGAGAATCATACCCAAGAATTGATCACTCGCCATGGAATGGATGCACATTGGCTGATTTTGTGATGCCATTTTTCCTCTTCATTGTTGGGGTGGCAATTGCGCTGGCTTTCAAGGTATTACATTCTCTTTTGTATTATTATGATAATTTTTGCCTTGCTCTTGTCATCTTGTTTTTAGATCTTATTGTTAACTGAGCAGGAGAATCTATTATCCATGTGTAGCCATATATATTCCTACAAACTTACTGATTTAGCTATGTCACTTTCGAAACAACCTTAATCATCTATTAATATTTTAGCTATGTTACTTCCAGAACAACATTAACTTAGGTGATCGAAAGGATAAGATATGGTTTTAAACAAATGTAGATAGTATATGTTTGATTAAAGGTAATGGAGTGTAATAGAATTTATTGCATTGAATTGCATCTAAGTGTGAAGTTTGCATCCAAGAACTGTTGGAGTTTTGGGCAAAGAAGTGAAGGAGAAAATAACATTATCTGCAGAACTTTTACAAAACAAGTTCAGGAGTAAAGAAAGAAACAAATTCTGCAGATTTTAGGCTTCAAAGGAGGAGAATTATGACAAATATTATTAAATAGAAGTTTTCACAGTGGGCATGATTCATCGATCAAGTTTCACACTTAAATACAAAAAAGTTAAAGTACTCCAAGTATGGTTTGCTGTCAATCCCATACTTGCCCATACTTTTACCCATACTTCATAACTTATCTCATACATAAACTATCTAAGCCATACTTCTAAAACTGAAAAGCTGCAAACATAATACAATAATAATAAACGAAATATTTTCATAATGTGACAGCAAGAATGCCATAGCCTTCAACAAGAACAGAACAAAATAAGGAGAAACTATGATAGGATGACTATGGGCTTAATCTTACTCATCATCCTCAACTGCAACTCATTTGTCCTTCAATTTCAATTTGTCAATTAAAACTCATTAAGTATTTATTTGTGTCACAATATTCCCCATGCATGATAATGTGCATCAGTTGTAAATTGAGAGAGAGTGGGTGGAATAAAGTTATTTACTGTGTAAAAAACAAAAATGATAAAAAAATTAATCTGAATGTTGCAGAGAATTTCCAGCAAGAGAGATGCAGTTAAGAAGATAATACTAAGAACATTAAAGCTTCTATTTTGGGGAATTCTGTTGCAAGGTATACCGGTGACAATCATCGCCACTTTTTCACTATTACCTTCATAACATAATTCTCCTTTCCACAAATTGCAGGAGGGTATTCGCATGCGCCTGCTGATCTCACTTATGGTGTTGACATGAAGTCTATCAGATGGTGTGGCATTCTCCAGGTTTTCTCTTAAATCAATTCGTAGGTTGATCGGCATTTTTTTGGGGGGGTTAAGGTTTAACTGTGCTAAAACTGGCAGTCTCATATCCTTGAAGATAATTCCAAGACCATTTATTATAGGAATTGAATATTATGCTAATAGTCAGCTTCTTCATTAATCACTATTTTTTTTTTTTTTTTATACAAGCAGAGAATAGCATTGGTATACATGTTTGTGGCTCTGATAGAGACTTTAACCATCAAGCAAAGACAAACTGTTCTGCAGCCTAACTATTTCACCATTTTCACTGCATATCAATGGCAATGGTACTCTATTTTTATTGCAGCCTTAGCTTTTTAAAACATTATTTTGTATTATATCAGAAATTAATTAGTTATCCTTTGCAATTTAGGATTGGAGGGTTTGTTGCTTTCCTCATTTACATGGTAACGACGTATTCACTCTATGTTCCGGATTGGAGTTTCATTGGATATGAAGATCATGAAGCATACACAGTACGTGGAGAAAAAATTCCATTGCAAGAAAATTGACTTTATAATAATATCATTGCTGATAGTATTGCCATTAAAATTGCAGGTAAAGTGTGGGATGAGGGGACACTTAGGACCAGCTTGCAATGCTGTTGGTTATGTAGATAGAGAAGTTTGGGGCATTAATCATCTGTATCAATTCCCTGTCTGGAGCCGATTAAAGGTTTGTTATGTAAAGGAAATAATTTTGTATACACCTAATCCTCCTTGGAAACTGCAACGCAGAACCAATTGGAACACCATTAACTATTGACTATGAATTACAAAACATTCTTTGATTTAAATCTAGAAATTTTTTTACTAATTGCTAATGATATAAAAAGAAAAAAGACGTTGAGTTTTATGCATTGGAGGTTTCACAACAGGTACTTAACAGCTAAAGAAACATGCATTTACTATCTTGTCATGTAGGCTTGCACTCTTAGCTCTCCAGGTTCTGGACCTCTTCGCGAGGATGCTCCTAGTTGGTGTCGTGCTCCATTTGAACCCGAAGGCTTGTTAAGGTTTTCTAATTTTTCACAACATTGATCAATCCCATAGTTGCAGACAGGGAAATTATGATTATCAACTAACTAAAGAATTTTTTGGTTTTATTTATTTATCGTAGTACAATCTCAGCCATCCTGTCTGGCACCATTGGCATACATTTTGGACATGTTCTGATTCATTTCAAGGTTAGAACTTAAAGCAGCACTTATCTATAAGTTGAATTTGAAGTTGATGAACTGAACAAACAATCTTTTGTCTGCAGAATCACTCTGAGAGGCTCAAGCAATGGGTCTCAACGGGATTTGGTTTACTTATTATTGCTATTATCCTTCATTTTACAGATGGTAAGCTTCAACTTTATGTTCTTGAACCCATAACTATTGTGAAATTTTAACCATGAGAAATAAAAAAAAAAACATTTTAAAAGTCCATTTATCTCTTGCTTTCTGCAGCAATTCCTATCAATAAACAGCTGTATAGCTTCAGCTATGTCTGTTTCACTGCCGGTGCAGCAGCAATTGTGTTTTCCGGTTTCTATATACTGGTATAAAGATCAATTACAGTCAAAAAATTTTTTTACAAAGTTCTAGGGATTTCTATTATATAATTAACTATTGACTGACTCTTCTTTTTATTATGGTTTTTCTTGCGCTGCATTAACAGATTGATGTTTGGGGATTGCGAACTCCATTTTTATTCTTGGAATGGATAGGAATGAATGCAATGCTGGTTTATGTGATGGCTGCACAAGGTATCTTTGAAGGATTTATCAATGGATGGTATTACAAGTCACCTGACAACACACTAGTAAGTTAACTTTTTTATGGTGAAATTTTACCAATCCTGAATGATTTTATTAATTTCTTCAAATGCTCACCTAAATTTATGTTTGCAGGTCTACTGGATTCAAAAACATGTGTTTGTAAAAGTTTGGCACTCAGAAAGGTTAGGGACACTCTTATATGTGATATTTGCACAAATCACATTCTGGGCAGTAGTTGCTGGAATCTTGCATAGATTGAGAATATACTGGAAGCTTTGAGAAGTTAAAATTGCGAAAAGTTATAGTGATATAGAATAGCTGCTTGTAACACTTGTAAAATTCACATAAATGATTACAATGTTGAAGATTGATTTGTCGTGTTACACAGGCTTAGTTGAAACGACAATTAGGGTTTCAATCTCCTATTAAAATTTTAAATCTCTGTATGCTTTTTAGTCTGATGACTGACAAATCAAATGAGTCTAAAGTAACATTATGGATTACATAGCAAGGGAAAGTCCTTTCCTTTAACAAGTCTCATCAATGAAAACTTTAAACACTAACATCAACCAATATTGCTTACAAAGGAAAAACCAATATTGCTTCACTAACATCAAGCTACATAATACTGACGAAAAAAAAAAATTTTAACACTCAATATATGCTTACAAAGGAAAAACCAACTCACCTATTCAGAAGGCAATTGACAATCTCCTTCATCTTCTTGGATATCGGATAATAACGAATAGGAATTAATACCATAGCCACAATAAATATCAGAAAAGGCAGAAGAAGCAAGTATGCAAGATCTTCAGCTTTCAACCTCATCCTAGAAAACACCGATGCTAAGAATAAAAAAATAAAAAATATGGTAGTCAGGTAAGCCAGAAGGCGCAAGCCAGCCAATTTCTCCAAGGTATATTTAGCTTTTGTTGGTAATAGTAGAAGTACTATGAGACAAATTGAGGACATAAGGGCCACACCGTCCAATAACATGAATAAGGTATATTTGTTGTATTTCTTGTCAATGTACAGGAGCTTTGCTATGGAAGCCGTTTCGTTGGAGCTTGAAGAGGTAACATTGGCAGATGAGCTTTGTGTCCAGAAACTGCCTTGTAGGTAAACAGCAACCTGGCAGCAAGCCGCAGCAATAAGTGATGCCATAACAAAAAGTCCGCTTGTTATACTTTTCAAATTTTCGCGTTGTTCGTGACCCTCACTTAACCTTAATCCACCTGCAGATATAAGTATATTTTCTATGTGTCTATCTTTCTTGCTCATGTGATCAACTACTAGAAGATCCAAAGGGGTAAGTCCAGATGAGTTTACAGCGTTCACTTCCAAGCCATGGTAGGTTATCCCTTTCATCAAGAGCTTTACTATCTGTTTTATTGAGGAATATATATATATATAAATATATATACACACACGCGCGCACGCACTTTTATGAGGAATTTATCAAAATTATAGAATTATAATACAAAATGTATATAGTTGTATTTTCAGCAGAATGATTTAGTACCTGAATCTGTTTCCGAACTACGGCCAAATGCAGCACCGTATTGCCTTCTCTATCAGCCAAATTCAATAGATAGTCTGTATATGGTTGTCCAATTAGAACTGTGAAGAGCTCATTAGAAGGAGATAATTTATATTTCACAGTAAGGTGAAATACGGTCTCCCTTTGATCAGTTACCTCTAACATGGATTCTGGACAAGCTTCAAGTAATTTCTTCACGACTTCGACACTACCGTTAATCACTGCATGATGAAGAGGAATTCTTCCATCTTTATCTCCCTTCATACATATCTCTCTTTTATTAATTGCATTCTGATCGGCAAAAGTTAACAGCAACTCTACCGTCTGTAATTGGCCAATGGAAGAAGCTAAGTGTAAAGCGTTGCAACCATTTGGATTGACTAGTTTGAGAAATTCTGGGTTTTCTTCTAAAATTTGCCTTGCATGATTTTCAACAAGTGATGCCATAACGAAGAGTCCGCTTGTTATACCTTTCAAGTTATCACGTCGTTCATGGCTCTCATTTAACCTTATTCCACCTGCAAACATAATCATCGTTTCTATCTCTCTATCTATCTTGTTCATGGGATCAATTACTAGAAGATCCAAAGGTGTAAGCCCATGGGAGTTTACTACGTTCACTTCCAAGCTCTGTTTGTGTTCCCCGAAAATCAAGAGCTTTACTATCTGCATTAGACAATAAAGAATTGAAATTATGAGCTAATACCCAGCTGATAATCGTTCCCAACGGGACCATCCAGCAGCTGAGGATTAAAATCTCTATCAAAATGTTACGAATTCAAATCTTAACACAGATAATAATCAATGTTAATAGTGTTAAGAATGGTACAAAATGACTTGACTTTCATAAAATGACTTGATGAGTACCTGAAACTGTTTCCGAACTATGGCCAAATGCAGAACTGTATTGCCTTTTCTATCAGCCAAATTCAATAGATAGCTAGAATATGGCTGTCCAAGAAGGACTGTGAAGAGCTCATTAGAAGGAGAAACTTTATTCTTCACAGCAAGGTGAAACACCGTCTCCCTTTGATCAGTTACTTCTAAAACCGATTCCGGACAAGTTTCAAGCAATTTGTTCACAACTTCAAAGCTACCGTTAATCACCGCATGATGAAGAGGAATTCTTCCATCTTTATCTCTCTTCACGCAAAGCTCTTTCTTATTAACTGGCTGATCGGCAACAAATGTTAACAGCAACTCTACCGTCTGTAATTGGCCGATGGAAGAAGCTAAGTGTAAAGCGTTGCAACCATTTGGATTGACTAGCTTAAGAAGTTGCTGATTTTCTTCTAAAATTTGCCTTGCACGATCAGTTTCCCCTAACAAGCAAGCTGTGTGTAATGGCGTCCACTCGGACATGTCTTGATTGCGCGGCAAATTGTCCACGATTGCTGCAATAATAGTTCCAACAGCATCAAACACCACGTGTGGCTGCTGCTGATTCATTATGAATATAGATTCCGATTTGCAGCTAAAAACTAAACAAAGACGCTTTATGTTTCCAAACGATCCATTCACAATTAGTGATTCGTCTCGCCTCATGGAATTATTAAAATAAAGTTTTTAAAAAATTATTCCCATCTCATAACAATAATTTTTTGGCACTACTCTCAAACCAATTAAAATAAAATTTTTTTATATTTTTTTTCATTACGCTGATTAGAAATACTCCGTATTAACAAAAATTTCTATTTAATTAGTTGTCATTAATTCATATAAAAATTACAAAGGTCCAACCATGTCTTTTTCTTTTTAAGTCAACAAAGATCCTTTTTTTTTTTTTTTTGAAACCACCCAGTAATCCAGATTAGGATTCTACGTAAACGATCCTCTCAACTCAATTTTCATTTATAATGTCAGAGTTCATATTTTAACTGTTGCTTAAGAAATTCAACGCCTCGTTGGTAGTTGGTGGAAAAATCCAAGTCTTAATTAATAGAAAACTTGACAACTGTATTATTTTTTATGTTTTTGTTTAATTTTCTAAAGGCATGGTTGCAGCATCCATAAATCCATATTATAGCAATTGACGTTACTTACTCATTATTAAAAGACTCTGTGTTCATGTGGAAGTAGGAAAATGCAAAAAGCCAAAAGCCATTCCGTCGACAGCTATGAGTATATATAAAATATAAAACAGGATTGAGAATGATAATGATATTTGGGCCTGAGTAATTTAAATTTAGTAGTGTTTGGGCCTTGATGCAGTCCAAATATGAATCAAAAAACCAGGCTGGATAATCCATAAAAGCGCAAATGGGCTTCACATTGTTAACAGTTGCACTTTCTTTTTGGGCCATTTTGCCCTTTTAAGCATCAAAAATTTTTTTGTTCCTTTTCTTTCTTTTTACTTCTGTTTTTTTTTTTCGAGTGGAGTTTCTTTCTACTTCTAAGATTTACTTAAAAACAATATTGTTACAGTTCCCATAAACTTTGATTATTACTTAATTTGCTCTTTGCGTTTTATTTTGACATTTTAAGAATTAAGTATTTTTATACCTGAAATTAAAACATAAAAAAGCTGGACATTTTTTTTATAAATTTTTACCAAAAACATATATTTACGAATAAAACACAATATTATAATATGCATACAACATAAAAAAAATATTTAGTATTGTGCATACTTTTATTTTATTAAATTTTTGCTTAGTGATTTTTTAGTTGTACATACATAATTATTATATATTTTTCTACAAAATATTAATTTGTTGAAAATTATAAAATACCTATTATTATATCCTTAAAGAATTGCATAATTTCTTATTTATTTTTTCTTTATTTAATTTATTTCACTTAGTCTTCATTATGTGTATACATATATTTATATACAAAGAGAGAAAAATATCATTTTCTATTCCCAATTTATAAAATTCTAGTACCTAAAATACTTTTAGCAAATATTATAATGCTATACTTATTATTTACAATTATATCTTTAAATACTAAATTTTCTTATTTCTTCAACTCGAGTCTAAAATTTTCAGACTCGTTAATTTTTGAGTTAAGCTAAATTCTATCGAATCAATTTTCGAGTTTTGATTTATGTTGTTTATATCTATAACGGTAACAACAGATATTAGAATGCCCATCCAATAGAAAAATCTGACATAGATATGGAAGCCCCACTTAAAGCCAACTAATAGAAATTGGAATTGGATTGGGACCCATCTAGTATTTTTGGATTTATCTGCCTAAAAATTTTCTAGTGGATCAATCATGTTGACCTAAAAATTTATCCCCTTGACTAAAAATATTTTTATTTTCACTAATTAATATATTAACCTTTCCACTTACCTTAACAAACCAATCTTAATCACATTTCTCTTTATGTGGTGGCAAAGAAGAAACAAAGCTTAAACATATGTCACCACCAAATTAAGCAAGCATTAGCATATCTTAATTCTAGCCCATTCTTTATTTACCAATATGTCCTAATTTTGCTTTACAAATCTTAATATGCATAATTACTATAAAGGGTAAGATGGTATAAAGGGAAGTAATTTAGAAGAACCATCTATGGAAGTGGCCCCTTAGCTCTTAAAATTTTTAGTCCTTTTAGAAAATATGGATGCTTCTCAAGGGACACTACCAATCTCTCTACCAAAAGGATCTCTTATAGGATCTTACATAAGGACTCTTTCAATCTTCATTGCATTGATACGTATAAGGTATAGTTCCTTTGAATTCCAATTTAGTGTCGGCAAGGACAATTGAATTTTATATTTTTTTTTTCATTTTGTTTTATTTGTATGTTATTTTATTTTATTTTTAATTAGTGGGAAGACCTAATTGAATTTTCTCTATTTCCTAATTGGGATTTTTTTGATGCTTTTTTCAATCATTTAAATGCTTTTTTAACAAATGGATGATTCCAATCATGTCGGATCTATTTGCTTGTGCTAAGCATCCAATGTGTGACTATTAAAAGAGTGATCTAAAAAGTAATTACAAAGTGACAATACGAAGTGGTGGTCTGGTTGGTCTTATGTAAGGAGTGGAAGGTCTCGAGTTTGAGTCATCTCAACCACGATTGTTTTCATCAATTTGATAAACAAAAAAAAAAGTAGTTATAAAGTGAGAATAAAAAGAAAATGGCCAATTTTTTTTTTAAATATCATATTTCTAATAATGTATTTTATTTTTATTCATATTCTATTTTCTTTTCTAATTTTCAATTCAATTTTTGTGAATGGTTATGGAATATGATCACAATTAGTGTTGGATATATTCTAAACTTATCTATTTAATACATTGTATAACTACTTTTTGGATTATTCATGTACCTTTTTGATATTGTCCATAAATATTTTTATGAAAATTTATTTTCTATTTGGATAATCGATATTACTTTTTCTTTTTGTACTTAATGGATGTCACATTTAATCAACAATAATTATCATTAATAAATGATTCCCATCCCATCATTGATTAATTAATGCTTTTGAATTTTTTTTTATCATACATTAGATTGGATATATTTTCTTCGTATCAATTTATTTACATGATTTGACAAAACACGTCATATATTGTTACCGACGTTTTCAGGGAAACCCTTTTCCAACCAAAGAGAGACAATAACAAGTAGCTTTTTTAGTTAATTTTTCATCTTTCAAAAGCCAATAATGAAGCATCCATAGTTGGATTCCATTTTAAGATTAATTTAAGCATTATGAGTGCATAATCACTTGTCCTCATATTAACAAATTTTGTTAGATGTGACCTTTTTTTTTTTGTGCCCTTTAATTATTTAATAGAGACACAAGCATAATCATTTTATTCAATAATTCATAGCAATGAATAATATAATTAACTTCAATTATCAATTATGCATTTTGTCCATTACAATAATTATCATTCTTATCCCATTTGAGTCCCATATCTTGTCTTGGTCTTTTATGGTTTTCATCAATTCATAAAATATAATAAAATTTTAATTATATATCTAAAGCCTTAATTCTAAATCCTTTTCTTTACCCAAATTTTTTTAAAAAAAAAATTGCATACTTTTTTTTTTTTTTTATCAAAATCAAGTTCATAAAATAATAAATAAAATTTTAATTATTATCTAAAAGCCTTAATTCTAATCCTTTTCTTTACCCAAATTTTTTTAAAAAAAAAAATTTGCATACTTTTATTTTTTTTTTTAATTGGAAGGTTCTAATGGGCTGAATATACACTCACAACAGGGGTAACTCCTCTCTTGCATCACTTAAATTTGGTGGAAAGAACACTTATGGTCGAGATATTCGAACTTAGAGACTTTACATAAATGAGAAAAATAATCAGGATTCACCTAACTCAAATTATTTTATTCGTCAAAATCATTACATGCTTTTAATAATCATTGGAAGTGAGAAAAAATTTAATTAGGGTAAACTATAAAAACTATTTTTAAAATATTTCCAACAGGTCAAAATAATTAATAAAATAATTAAAAAAATAAAATAATATAATTTAAATTATTAGTAATATAAATAATATTAAACACACAACGTATACCTTCGTAATGCGTTGCATAAATAATAAAAATTTCCAATAAAAAAATTATCCGTAACACAATATGTCACTTGTAGGACGACTTAAAAAACCTGGTCGCGCCCAAATGGGTCCAATTTTTGAAAAATTTTAACCCCATGCCTTCGCGAGATCTCATCTTTCCCTGGCCGACACAACGAGGCATAGGCGACCAGCATCTTATGGGTTTGTCCTTTTTGGTCCGCAATCCCGGATCTCGTCTAATATTGGGATTTGGGACACAATCCATCGAAATTTGATTCAAATCAAAAATAGATTTAAAGAAAATAATCAAATCCAGACTTAAAATCAATTTTTGGAGTTTTCGATTTAAAACTAAATCAAAAATCGAAACCGGGAACCAAAATGACAAGCCATTTATCATACCAAATTAATTGAATCAAAACCGAAGCTGTTGAGAAATGTAAAAACCAATTTTTTTCAGTTTTCCTACAAAATTAAACTGTATTATTATTATTTGTTTTAGCTCACACGCGGCAGCTTACGAAATATAACCATCTGAATTATAATAATGGTCCCTCTTAAAAATGGAAAGTAGAAGTCATAAAATGGTGGCTGAAGGACCAATAATGAAGTTCAATCTTCTGAGATGAAGTGTGATTGATTGTATATGTCTATTTTCAAAATCAATTACTATTTTGAAATCAATAGTTTGGGAATTCAATGAAGTTAAACTAATGATCCTATTATATGTTCTAATAAGGATGTTATTAACCTAACAAATTAAATCACATATGAATTGGATTTCTCGTGGCTATTCGAAACTAATTCAAAAAGTCCATGAATATTTTATAAGTTTAATGAACTAAATTTAAACTATTTTACAGGTCAAGATTTTAATTTAATTTTTCAAACCAAAATATACTGTTTTATAGACTCGAATTTAAACTAACAAAATCAATAAATCTCAGTTGACATACCATAACTGATTGAAATATTATCGTTAAATCAAACCGGTATTTTAAGAAGCACATGAGAGTTGAATGTTAATATTGGGTCACAAATAAATCAACTTAAAACACTTCTAAGCGGCATAGAAAATGAGATGGGGAAAAAGTGAATATATGTATAAGAAAAGGCATAAAAGATAAAATAATTAAGAAAATAAAATTCATAACCCCACCTAAGATTCTTCTTGTAATATTATAGTTTTAATCATTAAAATATTGTAATGGATTAGACACAACGAAAATTGATGGCTTTGATCCACAATGAATTGAAGCTGGTGATATCCTCAAAATGACGTATATAATAGGAAAAATTCGGTTTCGATAATTGGAAAATTTTGAAGTTCAATTCTTTTTATTTTTTCCCGTCTTCTCTTCTTTTTTGTTTTAAATACCCCCACATTGGTGGAATTTAAATCGATATTTTTTTCTAAAATTTGATAGCATTATCCTTATCTTTCGTATCACGGAATATATTGAAGTAAAATAATCTCGAAACAATTTATTATTTCATATTTTAGATTTCAAACTTCCCGATTTTATATATATAAAATATTCGTTTAAAATATGCACTCGATTTTCATTAAGATTAACTGTTTCGTATAATCGCGACAATTATTTCAAATGTAATGCTATCCAAAGTACACTACTAATGATATTACCAATTGACAGTAATACTACGGAGAAGATAGTTAATGGTTCTGATGCCTTAATTATTTTTGCATCTCTAATTAATTAAAATTACAAGATTTGGTTTCCAATTAGAGAAAATCCAATGTCATAGTTTATTGGATTAATTCCTTGTGAAATTCTACATCCTAAAATGTGTACTTCTTAAATATCAATCAAAAAATACATTTACTGTTTATTAACAGTGGCAGATTCTACGTTTATAAAGATATAAGGGGTTAAATGATCTTTTTTTTTTTTTTTTACACAATTTCCTTTTAATACACATGTATCATTTTTCAATAATCCCTCTTAAAATTCCGAATAAACTTCTTTTTATTAATTAATTTAATTAACTATTGACCCTGAAAAAGAAATTTTTTACTGGAATCTGCGACTGCTTATTAGTATTATAATGAAATTCAAACATGGACCCATTTTTTGACTACGATATGTCCCACTCTCTATTAATAACGATCAGTGGTTCATAATACACCATAATCCCGGTCATTCAGCCAATTTGCTAAATCACACCTAACCCCCACCGATCTCAAATTTCCTATGGTCCTACAAACTTTTATTACAAGGGGAAATTGTACATATTGTGAAAAAAGAATGATTTTTTTTTTTTTTTTTTTTTTTTGCTATTCCAATAGATTAAATATTTGCAGTTCTAAAGGGGTAAAATCCTAAAACAAAAACACCTAAGTTCCTATCAACATAAACAGAAATTTCAATTGATACAGAAGGATTGTTCATTGGCTTTCCAAGCTCTAAAAACACCCCTGTTTTGGAAATTCTACTTGGTCTTTTTTTTCAAAGTTCAGATTGTATAACTTAATTGAATGAGTTCCCTTCTTTTATCTTCGTTATTTGCTAAGAAAGTAAGTGAATCGGCGTACTCAATTTGTTAGTTCAACAACTGTTTAGATGTCTGATTTGTTAGGAAGTGGATCCGTCCTCCAGCTCTTATTCAGGATGTTAATGGTAAGAAAGAGAAAAACCACAAGAAAATGTACTCAAATTAGAAATTAACCCCCACAATAAAGTGTACTGAAAATAAGCAAAATTTAAGAGATGTCTGTACTCTCTCTTCGTTTTAACAGAGAATTCCAAGCATGCAGTTCTAGCCAACATCCCAAGGATTGCTCATGAAAATATTTGGGAAAGAGAGTACGTTGGTGATTGACAGGAATTACAGTAAGTTATTACCCTTTTTTTACTAATGTATCTGTCCAATTTGTATAGTATTATCATACCATATGAATCAGACAAACCTTAATTTAAATCTATTTTTAATCCAAAATTCTTGTTCTGATTTTAATCCTCAAGTCTTTCTCGAGACTTTTTACATTAACTGTCTTTTATACAAAGGGACCACCAATAATGTTTTCATATATCAACTGTACTACTGCAAACTCCTTCCTCCATGAATACATTGCCGTTCTTTGGCTTTCTCTCTCACTCTCTCCCTCTCTTGTCACTGGTCCTCATTTTTATATGCCTAATCATTCCCTTCCGTCTCAATAAATTCTTCTTTCACATCTCTTCTTCTTCCCTTTCTTGAGCCCTATGCTTCTTTTTCTTCTTACTACTTTTTCTGATTATGGTCCCCTTCTTTATGTTTTGCTGAGTTGGCCACCTCTCCTGGTTAGCTGGCCAAGCTCAAGGTTTAAGTCAATGAGCTTTATCAGGGTACAGGAAATCTTTGGGGTTATTCCCATCGAAAGGAGTGGACCAAGAATGCATTAACTATTGGCTGAGATAGTACCTTCAGTCATATAATATCTCGATATAAAAATAATATACTTGTAGTTAAAATCCTAAGTTGTTACTTAAAGGTTACTGTTCATTTTAATGGATTCTGTTATATTTATTGCAGGAAGTGATTCAAATCGGTTAAACCATTTCGATCTGGGTATTTTTGGTGCCTCGATTTAAGCTTCAAAACCCGGTTACACTCTTGCAGAGTTATTAACACAGCTTTTAATGGTGAGGATTTAAGTGCTTAATTAAAGTTAAAACTAGTGTCTCCTTGATTATTATTAGTTTATCGGGTATTAATCAATTATGGGTAATGGCAGCTTTTCAAATAATGAAGCACACCGCAGGTTTTCAGTGATGAAGTGGATATAATTTCTTGGGACACATTTGGAAAGCCTTACACATTGCAGAACATGTTTATATTAGAGGAAGTGGTGATGGAAATTATTTGGAAGAGAGATGAAGTTTCATTTAATGGTTTGATCCTACTCAAAAATTTTCAACCAAATTAATGCCATTGCTTTTGGAGTCCCAAGGAGATCATGTAAGTTTTTTAAAACCAAAATCTTTCAATCACACAAGTCTACGACTTTTTCTTGGTTAAAAAAAATCTCAACACTAATTTAAATCTTTGGACTATAACACTATAGAGTTCATTAGTCTACATAACCAAAGTATGCTTGCTTCCCATTAGTTAAGTCAGATCATGTTAAGATTAATTGCAATCAACTTTCTGTAAAAAACAGGACAATTAAAGTTTGTTCGGCAATATTATAAAATGACTAAAAGCTAAACGGTTGTTACACGAGTTAACTTTTATAAAACTCTAACCTTTAACTTTTAAAAGTTTATGTCCATATTATAGATTATAAAAACACTATTAAAAAAAATTTCGTCTTAGTGTTCGATAAAAGTTATTTAAAAAAGTCGTTGCAAAACCGCGAAAGAATCAATAAATATATATGATTGTGAATTTTTTACTTGGTGTTTTTGCTATTTGTCACTTAGAATAAATGTATTATTAATAATCAATAGGTCATTTTACGTTTTTATTTTTTTGGGAAGTGAAATGAAATGACAAGGACCATTAGAAAAAGACTAAAGAAAAGAAGTTTATTTTATCATATCACAGTGAAAGTTGCAAAGTATTTAAAAGGTATATAGAACTAATCTAATTGCTATACTAGATCGAAAAGATGCTAATGGTTGCTTTTTCCTTTGGCCAGTAAATATTGTTTTTTCCTTTACAGTACACCAATTGGGTATAAAAAGAAAAGAAAATGATTCTAGCCTATGAGCTAAATAGACAATAGGGATAGCAATTTTAGTGTCAAGTTGAAAAATCTGAAAAATGAGTTAATATACTTTGGTACGTTAAAGTGTCTACTGTGTCTTTAATGCAATGTCTTTTGATTTGATTTCATTAATTATTGTTAACGGTTACTATTCAGATTTCCTTGTTGATTGATGTGCCCATAAGAAGGTACCCTAGAAAAAGTGATCAACCTTCCCCATAAGGCCAATTGGGTTTAATGGTTATTTGGGATGCCTCTCTTGGCAACAGAAGACTGGAAATACAAAAGCAGATTATGATAACAACCATTGTGTTTGCAAAGTATAAACTAATTTTAAAAAGCTGGTGGTTGCTCCGCCTACTCGCCCGCCCTGGTGCCACCCGTATCCGCTCGCCGTTTCCGGTCCGGTGACTTACAAGACAACAACATAGAGCAAATGAGATGGTGTCAAACTCACCATATGGTTTACAATTACTGTCATGGACCCAAAAAGAGACCAATTCCTTAACACCTGAATGCGTGGCATAAAAAGTGAAAATTTTGGTTACACTAACATATGAATGGCCATGCATACAAGATAAACACATCAAAAGGAAAAAAGAAAAAAAAAAAATGTTTTTTCTTCTTGTACTTTGTCTTTGTGATTTTTTTTCCCCTTGTTATTTTATTTTTGTCTTTATGTTCTTCAATTAAGAAGGTGTCTTGAAATGGCGATCCTGACTTACAAGCCCAACATTATGCAAATGAGTAGTGGGCTTTCAAGACTCCAAAAAAAGGCAGAATGAGAATTAAATTTTTTGTGTGGGAATTTTGATGTCAATTATTATTATTATTCTTTTTTTTTTCTGATTGTGGTATTATTGTGTACATTATGAAATAGCTGGATTAATAAAAAAAAAAAAAAAAAAAAGAAAAAAAAAACAGAAAATATGAGAGGCAAGGCAAAGAAATAAATGAAAAAGAAAATGAGGCTGATGAAAGGCAGAAAAAATGGGGCATGTACGGGGAGTATTAAGTGTGCATTTGTGTTTTTCAACTGTCATTTCATTTCTAATAAATGTACAGTTCTTTTTGTTTGCGTCTGGTTTGATATTTTTGTTTTGGGGTCTTACAACAGGGATGGGGCATTTTTCTTTTTATCAATTAATGAATTGAAAAAGTAATTGATTTATTGTTCATTTATCTCTTTTGAAATCATTCACAAATTTGCTTTTATTTAAAATTTTTTGTTTAATTAATATTTAAACAAACGTAGATGGAATAGTGGAAAACACGAATACTTAATCGAATATTTATCGTCTTGATTCCGAAAAAATTAGTTAAAAAAGTACTAATTAAATAATATAAAATATTATTCATCGGAATATTATAAACGTAATGAATATTAATATTATTTTAAAAATGTATTTGTGGATGTTTACTGGAGGTGGATTTGGAAGGATATTATTATTTTACCCTTTTAAGAGTTTGGGACAAGAATTTATTCATAAACGGGACACAAATCACGAGAATCCATCCCTACAAAAGAGAAGAAGAAAATAGTTTTCCTTTTTTTTTTTTTTCTTCAATGAATAAATGGTACCCGCAAAAAGAGAAAATTGAACACTAAAGATGAGTGAATGAAACAGTTATTCCTGTTTCAAGACCAGCTGAGATTATGAATGGTATGACGATTTCTGTCTCTTTGATTATTTAGCTGTATTAAAGGTCCAGTCTCATTGATTTATTACAGATGTTAACAGCGCCCTTTTATTTCTTTTTTTCGTGTTTTTACAAACTGGACTAAAATATTCAAGTAAATTTTTTCGATAATAAATAAGAAGAACTCGTAGTTTCAAACACTATGCAAATAGATAATGTCGTATACTAGTCTACTTCTATTGATTCAATCTTGATAAGTCTTTAAATCAAAATCTCTGACACTTTAGGAAATTTTTTTACTTTACCTATAGTAAGTCATTATTTTATCAACCTAATTCTATATTTTGTTAGTTAGATTATCATTCTTCCAAAATGATTTGAAAATGATCATTGTATGAATTTATAAAATTGCATATTTTATTTACTGATTGAGTCATGTTAATTTTATTTTATCAGATAGTTTTTTTTTTTGTCTTTCCATCAAAAATAAATTGTAAACCACAAAAGAATGATCCTGGAGGACATAAAAAAATCAATGGCAGCAAAATTCATAAGTCCCAATGAGAACATCTGTCCCCAATCACCTTGACTTCCTTTTTTCCAGAAGATTGACATATATATGTATATGTGGTGAAATGAGTTTATAAAATGTAAAACTTTTGGTTGTGGCCAATTTGGCTCATTTGTCAAGGTTATAAAAAAACAAAAAAAAAAAAAATCCACAAATGGGTGATTGGTAATTTACAAGAAATTAGGTATTCAAACCCTTGGTAACCTCTTGACTCTTCTAAAATTTCTTTTTTAGATAATTAAGTTTTTTAAACAGTGGGTTTGAAATTGGGAAACCTTAGACCTTGTTAAGAAATAGGTTATGAATTAAAACCTGGATTTGCTATCAAGATAACTTTGAATAGACGAGTAAGTGCTCTTTTCAAAACAGTGGAATGGTGCGCTTGCTATTCAACCACATGCATTTTGGGAAATAAATTTGTCTGCAATCAATACATTTTGGTAGGCCTTTCAATATTCGATAGGGGTTCTTGGAATTTTTTGAATGTCTAAAATAGGTTTTTTCTAACTTTTTTTTATTATTATTTATTTTTCTTAGAAAAATTATTATTACTTCTGTCCATAATATTGTCAATAATTTGAAATTTCACATCTTTTTAAGAAAGCCATTAAATTTGTGTTTCTTAGAAGTGACAATAATTTAATTGGAATAAATCTGACTATTCACCCATAATTTAATATTATCTCTAAAGAAAATCACAATTTAAAAATTGAGAATAATTATATGTTATATAAATGTAAACATGGAAAATAAAATTATTACTCCTTAAAACCACGAATGTGATAAATATTTTAAAAACAGACTATTTTCGAAAATGTGATAAAATATTACGGAAAGAGATAAAGTTATATATTTATGATTAGAGATGTATATGATATTTTTCTTTCAAATAAAAAAAAATTAATATTACCTGAAAATTTTTTGGTAAAAGCTTTTGCATTTAAATAATGATTAGAAGATGTCCCTTGGAAACAATAATGCAAAGGCATAGGCCACAGGATGCCCAGAATAAAACAAGGGGTCATTTGTGGGCAGCCATTAACTTTGTATAAAATTGAAAAACCCAAAATATAATTTTAATGGATTAAAAGTGTATGAGATAGAGAATGTTTCCAAACAGAAAATGTGGATGTGGAACGAAAAATACAAATATGTTCTTCTCTCTGCTCTTCCCCTTTTCGTCCTTTGGCACTTTCCTAATGAATCAAGCTTGAAAAGTTTGGTTCTGTACACTACAAGTGATTCCTCATCTTAAATGGTCCTAATATTGGGTGGATAGCGAACATTTTGTGCAATTGCTCAGACCTGGCCACATAAGATCATAATAGTTAAGAACAGTTTAGCTGATTGACCAAGTCATATTATCTTTTCTGAGTTAGACAATGGAATTAAATGGTAAGTGCAAGACATATGTTGGACAATAAAGTCTAAAATTTATACTCACCCTCCCGCTAATACTAAAAATAAAAAAAAGAAAATCATTAAAAATTTCATAATGATTCTTTTCTTTTTGTTTTTTTTTCCTTGATAAAATATTATTTTCTATTCATCAATTGAGGAATACATCACAATTTTTTTTGAGAAATATTTATAGAATCATTTTAGTCGTAAGTAAAGAATTCATAAAGGTGAATGTTATCACACTATCTAAATTTTTTTTTATTTGAGAATTATTACGACGTCAATATAATAAATCAATCTTTATACTTATCATAAAAAATCTTATGGCATTTTTTATTTTTGAAATTGTTGATCAAGTTGAACACTTCAGTTTATAAAATTGCACCTATTAAACATTTATTGATTTAATGAACTCACCGTCAACGTAAAATTAGGTCGATTAAATACTTAAATTGATAGTTGGAAAAAATGTGAAAAGTAAATTTTTCCAAAAAAATTTGTTGATTAATCTCATAGATAAAATCAGATATTTGCATATATAAAATTAAAAAAACTTTTAAAAATTTGCTTTTTTGTATGAAAATGTGTGAAAATTATTGTAAGAAAGTGAAGTTTTATGGTGCCATATAAAGTTCAATATTAAATAAGGGTGCTCAAAAGGCGGAATATTTTGAAGTAAAAATTTTGAATTATTTTAACTTTTTGATGCAGTAAAGATCTCACAACGTTCGCGTATTGCGTTAATGGGCTTTGGGTCTTTATAGCCGGACAGGCACAAAGTTAATTTCCCAATGTGGGCTGGTAACCCAATCAAATATAGGGACAGGGCGGGTCGCGTCGGTTCTTAAGGCTTTAAGACCTCCTAAGCTCGGTCGAGACGGGTCGGACTTGAGGACCTGCGCTCTTTAACCGATGTGAACACCGACTAGATCCAGGATCCGCTTCAAAGACCAGCAAAACCTCTGCTTCTCTGCTCCACAGCTGCATTCCCCCCGCAGTTCTATTGGTCTCTTCCTTCACTTCGTCACGTCACAGCGGAACTAGGTTAGTCTTTTCCAATTTGAATTTTTCGAATACTTGCAGTATATATTTCTTTTTTTTTTTTTTTTTCCGTGAATATATTTAAATTCTTTAGCAAACTTTGAATTGAAAGCAGTGGTTGGTTATGGTGATTCCTGTTTGTGTTTGTGAATGAACATTCAATCAATTATCTAATTGCTTTTGTTGAACTTTTGGAAACATAAATGTGGCATCTCATTTTGACAATTAAATGCTCTCTGTGTTATTTGCCAGAGGAGGTGAGATGGCGGTGGAATAAAAGAAAGAAGGCTACTTGAAGAAGCTTCGTTATTCCGTTTTTGCATTATTCTTAGTTTGGGATGTATTTTGGTCTGCTCAGAGACAGATGTAATTCCTTTCTCTTTTGCTTGCTATTTGATTATAGATTGATATAAAAATTGTTGAATTTTTTTTTTTTAATTTTTGCCGCCTCTTTTTGTGGAGTAGATAGGAGAGAGAAGAGAGAAAAGAAAACGGGATAATGGGGAATGATAATGTCAAGTTTTAAGATCAAGTGAAGAACACCTATAGAAGATGTTGATGATTACCCTTGCAAACTTTTGAGCCCCTTTTTATTTGAAGAAAGTTAAAGCTCAGATTATTCAGAGAAAAGTATGATGAAGAAGGTTTTTCGTTTCTGAAATTTCTTTTTTTGTTTGATCAGTGCTGTGGCCTTTTGTGAGAAAATTTGCTTGAAAAAAAAAATATTATGTAATTAGTTGTATGCCAATATGTATTGCATGACAAATGGTAA